>JAUIMM010000205.1:1180000-1742500 GCA_031769625.1 Taudactylus pleione
TTGGCTCTATCAGAGCCAAAATCACTCCCACTGACATCACTAGTGATGTCAGTGGGCCGGCTTCTGACTGGAGGCATTCCCGTGGGAACGCCCCCTCAGGGAGGCACGCCTACCAAAGGGGGCGTGCTGTCAATCAACATCGACAGCACGCCCCCTTTGATCAGACACAACGAGCGAAGGAATTTCCTTCGCTCGTCGCGTCTGGCGCATGCGCACAACGGAGCTCCCTCCGTCGTGTGCATGCTCAGTCCAGAACATCGACCCACTTGCGAGCGGACAGCCGCTCGCGAGTGGGTCTGAATCAGGCCCTTAATACCATTTCCACATACGAGACTAGCGGTCATGTGACCACATCACGGACGGAACTACTAGCAACTTTGCGGTCTGGAGGAACAGAGCCGGCAGGGGAAGGAGCGGTGCATCCCAGGGTGAGACAGGTAAGTCACCGTTACAGGGGGAGACACGCGGCACGCTACTCTAGCGGCAGTCTCCCGTTGGATACAGTGTCATCCCCAGTGTTAAAGGTCGGAGGTGGCTTGGTCATTCAGGTAACTTCCGATACTGACACTGTGAGCGGATCATATTAAACCAGGAGGCCACTGCTCCCCGGCATTACACCGTACTCCTATCACCGAGAAGATCATCCCGGGCATCATACCTCATACTGAACATAGACTTCTCTTATCCTATAAAGCAGGACGCCGCTTTCTGATAAATAAGACGGACACACAGCACCCAGATTTATTTTGGGATCGTGCACCTCAGTGCATTGCATCATCCACATTAATATTAGTCCTTGGTCTGGTATTCACCACCTACCAGCTCATTTTTCACATGTATATATCCTATGGTTTTTCTCAGCTACATTTGATTCCATTCCTGACTAATTCTGGTAGGATACAATTGTGTGCATGTGCAGGTTTTCTGTTCTTTATGATTTAGCCATTTTGACAATAAATCAACTTTTATAACATAATATTTGCAGTGTTTAATAGGATTTTGCTACTTACTGTCTTTTCATATTATCCGTGTTAAACAAGATTAACCTCATAATCGGTCCATAGACACCATACAGTTAATACTATATGCCAGCTGAGCGCAGTATACCTTTTTTCTGTTACTATTTAGGGACTCAGTCAGATATCCCATACAGCAGCTTGCTTGCATTTCATACCCTCTGAATTTCTTGGTGCGCTAGTATTTTTCTATTTTCCTCATCTAGCTGAGAGCAGGCTTGCCTACCCTCCCGATTTGGTCGGGAACCTCCCGGAAGGAGGGAGCTGAATGTCGGCAAGTTTGGGTGAGAGACTAGGCTGTATATTTAATAAAGTGCAGGTTTAAAGTAGAGATATGTGGGTTCGCATCTAAAAAACAGCATCTTGTTGGCTAATGGCTGTCACGTGTTTTGGATAGCCAATAAAATAAATCCAAACTAATTCGAACTTACGATAATTTTGGCGAAAAGAACTGAGTAAAACCGAACCCACACATCTCTAATTTAAAGTGGAGTTCTTGCCCATAGCAACCAATCAGATTCTAGCTATTATCTTCTAGAATGTCCTAGATAAATGATAAGCAGAATCTGATTGGTTTGCGATGGGCAACATCTCCACTTCCAAAACAATGCACTTTAGTAAATATACCCCTAGGAGTGACTAGTAGATGACCTAGCTGTCCTGGCATCTCCTTCTTATTAAACTGTATAGAAGTGGTCCTTAAAGTGGTCTTTAAGTTTCATACTGTCCCTATGTATTATCGCCAAGTGGCAGCAATACCTGTTACAGTTTTGCAACTATCTGGATTTCTTCAGAGATTACCATATGCATGTGAGTGAATGTTCAATAATTTCAGAATAGGGAAATTATGGGGAGATGGCTGGTAAATGCTGCATTATAAACACAAGCAGAAGACAATATGGATCAATGATGATCACTATTTCCTTGGTCAAATTCAGCAACAAAATTAAATTTTGAAAGAATTAAAAAAGAAATAAAGTAACTGTTGTAGGTAAGTCGTTAAAAGTTGCTCTATTTCCAATCTGTTCGTTATCTTACTACTTATTTCTTGTCATTTGTGTTGAGGATTTTCAGATCTATTCAGCATGATCTCATTCCCCCCCCCCATCTTTTCTCCCGTAGTTTTTAAACTTTCTTTATATATGGCACAAATATGAAAAAAAAAATTCTTGATAAAATGATCTGTGGCAGATTTCTTAGAATTACTTAGATCACTTGTATTGTGCCAGCAATTTCCCTTCTGCCTGTTCCCTGGCGGTTTTCACAATATCTTTTTTATTCCTTCATTAAAATTTCAATCATGTCTCTGCTGGGGGAAGAAGATAAAAATAATATGATATAAGATATAGTGTGAAGGAGGCATTAAGCTCCGTGGATTACCTAGATGTGTTTTTGTTGCTGTTCTAGTCCACCTTCCATGGACCAACAGACAGTTATACTCCCTATGAAATATATTTGCACAAGTGTCCGGCTCTCCTTCTAGGGAAGCGCGGGGAATAAATATAGGGTTCTCGCTTTGCTATAGCGAATCCTTTATATTCCTATCAAGCAGCATAATGGAAAATTGCAGTGGGTTCAGAAAAAGGTAATAATATCCTCACCTTAAATTTGCATGGTACAGTACATCATTCACTGCTAAGCAAGTCAAAATTAACCCATGGTTCAATGATAGTTACAGAAGAGACCTTATTTACTAACAAGTTGCAAATTTGAACAGCAACCAAAGTTTATTTTTTATTGTGTTATACTAGATCAGTCAAAGTGTCTTATTAGATGCTGTGAGTTATTGTATATATGGACTATGTTTGTAACACCCTTCTCCAACTACTGTACTATGTATATACATAATTATGGTCACGCTGAAATTCTTGCTTATTTAACAAGAATTTCTTTCAAAGAAATGTCTGCCCAAATGAAATATTTTATGTTATACCCAGTAACATATTAGGAGATACAGTAGTCACATCTCAATACTTCATTCACGCATTTCACTTTGGTGTCAAGGGCAGCTGACTGGTTGGCTGCTGACCAATCATTGCCCTTGACACGAGG
Organism: Taudactylus pleione; assembly: GCA_031769625.1. Classification (NCBI taxonomy): domain Eukaryota; kingdom Metazoa; phylum Chordata; class Amphibia; order Anura; family Myobatrachidae; genus Taudactylus; species Taudactylus pleione. The sequence goes on from JAUIMM010000205.1 coordinate 1,183,069, forward strand.
TGTCAGCAGTGAAGAAAAACTAAATTCTCCCATCAGCAGGGAAAGCAGAATGACCTATAACAGAGAACTCTTGGTTGAATAACTCCCTAACAGCAGGAATCACAGACATTGGTTTCCTGCCATCTGGATAAGATGGTTGTTTGGGCTACTAGAAAATGTTGAGAAACTCAGCCCTATATGATCCAGGCTGATTATAGATAATATTGTTTTAAAGTATTTAGGGCTCTATTTACTATAATCTGCATATTGAATGCTTGCGATAAAACTCTGTCCCTGCGAATCCACCCTGCACACTAGTCACGGTATTTTCGCAAAAAATACTGTGACAAAATGCCTGCGCATGCACCGAACGGCCACTGCTGCTACCCCCCACTGGCACTAAGCTCCACCCCCAGCGCTAAGCCCTGCCCCCCATGATCACGGACCCCCGCGACCCCCCCTCTCCCTTAATTACACTTACCTGCATGATCCGGGCCTCTGGTGATGTTCTCCATACCTCCGATCAGGTGATCTCCCATACTGCACTGGGACCCGATCACCTGATGACCAGGCCGCAGTGCACTATGGGAGACCAGCTGACCGTAGTGGAGACATCCCTGGAGGCCCGATCACCGGTCCCTGGAGTCAGGTAAGTTAAAAAAAATTTGACATTTTTTTTTTCTTTTTTTTACAGTAATCAGCTTGCGGTCTGTTTAGACCACACAGCTGATTACTGGGACCGACTCCCGGCTCTGCTCTCCCTGTTAGAGCAGAGTAGGAGTCCGATAACTGGGTGAGACCCTGGATAACGCCACCTCCAGGTGGCGTTATTATCACAGGGCTTTCCCCAATATTTTTTTACAATTTATTTTTAGTAACTTTGGCCAGATCACATTTCCCATTACAATTATGGGAATTGCGATCTGATTACTAAAAATAAGTGATACTTAGGGGTTGGAGTAGAATTTTACAAATTCTACTCCAATTGCCCTGTAATAACTATAGGCGACACTAAATTAATGTGAAATGGGTGTGAAAACACCCTTTTTCACTTTATTTTAGTAAAAATAATGTTAATAAATAGAGCCCTTAGAATCCACAAAGAAGTACAGGGTGACTTTAATGGGCCAAACAAAATGCCTCCCACATAGGGGCACTTTCTGTTTATGAAAAATAGAAACACAATTGTCGCAAAGAATAGAAAAAAAATATTGAATGTGATTAAAGTGACACACTAGAAACACAGGAGGAATAACAAAATAACAAAAGAGAAGTCTGAACTACTACACCACAAAATTACTAAAAGCCGCAACACATGAGTTGCACCAACACCAATGATTATTACTAAGATTATGTTTGATTAATATGGCACCACAAGGTCTCTGCAGCGCTATACAGAGATAAAATAACACAATTATACATTAGACCATAGGATAACCAGTAACACAACAATACAACCAAGAGCAGGGAAGAGTATGGAGAAAGAGAAGGATAATGTAAAGAGACTCTACAGTTAGTAAAAACAAGTAAGTTGAAAGAGGAGGGGTAGGAAGTAATTCAACACTCATGAAGCGGTACCCATCAAGTGGATGGACAGACCCACTAGTTGATTAGAATCACTAGTTGGAGATATCTTACTGATGAAGGATGCCAAACCTCCATCAGTAAATATCATGGGTTAACTTATAAAAAGCAGCTTGTCTGAGCACAATATAGTAAGCAGACAACTTCATGTTTTAGGATCATACTAATTACTATCAGGTAATATGTTGGTGTGTTGCAAGTGGACAACCAATCACCTTCTACCTATTATTTTATACAGTAGAATGTACTTCATAAATGCTAACTAGTTGTTGATTGGTTGATATGGACAAATTCTCCCCTAGTCCACTCTTTACAAGGATCAATACGTTTCTTCCTGGTGGATCTACACATGCATACGACATCTTTAGACAGTACTATACTTTCTAGATATATATAAAATTATAAACCTGTCCCTTTTAAACAGTATATTTAGTCATCCTCTGATTGTATATATATTGAGTCTGCAATATCCATATTTAAATATCCAAATATTCAGAAATATATATATATATATATATATATATATATATATATATATATATAGTAATATTATCTAAGATAATTTCACAATTTCCCTTTTTGTATTAAATATTTTAAACATGATGTTATGCTTCTTTTTTATCTTTTTTTGTGTAGTCACTATACCTTTTCATCTCATAGATTAGCATTTTATATGGTTGCAAAAACTATCAATCCAGAACTGAGTTCTAAAGGAGTAATCAAGACAATATTGTACTCTGGAATCATGTGTAGCTTCTTATATTCCAGGGATAATTTCGCAAAGTAAATATATATCTTGCACGTGACTAAGAGCCTTAATGGTGCACCATATAGAAACCTAGATAAGCCAAGGTAATACTGTTGTACAGCTATTTCAATATTTATCAAACTGACCCCAATAGCTACATGCAACCTACTGCTGGGTCTTATCATGCTGTGGTTTGAGCACTCATGGGGGGTATCTCAAACAGATTCAGGACGAACATTTCAGCCTAGAAGCTATAGCTCAAAATAACTGTATTCTATATTTATATATACTGTAATATAATATGCAAGAATGGGTCTTTATTGCACATTTAGGGGGATATGTACTGTAATAGCCTGTGAGATGCAGGCATCAGCAAGTTTCCAATAAGTGTGCTCAAGTGGCAATCATTTAAAAGGCAAAACCAAGTTGGTCGCAAACGATGTACAGTAACTGCGCCAGACAAGTGGTTAAAGTTACCATTCCATGGAAACACTAAAGCAACGTAAATCTGCAACTTTCTGGGAAAAAAAAACTTGTGTCTTATAATATGCATCGTGAAGAACATCAATGAGATATTCGTTACATTATAATTAACAGAGAATTTAACATTCCTAACATCAGGTATGGGTTTAAAATCTGATAAACTTGTTATAACAGCTGTAAAATGCTAGAAGATTCGTAGGCCACACTCAGATATTTAAAATGCGCTATAAAAAGAATTAAATCAGAATAGTAATATGCAGAAATACTACATGTTATTAATTTAATTAGCACTATATTTTGTACGCTGGCTGCATTTAAGCTGATCAAACAAAATAAAATAAAACTAAAATTGAATGAAAAATTACATTTGATGTATTTGTCATATAGGACAGGACTGTTTAGCTGATCTCCCATAATCTGTGTGTGGTCCTTCTAGAGCTATGGTCCCCAGCTTTCCATAGCCTTTTCTTTTAGATGTCATGTTAAAGGATGACGTTTTCTCTGGCGGGTATATTTGTAACATGGACGGAAATCTTTTGTTTAATACATAATGCAGGGTAATAGATAGTATATACTGTAGACTTGGGAATTATATGATTTTTTAGTGTTGACCATACAAAAACAATTGACGATTATAAGCTCACAGTGAATGAATCACCTAAGCATGAACAACAATTTTGAAAGTCGCTCCGCAGAATATTTGCATAATTTGTGCATTTGCTGACATGTGTCAAAAGTGGAAACTGGCATTAATGGACGTATTTATCATATAATTGCATTTTAGCACAGATAATGATAATGCATTAGTGGCAATAGTAAAATTAATCACAGAGCAATGTTTTAAAAAGTGTAAAAAGTAATGCGATGGCTTATGCGTTTGTTTTACTTCCTGGCTCAGACTCACCGTTCCTTCTGCGTATGCGCGGTTATATGCATATGCGCTAATGGAGAGGTGCACTGTGCTCAGTTCCAATAAAATCAAGGAAGAGGTTAAACTCAAGGGGGTATATTTACTAAAGTGCAGGTTTTTAGAAGTGGAGATGTTGCCCGTAGCAACCAATCAGATTCTAGCGATTATCTTGTAGAAGGTACCATATCATATTTGCCTACTCTACTGGAAGTCCCTGATTTTTCGGGTAGCCTCCCCGTATCCCCGGAAGAGTAAGCAGATCTCCAGCATCCTGACTACTTCCTAGAGAAGTGGGCAGGATGGGGAGATTTTATGGGGAATTTACAGGTCCGTAGGGAGGGGAAGGGCTTAAATGATGCAATTTGTGTTATTCTGCCCCATCCTTTTCTCGCGGAACCGCGAGTCGAAACCTTTTCCTGGGATGGGGTGGTGCCTAATGACGTCTACAGTTAGGCCCCACCCACAAAGATATCAGCAGGATCTCCTCTCTGGGTTTCTTCCAGGAAGGAGTTCTGTACAGTCGGCAAGTATGTACTAGATAAATGATAAGTTGAATCTCATTGGTTGCTATGGGCAACATCTCCACTTCTAAAACCCACACTTTAGTAAATATACCCCAAGGTGTGCTTTCATAATCAGATTTATCTACGTCAAACTACCTCCTTCCAGTTATAATGTGTTTTTCTCATCCAATGTCCATCCAATTTTACGCATCTCATCTATTTGTAGCAACATCTATCAGCTTGTAGCAACATCTATCAGCTTTGCTTCCACATGCAAAACTCTTAAATGCTCTTTTACATGAAGAACTGTCTGTCTTTGAAACTATGTTTCTTATCTGTCTTACCTTCCAAAGTATTCATATATTCTTTCTTGTAAAATTTTTTCGTTCGGTATGCCGGGCGTCGGGCTCCTTGCGTAGATCTAACGACAGGCATTGGGATTTTGACGCCAGTTATTAGTACCCTGCCAGGATTTGACAGTCGGGAAGCTGGCAGTCGGCATATCAACCGTCGGCTTCCTGACTGCATCCCCTAATTAAGTCACCTGTGCTCAACCATGGATATCTCTAAAACCTAGATTGTTGGGGAGCCTTGAGGACCGCGTTTGGGAACCTCTGTCCTATCCTATTGATTCAAAGATCAACTGGTAAGGTGCAAAATAGGATTAAATAGAGACCATACCAATGGTTATACAGTGGCGGTGGTGGTACAGTCAGATCACTGTGTGTCTGGGGCAGATCTATACTGGTGTTTAATCATCATGTGCTGCTAGGAGCCCAACAAGCCATAATAACAAAGCTGTGCTCTACATAAGGATTTGGTTGCTGTATCATGGCTTCAGTTACTCATGGAAATATCAATAAAAGAATGTTTAAAAATAGAAAAAAAATTGATTTATTATACTCTTTCCAAAGGGTGTCATTTGTCGCTGCAAAGATCTGAACATTTTAGAGTAAGGGTTTAAACAAAGTGAGCCAGTCAATCCACAACTGAAGTAAATGAATTCAATCAACTGCAAATTACAATCTAATTATAGTCATTATGCGCAATATAGGAACATGTACTGTACATTAAAGCGGATGTGTACTAAAGGAATGCTAAGCAAAATCACTTACAGTAGAACATGTCTATGCAGGTATATATTAAATGAGCTTTAAGTAATTTTGGGTTAGCTGTTAAATGACTGTACGTCGAGATGAAAATATATTAAAAAGGAGTATATTAACACTAGGCCTTTTTTTACACACAGCAAATTGATCTTGAAGCCAGCACGTAACATACAACTAATCCATTTTTAGCAGCTGAACCTATTTTTAAAGTGGCAAAAGTAAGTGTGACCTGGGAATCTGGGGCATAGGCAAATTATGTGTGAATTATGGATATGGTTGACTGGACAAATGACTGTCTCATGATTTATTTTTTTATTATAAATATTGGGAGGCAAGTTAGAGGGATTTGATCAAATGTTCATTTAACCTTGTTTTTCGAATTAACCTGTAAATGTTGAAACTGTTTTTCAAAAATAGGTTTTACATAAAATTTTATTATTGCAATAAATATACAAGGGGTGAGAGGGTGAGTTAAAGATAAAAATAGCGATATAGGCAATTTATTAATACTTTTTTTATTATTATTTATTTTGTGAATATTTCCAGTAGTAGAATCTCCAGTTCTGGAAAGTTAATAACTACATGAAAATTACTTGCACTAGAATATTTTTATTTTTTTTTTATTTTAAATTATTGGTATTGGTAATTAAGTTCATGGCGGTTGAAAAATTATTACTAATTTTATGGCACAATGCTTTTGTATACTGGACACACACACAAGGGAGAGATTTAGCAAAGCCTGGAGAGAGATACAGAGATAAAGTGGAGATAAAAAAATGTATCAACCATTCAGCCTCTAACTGTCATTTTTCAAACACAGCCTGTAACATGACAGTTAAAAGCTAATTAGATAGTACTTTATCTCTCTCCACTCTCTGTCTATCCAAGATTTGCTAAATCTGCTCCTGTGTGTGTATAAAACCTTTAAATGCCACAAGCAGTATATCTCTAATAGAAGTTTGCTAATTCACCATATCGAATATCACCTAAGCCGAATTGTGTTTCAGCTGATGTTCATGTCAGTGCAGTTTTCATGAGATCATAGAAAAAAAAATTATATATATTTTTCTGCCTTGTGAATCCTGACAGTGATCCATTATGACATAAGATCTGATTGAATATAGTCATTATAAATACAAATTTATTTCCTGTTTAGAGAACTGCTGTGTTCACTATTATATAGTACATAAGATGTGCTTGTATATATGCTCCTGAAGCCATAGCAAATCATGTAATTTTGACCTGTTGTTTTTCTATACATTAGTATTTATATAGTATACTGTATAATACATATTTGCATTAATTTACAGTCTATTTATAATTTTCGATTATTTTCAGCCCTATTTGTGCCAACACAATTTTTAACTGATTACTCGATGAGGTAGTATAGTCACACAATATATGCATTTTAGATTTTATTTCTATATACAATATTTTTCCTATTTTTCATCTTCACCTACTGTACCTTTATCATCAGACATATACCACAAATCAGCATAAAATAATCTCAGGTACTTCAAATGACCTTACATCACCATTATCACAAATATTGAAATATTCAGCATTTTATATGCACAGTTCTTTTATATAAAAGCTATATATAAATGTAACAACATTATGCACTCCCCCCAAAAAAATAAATAATAATAATACTACTACTAATAATAATAAAAAAAAAATAATGAAGAAAGTCCGGTGTTGAGTAGCATCCATGAAATAACAAGAATTATATAACCAAAAATCCATGACCGGCCTTACATATAGCTCCAAGTCATGGCAACCCATGCATACTAATGGACCAGCAAACACATGGTAATGATTGCAATAAAGATATAGAAATTAAAATACACATATTTCTTGCTTAAACCTCCCTACAGACTTGTAATAGTGCTTTGTCGCAGTGCAGCGTCTTCCCAACATCTCCATTCACCGACACTTATCAATTAGGGATGGCCATTGACAATCAATGAATGCAAGCCATTGAGGATTTGCATCCAATGCCGATGGTTTCAGCAACTGATGGCGGAGGTTCTATGGCGGAAGTTTCTGTCTTCTCAGCTTTGCACGTGTCGTTATTTTTTATTTCTTAATTTCTTACAGTACAGTACTGTTGAAAACAAAGTTTTCAACTTGGCAGAATGTACTGTACAGTATACATTTATAACTTTACACAATTCTGCAATTAAGTGCATTTACAAAGATCTCAGTTTGTTGTCATACAGTATATGTGTTTGAAGTGTTGGTGGCACTTTTTATTCTAGAGCAGCATTGTCTAGGTGCATTTGGTGACTTTTTTCTGTAGTTAGTATTAATAATTAATATTCAATATTACAGAAAAATCTACACACACATATATATGTATATACATTATACACACACACACACATAAATATATAATTTATATATATATATATATATTATGTAATAATTATTGTGAAGTTCAGATTGTGGACAGTGTTTGGCAGCATTGCTGAATGAGAAATGTAGGGTCAATAATTTGCCTCTTGCTACAAGCCTTTTGGAATTAGGGATCGGGCTGAGAATATAGACCCAAAATGTGTGAAGACACTAATGAAGAAGTGCAGTAATAACAGTGTGGGAGGCACTAGAGGTGTGAACGTGCTAATGATATAACACAGGTCTTGGATTATTTTTTTTTCTAATTGCAATTTCTAATTTTAAATTTGAAAGAACTTAAACTTTGTAAAAAGTAGGCCTTGTTCATTAAACTATACAGTCCTATGGGATTATTGGCAATATAGTATTCATCCTCAAATGAGTACAAACAGATTTAACAAGACCTTATTAACACTCACATTCCCGAGGGACATAGGTGGCAGCAGGCAGTACAATTATTTTGTTTACATTGCATTGATGCTCCCTGTTTAGATACTCCACAACATGGGATTGACCTCGTGCAAATGAGACTACCCTTTAATTCTCATACAGAAAGTCTAATTTATCAAATATGTCGAAGCTTTAATGACATTTAGAAACTATTAATTTATTTTGCTAGGCTGCTTCTTTAACGTATGTATTGTATGGAAGTCAATAGAAGCCACATTTTTCAACCTTTCATTCTTAATTACAACGTAGGACCCAACTCCAAAGCTTCAATTTATAAGGCTGTAGAAAAAGTCTCTTTAGTGCAAAGAACACAGAAACCTCAAAATCCAATTTGTTTGGTACAGTGCTGTTATCAAGTCGTTTGTTTTTGTGAGACAGTATGATATATTAGCGTTGCCAGGCATTAGTATCGGCACAATGCTTCTTTTTTTTTTTTGTGTTTGCTTATGATTTGATTTTTTTTGTATCAAAGGTCACAGTATTCAGCTTGTTTGTTGCATACTTTATGGAAAACATAATAATGATTGCACAATAATTGTGTTTCTACAAAATGTTAGTTCTGTCCAGGATTTGATCGGGTTGATCTTTTATTTTTTTTAGATGTTTGTGGATCAGAAGCTGCTAAAAAATATATATCACATAATGGAGGCTATGAAGCTTTACATGAGGCTGGATACCACATCTATATATTTAAACAAATTTAAAATAGCGCATTTGTAGGCACACTTTGAGCATTATAATAAAAAAATTCAAAAGACATGCAATAAAGGGGGTATTTATAAAACCTTCTTAATAGGACAAGTTGAGGTATTGCTCATAGCAACCAATCAGATATCAGCTATCATTTTATAGAGTATACTCCATAAATGAAAGCTAGAATCTGATTGATTGCTATAGGTAACACTATTACTACTTTTATTTAGAAGGTTTGCTAAATATTCCCAGAGATGGCTCCAACATCCTGTCACTCTCATGATTAATCTAATGCTGGGTACACAGTTAAGCGAACCAGTGGACGACCGGCCGTCCCGGGGTCCAACCGATTTGGCAAGCTATACACACTTACTAGTCGGCCCCTTGATATCTCTGACATCACAACTGGGAGGGTATTTAAATTTCCCCGCCCAATTGTACTGTTCGTGTCGGCGGTCCCTGTTGCCAGTGTATGAGCTGGTGGTCCGTTGTCCGTACACACAGCCAGACGTACCGATATATCTGCAAGATATATCGGCATTGGCTGTCCTGCTGGGCTGAACTTATATGTCTGAATGATGTCATTCACAGACATGTCATCTGTACACATGAATGGATGCGCTATGCGATATGTCGTTCATCAGCTGTACGAACGACATAGTGTTTACCCAACATAAGATATAAATAAAGGAAGCAGGATTTCCTGGAGGAACAAAATTAAGTTGTAGTCGGTTGGACTTTCCAGTAGTCCTTTAACTCAGGGGTAGCCAACCCTGGTCCTCGAGAGCTAACAGTGCATGTTTTCCAGGTCTCCTCACAGAATCACAAGTGTAATAATTAACTCCACCTGTGGATCTTTTCAAATGTGTTTCTGAGTATGAATACACCTGTGCACCAGCTAGGTGGTCTGGAAAATGTGAACTGTTAGTAGCTCTCCAGGACCGAGGTTGGCTACCCCTTCTTTAACTGTATCTATTACGTACATTGTTTGTAGCACCTGCAAAACTAGGTTTATTTTTTATCTTTTGCGCCCCATGGCTTGGAGGTCAGCACGCATTTTACAATCTACTTTGTGGACAGCTAGTTGCACTTGTGCATATAATGGAGTATTGTGGGGTCTATAATTTTTTGAAGGTCCATAAATGACCCTAGCAGGACTAGATGTGTATAACATAGCCCCTTGTGGGTCCGTACTACTATTATTTTTTTACACGAACATTTGTGTCTAGGATCCCGGCACTGGTCCTGGACTCTCTGACAACCTATAAAGAAAATAACTCAATCATTATAGCCTCTGTGCCTATTATTATTCATTCTGTGTGTCAATTTTTTTATGACTGTACATCCAAATCTCACAAACTGAAACATTCAATGAATCACAAACATGGCAAAGGTCCTAATGGGACTTCCACTGCTGTACTAGTCTGGGGGAAGGGAGATTACTGTACTGTATATAAACAATTCCCTTTCAAAAAGTGTATAAACCCCTTTAAATTGTACATTTTGTGCAAGTCAGTTTCACTAACTCATAACTCTATCTCATGCAGCTGATGCAAATTGGTTCTCCAGAGATAAATATTCATACTATAATGAAAAGAGACAAAGATAAATATTTCCATAAAACAATGTTTGAAGAATAATGCGTCAGCTTCGATGTTTAGATTGAAATCCTAATTTCCCCAATAAATATCTGTATCGTAATAACAGGTACGCTAACCGGCTTTGAAAAATGAAGGCGCGAATGGCATCGTTATTTATTTCCGAAAGTTTACATGAATTTTATCTATTGATTGTCTCAATAAAAGCAGAAGTAGATGGGATGCCGCATTGTGTCACACAGCAAACGCATTCCGTCCAGTAAACTGAGCCGTGACAAATCGGCCAGAGAGCGATAAGTGACAGCACTGAACATAGCTGTTTGTGAGCCTGCCTCATATATCTCAAGTATGACACGCACAAACTGTACAGATAATATCTCTTCTCTTATAGTCACTCAACTTCATATGCACAGTAGGAGAAATACCATTTGTTATGCACATTAAATAAGCACCATGCAGAAAGAAAAATGCCCTGCATAGAATGGAAATGTTCAGCAGTTCAACTATAATGGAAGAAAGTTACAGTTATCACAATTTATTCTTTAGGCCTTAGTCAGGGGCACCTGGAGGGAGTGCGGGCACAATTTACCTGGGCACGGGCATCCATAGGCAAATGCAGGGGGGGGGGGTCTAGTTTCTTGGAAAACCCCTTCCTAGCCCACAGCATGACCACAGAATAAATAATATATAATACAATTTTACTAGTGCTGCATGTTTTCGTCAGTATCACAAATTAAATAATTAGCACCTGTGCACCAATTAGGAGATCTGGAAAACATGCATTGTTAGGGTTGCACTGCTATAGACCATCTATAGGGTTAATTATTAATATAGTTATACAGTGTATAGGAAAACCAATATGTACATACGAGTATATGTCCAGGGCAGTGCTAGGTTCTTCTGCTGTTCCCCAGACTCCTGTTTTGCTCTGGAATGGTGCCTTCATCTAACGGCTTACTGTGATCGCTGGTCCTATATATGTTTGAATTAGGACATACAGTACACTTTGTATGACACATATAGCTGGTTAAGTGCTAATTATGTCCTCTCCATGTACTGGCCACACTCACTCTAAAATCAATCATTTGGAAACCCCCCTCCACAAATCCTGCATTTGCCACGGGCATCTGTAAAGACTCATAAGTGCAGGGGTAATGTAACCACGCTCCCACCCTTCCTAAGATGCCACCCCCAATACTCCCTGGTGCGCACCAAAGGACAGGACGTAGCCGTGCCCAGGGGCAAACACAGGATTTCTAGAGGGAAGTTTCCAAATGCTTGGTTTTGGTGCGAGTGAGGCAATTGTCTGCCTCATACAAGTGCAGTGTAAGTAATACATAACACGTATACAGGGCCAGTGATCACAGTAAGACATGAGGTATGACAGTAGGGCCAGCCTGTCTGAGCTGAATGTAATTTTTTTCTGGATGTGGGCACTTTTTCACAGTCCAAGTCTCCTATGCTGCAGAGCATTGGAGTAAGTCCAGACAACTGGGGGAGCGGCAGAAGAACCTAGCACTGGCCCTGGACATACAGTAAATGTATACAGTGTTTGCTTATGGCGCCCCTTCCAGTGGCCATGCCCCTAAAGTACCTGGGTCCGCCCGATGTCTTAGCAGCCCTGACTGCAGCACCTGGAGTAATTTCTTAGTGCGTGCGTTTGGTGGAAGGGTGACAAGTACATGGCTCATCCAATCCACTTCTCTGACACTTTGCTTCTGGAAACTGTGACTTGATTAATATCAACACTAGTGATATAGCAGGTATAAGAAAGGCATGGTTCCTGTTATCAATGTTTCTGTAGTTTTACTAGTCAGAAGACAAGGAACCTATATATATATTTTTAAATATATATATATTTTGCTGGAGTTGGTCTTTTCACACCTACTTTTGGACCTCCTCTACTGGAAATGACAGATGGAAGGTCCAAGGGACAAGTACTGGGGGTGTGATTATGTGATTTGTGTCATTGCAGTCCTGCCCACTACTGTGGAAAGATGCGATTCGTTGATCACTCATCAAGGCCCTAACCACTTCACTAGTGAAATAGGTGGAATCCGAGAGGTTGGCTTACTCTCCTGCGAGCTTGGGAGAACTTACAAAAATGTGGGAGTTTCATAGATGTTCCAGGAGAGTTGGCAAGTATCCTGGATTTACAGTATGCAACTTATAGCTAAATGCATGGGGTGTGCAGGGTGTGTCCCCGCACGCCCCGTAAGCGGCTTTAACTTATCTGCACTAAATATAATCACCCGAATCGGCAAACACCGAAGAAGTGACATTGATGTGCCCTCCAATCCAGCACTGTCTCGTCATTTTTTTTTTTCCCCAGAAAGAGGTGAGTGGTCTGTGTTGGGGGTGTGGCTATGTGACGCACACCTAAAAGATTGGACAGTACTGCAAAACATTGATTGCAGAATGTGGTTCAATAGATTTGCACATAATGTATTGATGTTTGAATCACTGAGCCAGTTCTGCATTCATTTCAGAATGTTTTATTTCTGCTCAATGCAACATTATAAAGAGAAATTGCTATTGTATGACAGTGGAACCCTGCTTCACACTGAGCATAGCTTGTCAGTACTTCACATGCATTATTTAAGTTTTCAAAGCAACAATACACATTCGGAAATGCTAATATGACATCACACTTAAATAAGTTATTTCACCTCATGGGGTAATCTCTGATCTTACTGGCCATGACCAACACACTTGTAGTGTGCTGGGGACTTTGGACTTTTAAAAAAAAAATCTTAACAACATAAACTTACATGATACTGCGTGATGGGATGCATGCTGGGTCTAAGTCATATTGGTCCCCAGTCTCTTTTTTCACAGATTAGCATCTTTTTCGCACTATCAGTAATGGTGCATACACACGGTCAGATTTGATGAACGATTTTTACGACGATTTGAACGATTTCTGACAGTATGAAAATGAATGAAATCATCAAAATCTGACTGCAAACAGAGTCGATGTTAGAGATCGTTATTTGACATGCGGCAACCCGCATCGTTCGTCGATGCATGTCCACATGTCAAAGATATGAACGATTGAACGATTTTTATAATCGTTGTCGTTCATATTTGATAAGAAATCTGACCGTGTGTATGCACCATCAGAAAACCCACTATTGTTGCACTGGGTACCTGTATCTTTGCATTACTAGTATGAAAAATCTGCATACAAAAGACACATGGCGCGGCTCAGTCCCATTATCATGGTGCGCCCTGATTTGAGGAAAAGTCTAAAGTATCTGGATACATCTGTATAATGTATCCAAATTCTCTCAAGTGAGTAATACAAAAATGGTTCAGTGTTTTTATTTTTCTGTTTAATTGGACCCAGAATACAGTATCTTCCATGTGCAAAATATAATTTATCAAAGGGGGGACTCCTGTCTTAATAAGGTACGAGGGGGCAGAGATAGCCTCCCCGATCCCCAAAAATGCCCATTTGTCCCTTTACTAAAACAGCTCTGGTAAAACTTATAACAGTTCGCGTTTAGGACAGATGACATAAACCTGAGCAGAAAACTACCACCCCAGTGGCAGCAGGGCATAGGGGTATCTTTGACCTTGGACTTCAGTGGCTTGCGGTGGAGGTGGACTAGTCCGGACCTATCATCCACCCCAGGTTATTGCTATTTTTCCATCTTTACTCCATGCTCATTGATTACCCAGTACCTGTATGTTTTGTATGTAAAATAAATTTGTTGGATTATTTGTGACGGAGAGTATTCCATCCTACTTTATGTTACCCACCGATATGTAAGGAGGAAACATTTGGGTTTACATTAAGGAATGGGATTGCTACATCCAAAAGAAACCTTTATGTACATATGTACCTACTCTGCAATGTGAGTTGGGGTATGCCCATTCCTTCATATTGCATCTTTTCACACTGGTGTAATCTACTATATGAAAATACACGCACTGGTGTAATCTACTATATGATAATACACGCACTGGTGTAATCTACTATATGATAATACACGCACTGGTGTAATCTACTATGTGATAATACACACACTGGTGTAATCTACTATATGATAATACACGCACTGGTGTAATCTACTATATGATAATACACACACTGGTGTAATCTACTATATGATAATACACGCACTGGTGTAATCTACTATATGATAATACACGCACTGGTGACAAGATACCCCTGTTAAAGATAACTTGATAGGAGGTTACCGTAGCACTTTAACGTGAGTACGGTACGAATACCTTGTATATCTACTTGGATTTTAGGGGGAAGAAGTCAATTGTCATTTATATATAAGAAGGACTTAGTTTTGATGTACTACACCATCCTGTGTTTTTCTTTTTCCTTCTATATTGTTGACAAGCATCCACGTAAGAAGAACTCCGACTACATTCATCCCATTGGACATATTTAATCTTCACTAAGGACTTCCACTCTTAGTTTGGTATTTATTGGAGTGCGCAGAGAGTTGGGTTTGTCTATTTTTGTGCATATTGTATTTGATTTGGGGGTTGGTGATCCCTCTATTGACATTTCCCTCCTTTGCAGCCCTTTTGTGCGCAGTTGTCCTCTGTCATTTTCATTTTGTTCTAAAGTACTGTACTGTCTGCAGCTCAGCATTTTACTGTATTTAGTTCCCTGAACTGAATGCTCAGAATTTGTATAGCATAAAAAAACATAAAGAGAAACAGTATTTTACAATATTGGTATTTGAATGGAAAGGTAACAGAGTATCAGCTTCTGCAGAAAGTTTGATCAATTTGCTAATGTACTGTAACAAAACCCAACCCACAAAGCGAAAACACCATGAAAAACTATATTTTGTTTTTCTAAATAAATCACTCTGGTTACCTGTGAGTATACCCAAGGGGGGAGATGTATCAAGCCTTGTAGAGAGAGAAAGTATCAACCAATCAGCTTCTGTCACTTTACAGGCTGTGTTTGAAAACTGACAGTTAGGGGCTGATTGGTTGGTACTTTATCTCTCTCCACTTTATCTCTTTCCAAGCTTTAATAAATCTGTCCCACGTTGTACTGTTCTACTCTGCTTACAGTTAGTCTTCAATCTGCTATTAATGATTTACAGCCTGGAGGTGCCATCTGATTCTTTGGTAACCCCAGTCGCATAGCATATTATATAGAGACTAGAAAGGGCTTCTTCTCACCATGCACATTGTCAGCACAATCCCTCCCCCCTCTCTCCCTCTGCTATGCAGTGACTGGTCTGACTCAGAGGTCAGGTAACACTGAACTAATCAGCGGGCTTCAGAAGGGAAGCAGTCCGGAAGCCGATGGACGTAATCCCGACCGCCGTCTTCCCGACTGTCTAATCCCGGCAAGTGCTTCCGCTGTCGGGATTTGAACCGCCGGCCATGCCCTACTGATTCCCTTCAGAGTTAAAACCAGGTGCTTCCAAATGAGAGACGCTTTTATGCAGAGTTGGCCATATCATACCTACTGTTTCTTCCCCGCAGTTCCCTTCTGCAAAGAGAAGACTAACTTGGAGAAATTTTTGGGAAAAATTAATTATCTACGTCTTAAAAAATGCATCTGTTTAAAATAATTGATGTGTGTTGGCAGCTAGAATGTATTTCATTTTAAATACATTGAATTTTTCTTTTAAAATCTCAAAGGCTCAAGGATGAAAAAAAAAATATCTTTAGAAGTAATCACAGAGCATGGGGTATAATAATCCGTGGAGTCCGTGTAATACAGTACCTTACATTTTGCTTTCCTCCTAGTTGTTCATCTTTTGACATACCGTACCCGCTGCACTCAAACAACCTTGTATGTCTGACCCAGCGCTGTTTTTTTTTTTTTTTAAAGTGTTGTGTTTTTTTTTTAATGTGTGAAGACATCAAAAACAATCCGGATATCAATGCATGGGGGAATAGAAAGAGAATCTGGGCCAGCAGTTACCTCCATTTTTCAGTTTAAGTGTTGCTTATGTGATATTGCTGGGTAGTATCAGATTTTTGGGAGAAGAAATCGCTGCAGAATGTTTATGCATTATAGATGTTTGGCTTGCAGTTCACAGCTCTGTGTGTTCTTTGTGGGAAGAAACAAGATACCCCAAAGGGAAACAAAGATCCAAACGGCATGATAAAATCTAGAGGATCTTCTTCTTTTTCATTCTTAATGAAACGGAAAAAAGTGCAGCATTCCAAAGGCTATAAAGCAAAGCATTTATTTGCCGAGCTTCTAAATAATCCGCAAATTAACAGAGTAAAACAATCACGGTCGTCTAATAGAGTCATGTCTAATTGTTTTCAAGCACTAATCGTAGTATTTGGAACAAATTATAGGAAAGATGGAAAGTGTTTCTGAATTATTTTCTCTACCACTTTTTAGGGGGAATTCAATTGTTTTGTGGACGCTCAAACGTAATGGGCGCACATCGGAGCGATTCCCCCCAAAAGGCGCAAGTGCAGTGTGTGATAAACCCGTTTAAAGTACTGCTTTGGGCACCCAAATTCCCATGTGGGTGTGCACATTTTTGCTCACCACCTCCGTAGGTGGCAAGCAGAAATGTGTGCACCCGCACTATTTGGAAGAGCAATAGCTCGGGCGCAAACAATTGAATCGCCCCTATAGTTTAACTAATTGAACGGAAATACATTAAGAATGAACAAAACTCTCCATTTCCAATGGTGGGGTATAGGTGAACCCTTGGACGCATCCCGCGATTATCAACAGACATTTTGCTGCAAAAAGCAATTGCAAACTCCACATGAACTTCTCTGACACATTGACCGGATCTGTCCAGCCGTGCAATGGGCATTTTTGGGCGGCTACCTTGTAACTTGCACAGATAATGTACCGTAGATCCATTTGTATACGAGCATTAGTAAGTTAGTTAAGTTAGTAAATTTGGCTGCAGGCACTTTGCGTCCAACCATAGTCTACATAAGGTAGATTAAATCATTTTTTTCAGGTGAACAAATAGTCAGCCTATCAATGCAATGACACACTACAGTGATGTCACACATATTTAATGAATTTATAGGCTGATTATTTGTTCAGCAAAAAAATAAATGGCTTTCTCCGATAGACTATGTGATCCACTCAACCAGTCAGCAGCTGAATGTATATAATGGACGTTATAACTGGTGAGTTATTCACTGCTATGTACTGTAGATCTCTGCTTTATTCAGTAACAATGCATAATAAATATATATGTATATTATAACTTCATAATAGAAATATTCATTAAGAATGAGTTTATTTTTCCATAACTATCTCTGTATCTAGCTAAAGCCCTTAAGGTGCCTATCCACTAGACGATTAAAATGAGCGATTGAACAATAACGATTTTGATATCGTTTGATCATTCGATAATCGTTCGATATTCGTTTGAACATCGTTTGAAAATCGTTTGAAAATCGTTTGAAAATTTGGTCTCTTAAACATCTATCATCGTGCAAACATGCTGGTCAACCTGACGATATCGTCAGGTTCAGCATGTTTGCAGATGATAGATTGTGCCTGCACTGAATGACATATCGTTCAGTGTGGGCACCCTGCAGTGTAGTGAACGATATTGTTATCGTTCAGTCTTTTCACTGTCGGGTAGTGGATACCTGCCTTTATTGTAAAATGAACTCGCACACCCTGTGTGGGAGGTTTCATATATTTAGTACAATCAGTAACGATTATATATATCAGAATATAATAGTCAAATACTGTATATCCACTTATGATGTGCTCATTACATATCTGCTTCCTGTGAAGGTACCCTAAAGGGTATAATTAAAAATGAAAATCACCTGTGCAAATACTTGGATTCTTATTTCTGATACATTTTTATTAAGATATCCAGACTATAGTAGACTGTAAAAAGGTCGACAATGTCTAGATAACCACCAGGGGGTATATTTACTAAAGTAAGAGTTTTTAGAAATGGAGATGTTGCCCATAGCAACCAATCAGATTCTACTTAACATTTAACTAGCACCTTTGAAAAGATAATAGCTATAATCTGATTGGTTGCTATGGTCAACATCTCCTCTTGTAAAAACTCTCACTTTAGTAAATATGCCCCTAGATGTAAGACAGGCAATAGTTACAGGGACAAAAGGTTGACAGGGAAAAAAGGTGGACACAGTAAAGGTTAATGTCAACAGCTACAAATGGTCAACATGGTCAAAATGACGACATGAATATGGTCGACACACACATGTTCGACAATTTTTTTTCCGGGTTAGGCACTTACCGGAAGGTTAGGGTTAGGCACTTACCCCGATGATTAAGGTTAGGCACTTACCCCGACAGTTAGGCACCAGGAGGGAGGGTTAGGCACTTACCGGCATTAGTTTTAGAAGGAATGGTTAGTGTCAGGTACCTACCCCGACAGTTAGTGTTAGGCACCAGGAAATAGGGTTAGAGTTAGGCAACAAGGGAAGGGTTAGGGTGAAGATTAGGGTTAAAAAAAAACTTTTTTTAGTATAGACCTTTTGACCCTGTCGACCATTTGTACCTCACGACCTTCTTCCATGTCTGTCTTTTATACCAGAACCTTTTATTAATACCTTAGTGCTATAGTGTTAATTGAGATTTTGTAGATATTGCAGTACATTCTTCTATACACAATACTGTATGTGTACCATATTCTGTTTTCTTTTCCTAAGAATGTACTGTAACTACTTACAAAATAGTAAAAACTCCATGTTGCTATACAGTCTGTGTATTGGAAATGGAGATGCATTGTCTCCTAATTATTGGGAGAAGTCAATGACACCAGCTCTCTGTGGAGCGTGATTGATGGACTATCATAATGTTTGCAATTTATCATGTCTCTAAAATAGTTTCAAATGTGATTAAAAAATGTCATAAATCTGGTGTAAAAATCCAAAGCTTTTGGGATATTGATTATAACAAGGTCAGTAAGATACAATATAAACCTAATGATTTAATTAGAGCTGGCAAGTGTTTGATATTCAGGTCAGTGAAAATTATGCCTCTGCATGTAAAACAAACAGGGGGAAATGTGCTAAGCTTTGGAAAGAGATAAAGTCAGGGCCGGTGCTAGACTTCTAGGCACCCTAGGCCTAGGCAAAACTTCTACATGTGCCCCTTCCCCCCTCCCCATACTCATTTAGCACCTCAGGTGAAAATTACTTTGCACAGGTGGAGTGGCGGACTAGTTTTGTGTTAAAAAATAGGAGCTGGGTGCCGCCGGGGGAAAGGGGATGGGGTAGCGAAGGAGCCGGGTGCCCGCTGGTAACACAGTCTCAGTGGGCACCCGGCAAATGGGGGGTGTGATCGGAAGGTCGGGCACCCTCTAGTGGCCGGCGCCCCTACGAAGCTGCCTAAGCTTGCCTAGTGGAAGTGCCAGCCCTGGATAAAGTGGATGGAGATAAATTACCAACCCATCAGCTCCTAATTGTCATAGCTTACAACAGTATTGTCAACTACTCCACTTTAACTCTCTCAAAGGTTTGATACATCTCATCCAAAACATGCTCTGCCAACAGGTGGATGGTCAACTCTGCATCAGTCCCTTAGAATGCTCTGTGATGTGTACATGACTCAACAAGAGCTCTAGAAAGCGGTAGAGGAACTGGATACTGACTGCGTTAAGACTGGATGTGTCTGTAGTTCAGTAACACATGAAACAAAAAGTTTATCCTATAACTAGTATGATGTTACTAAAAACATGAGTAAATAGCTAAAAGGGAAACATGTAATGGATATAAATGAAATACATAGAAGAAACATATTTTCTACCTTTAGGCACACAGGACTATTTGTCTGCAACTAATTACTGACATGCTGCAAAATGAAGAGCATTGATCCCTATGCAAAATGTCAACTTTTTTGCAACATGACACAAGGGAAAGGCCTAGTTGTACAATATGATAGAAATGGATGGTGGGAGATTATTTCTATTAGCCCTGCTTACGTTACTTTGGGGGGAGAGGTATCAAACCTTTTAAAGGGGACAGGTAGAGAAGTCCACAGCAACCAGTTAGATGCTTTCTATCATTATATGGAATGCACTGGATAAATTATAGGTACTGTAAAAGCTTATTGGTTCAGTGGCATCACAAAGGGGGGCGGGCCGCACAAGGGGGTCACCCTCAGAGGGGGTGACACCAAAATGCCAGCTCCTCCTCAATAACAGGAGCCAGATGCTGCAGTGTCTCCTGCAGCACTCGGCTCCTGTCATGGAGGAGGTCTCCGGGGACAGCCCAGCATCTCTAGGTCTGAATGACCCCCTTAATTCACTATGGATTGCAACAGCAATTACGCACGCAGTCTCACTGCGATAGTATGCTAATCCTTTGCGATCGCTATGCCGTCACAGCATTACACAAGGACGCCCACTTTACCTTACACACATCCGTAATCCTTAGCAAGACTGCAAAACCATCAGTAACACCGAGTACCTTCGCAGCCTCACGCACACTTGCACATACTCTGAACTTACTCAGCAATTGCTAACCTCATTGCACGCTGTGTGTACTCAGGCTGCGTATGGCATCATCGTGGATAATTTATGCACGTCCCTGCAATGGCGTTCGAATGCACTGGCACGCCTGCGTTTCGTCGACCGCCCACAAACGGCACTTCCTGTCAATCACTCTGCGATGGGTCTGCGTAGTCACTGTGATCGCATTCCTGACTGCAGTGCATGCGCAGAAGACAACAATCGGTCAATTGTGTGCGTCATCGCAGTTGCGATCGGTAGTGAATCAGGCCCTATGTACTAAACCTGGAGAGATGAAGTGGATGGGATGGAGATAAAGTATAGACCAATCAGCTCCTATCTGTCACTTTACAGGCTGTGGGGTCTATTTACTAAGCAGTGTTAGGAGACAGAGTGAAAAGTGATAAGGTGCCAGCCAATCAGCTCCCAACTGTCATCTCACAGGCTGTGTTTGAAAAATGACAGTTGGGTGCCCTGAGTGGCTGGTACCTTATCACTTGTCACTCTGCATTGTGCCCTCGACCCCTTCGACTCCTTTATATCCTATTGTTCTAGAAATAGTCCAGTGATTATATGGATTATGTGATTGCTTCATTGTAGACAATCAGCTGATTACCAATAGTCAGTTATCCTTAATATATTTGATTAATGTTTCTTTCATATCACCTCTGTCCCTTAAATAGTGTATTTCATCTCCTGAACTATATTCTGATAAATTGTATTGTGTAACTCTCCTCTGAATTATGTTATCTGCATTATATGGGGAGATATTATATGTATTATATGGGGAGATATTATATGTATTATATGGGGAGATATTATATGCATTATATGGGGAGATATTATATGTATTATATGGGGAGATATTATATGCATTATATGGGGAGATATTATATGCATTATATTGGGAGAAATTATATGTATTATATGGGGAGATATTATATGCATTATATGGGGAGATATTATATGTATTATATGGGGAGATATTGTATGCATTATATGGGGAGATATTATATGCATTATACTGTATGCGGCAGCATAGTTATGTGCTGTTTATAAATGGCACTTTGGCGCAAGACCCTCCAATGTGAATATACTGTCAGCTGCCAGCAATAAGTTAAGATCTTCCATTATTTATTTTAATCACTACCTTCCTTTAAACCAATTTTTGTGCAATCTCTGTTCCCTGATCCATAAAGTAATCCCATGGTACAACCCCTTTTCATTGAATTTTACACGACAACTCTCTGCCACCTTCAGTCAAACCTTTATCCATTCCATCGTTGAATCAAATACTCAGCCTTGTTGTTCCTGAATTCACTTCTCTGAGCTGCACTATAAACGCTTTGCAGAACAAAACAGTAGGAGATATTTTTGCAAACTATGTAACTGAAAGTGGCTATTAGAATCTAACCTATAACTAACTGCCAGTATAAAGCCAGGCAGGGAAGTCCAGCTTCTACAGTTCTACTAACAGATCTGGAGATGAGAAAACTGAAATACCACTTAACTCCCTGAACGTACAGTAAGGGGATCAAAGAGTAATTCAATTTTACTTCAAAATTAACACTACGGTAACTGCTAAACAACACCAAATATTATTTAACGTGCCTTCAATTACATTTTACATGGCCCCATTAGATGACAGTCGGGAGCCTGGCGGTCAGAATCGCAACGCCGAGATCCCGAAAGGGTTAACATACTGACACTTGTTGGTCGGTATGCTAACCCTACCCTAGTGCCTAACCCTAACCCCTAAACCTAACCCTCCCCTCAACCCCGTTACTTACCTTCGGCGACCCGGCGGTCGAAATGCTGGCTCCGGGATTCTGACCGGCGTCGGTATTCTGGCACCAGTAAAGTAAGTGTTGGCATCCCGACTGTCAGGATGCCGAATGCAAACCATTAATTGAGTTTATTATTTTCCTTGGGTGTAATCACCATCCCGGCGGTCGGGATGCCGGAGCTCAGGATACATAAATCCCGACAGCAGTCGGAATCCGAACCGCTGGCACCCCGATGGTAAGTATTAGGGTTAGGGGAAGGGTTAGGTTTAATAATTAGGGTTAGGCACTAGGGGGAGGGTTAGGGTTAGACTGCAGGGGGGAGGATTAGGGTTAGGCTGCAGGGGGGAGGGTTAGGGTTAGGGTGGGTTAGGGTTAGGCTGCAGGAGGGAGGATTAGGGTTAGGCTGCAGGGGGGAGGATTAGGGTTAGGGTGGGTTGGGGTTAGGCTGCAGGGGGGAGGATTAGGGTTACCCTGCAGGGGGAGGATTAGGGTTACCCTGCAGGGGGAGGATTAGGGTTAGGGTGGGTTAGGGTTAGGCTGCAGGGGGGAGAATTAAGGTTAGGCTGCAGGGGGGGAGGATTAGGATTAGGTTAGGGTGGGTTAGGGGCAGGGTTTGACAATTACCTACTTATGTCTGGATTCTGACTGCCAGGATGCCGCTGTCGGTATTCTGACTGCAGACATCCTGTACCCAACCCATTTCTCTGTGTTTCAGACCACTGATGATGCGAAACGTACTAGCGTATTGTAATGACAATCTGTAGCTGTGCATCTTGTTGTCTGCATGGTTTTGTACAGCCATGAAGAGACCCTCATGGGAACACATAACTTCTCTGTATGTTACTGACATGTGTTTTCAATACAGACAGGGCAATGGTGATATTCTATGGTGAATACCAGAATTCACTGAATTCATCAAAGATGTTATACTTGTATCTGCTCTTTGTCTGTTGTATGTATTATCTGATTGAACAAGGACCCTCCAGACCCACCGTATGCACATAGAGGAATAGGGGGAGATGTATCAAAGCTTCAAAAAAGATAAAGTGGAAGGGGGGGAGGATAACTATCAAACTCTCAATAGAAACTTTGCTAGATAAATAATAGCTAGAAGATGATTGGTATGGGCAGCTTCTACAATTTATCTCTCTTGAAGCTTTGATACATCTCCCCATATGTGAGTTGGCAGGATTACAATGTTGTTATCATTATCATCGTTTAGACAAGTAAAGAATACACACCATCCATTGTATAAATGTGGTGCATACGGCAGAACCATAACTACTGTATATTAGCTAAAGTAAAGATGGAGAGCCTGACCATGGCTCAGGTAACAGTCAGTGGGTGACATCAAAATTAAAAATTGAAGGAGAGCAGAAATCCCAATATTGAGATATGTATTAGGACAAAATAAGCTCTGCCTACAATGTGCTCAAACCCCACCAGAGCCTGTTCAAAGTGCCCACTTTTATGCAAATTACCACCTATTTTTGTGTAAGCCCCGCCCCTTCTGATGTCCACAATTCGGTGGTGTCCCGACAAAGTCAAAGTCACGACAGATACAAGGTCTCCATCTGCTAACACTGCTCAGTGCAAACTACAAATAACATTCATGGCAAATGACGATGCATTTTTATTTTGAGAACTAGCTGTTGCCCACGATGAAATTGCTTCTGCCTACATTTGTTTTATTTGCTTTGCATAGGGGCCCGGGTGCGGGAGTGGCCCATGTGACCAGCAGCGCTATACAGACTGATGGCAGCAGCGCCTTCATCCACCACTCACACCAATGTCACTGTGTGCCCTGTGCACAGACTGCTATGTAGCCTATCCTATTCATCTACAACTCACACCAATGTCACTGTGTGCCCTGTGCACAGACTGCTATGTAGCCTATCCTATTCATCTACCACTCACACCAATGTCACTGTGTGCCCTGTGCACAGACTGCTATGTAGCCTATCCTATTCACCCACCACTCACACCAATGTCACTGTGTGCCCTGTGCACATACTGCTATGTAGCCTCTCCTATTGATCCACCACTCACACCAATGTCACTGTGTGCCCTGTACACAGACTGCTATGCAGCTTATCCTATTCATCCACCCCTCACACCAATGTCACTGTGTGCCCTGTACACAGACTGGTATGTAGCCTATCCTATTCGTCCACCACTCACACCAATGTCACTGTGTGCCCTGTGCACATACTGCTATGTAGCCTATCCTATTCACTCACCTCTCACACCAATGTCACTGTGTGCCCTGTGCACAGACTGCTATGTAGCCTATCCTATTCACCCACCACTCACACCAATGTCACTGTGTGCCCTGTGCAAAGACTGCTATGCAGCTTATCCTATTCATCCACCCCTCACACCAATGTCACTGTGTGCCCTGTGCACATACTGCTATGTAGCCTATCCTATTCGTCCACCACTCACACCAATGTCACTGTGTGCCCTGTGCACATACTGCTATGTAGCCTATCCTATTCACCCACCTCTCACACCAATGTCACTGTGTGCCCTGTGCACAGACTGCTATGCAGCTTATCCTATTCATCCACCCCTCACACCAATGTCACTGTGTGACCTGTACACAGACTGGTATGTAGCCTATCCTTTTCGTCCACCACTCACACCAATGTCACTGTGTACTCTGTGCACATACTGCTATGTAACCTATCCTATTCACCCACCTCTCACACCAATGTCACTGGGTGCCCTGTGCACATACTGCTATGTAGCCTAGCCTATTCACCCACCACTGACACCAATGTCACTGTGTGCCCTGGGCACAGACTGCTATGTAGCCTATCCTATTCATCCACCACTCACACCAATGTCACTGTGTGCCCTGTGCACAGACAGCTATGTAGCCTATCCTATTCATCCACCACTCACGCCAATGTCACTGTGTGCCCTGTGCACATACTGCTATGTAGCCTATCCTATTCACCCACCACTCACACCAATGTCACTGTGTGCCCTTGGCACAGACTGCTATGTAGCCTATCCTATTCATCCACCACTCACACCAATGTCACTGTGTGCCCTGTGCACATACTGCTATGTAGCCTATCCTATTCACCCACCACTCACACCAATGTCACTGTGTGCCCTGTGCACATACTGCTATGTAGCCTATCCTATTCATCCACCACTCACGCCAATGTCACTGTGTGCCCTGTGCACATACTGCTATGTAGCCTATCCTATTCATCCACCACTCACACCAATGTCACTGTGTGCCCTGTGCACATACTGCTATGTAGCCTATCCTATTCACCCACCACTCACACCAATGTCACTGTGTGCCCTGTGCACATACTGCTATGTAGCCTATCCTATTCATCCACCACTCACACCAATGTCACTGTGTGCCCTGTGCACATACTGCTATGTAGCCTATCCTATTCATCCACCACTCACACCAATGTCACTGTGTGCCCTGTGCACAGACTGCTATGTAGCCTATCCTATTCATCCACCTCTCACACCAATGTCACTGTGTGCCCTGTGCACAGACTGCTATGTAGCCTATCCTATTCATCCACCACTCACACCAATGTCACTGTGTGCCCTGTGCACAGACTGCTATGTAGCCTATCCTATTCATCCACCACTCACACCAATGTCACTGTGTGCCCTGTGCACAGACTACAATGTAGCACATGCTATTCTAGTGCCCACGGGCCCCACGCACCACTGCCCCCATGCTTTACCAGCCGAGCACATGGTGCCACACCTATCTCTTGCATTGATGATTTTGTTTTTGTTATTGCTCAGCTTTAACTTGATTGATGGAGATGAAACAAAGTGCAGGTTATTTCTAGGAGTTCCCTCTACAAAATGAGGCAGTTTTCATGAAAATCAGTTCAGTAGTTTTTGCATCAACTTGGAACAAACAGACAGACACAACGTTCTTATAATATTAGTATAGCTGAGCCTATCACTGATTTGTTTCAGTCTTTAACACTGAGGCAGGTTTGTACTAGCAACACATATTTAATGGTGATATAATCAGACAGAACATAGCAGTTTTGGGACGAACAAAACATATTCCTGCAGGTGCTCACAGAAAATGTTTGACCTGTTTCATCCCTTTAATTAAAGAGACCTCAATATATAATTATTTATGGAAGAATATCAATAATCTATTATGCAGTGTGCTAAATGTATTCTTGTGAAGCCCATAAAGCTGGGCCTCTTGGCAAAAGGGCTTAATTTCTTCTAATCCTTCCATTAGCTACATGGGCAATCATGATTAGAGATTAAGGTCAATTTATTTATTTGGAGTACAATAAGAAACGTAATACATTCTAAGCAGCCCGTGAAAAGGATATTGCCTTTACTTTCACGTGCATCCTCCTCAGCAGCAGCAGTATCATCCTTCCACCATCGGCCCGCGGTTTCTCAGTTTCATGTTCTGCTATCTGCTTGCTAAAAGCTGCAGAACTGTTTGATAAGATCTCATGTTCCTAGCAATTTCTAGTGTGAAGGACGGCGTACGTGAGGGCATAATGACAAACAAAAACACCCACGCCATACGGTATCAATCACTAATGCACACCGCCGCCTTTTACCCTGCATGTTAAATGTTAACCTTAATTATGAATTCTATATTATGCGCATTTTGTTTTGTTTAAACGAACAAAGAAAGCATAATAAAAACAGCATTACCATACACTAATAACAATAATAACAGTTATGCTGGATACATGCTTGTCGATATATCGTTCGTTAAAATCGATGAACGATACATGGCAAGTGCATCGGTGTACATGCGATATGGCACAGATATATCAGGGCGACCCCGTAGCACAGCCGATGCCGATATATCTGAAAGCTATCAGTACATCTGGCTGTGTTTACGGGCGGTCGGTCAGACCGATTCATCGCTTCTCTGCATTATTAATAATAATGTAAAATGCCTCCAATTTTCAGGCACTAGAAAAATTTATTTGGGAATTTCTAAGAAATTGCACAATTAAAATAATAATAATAAAAGAATGATATCGCGGCGAAGAGTGAATGAATGCTCTTAAGAATGTGGATTTTTTTTCTATTATTGTTAATGAAACACTTCACAGTAACCTTGGTTAAACAGCAAGATTTAACACCCTTTAAAAAGCTGTTTTATTTACTCCCGGTACTTAATGCTAAATAAAGGGGGTGCTTTAAAATGAAGGATTTCTTATTGCACCAATTCATTAGCTTTCAGATAGAGGCTTAAAAACTTCACCCGATTAAAACACAACTATTATCTCTTTAGGAGGTCATTTGGTACAAAGTGAGCAAATGCTCCATTCTGAAAGCAAATAGCTTATAGTTAATAGACTTTGATAGAAGACAATAAAAAGCTGGCGCTTCTGCTGATGCACCGACTGCGTGAGGAAATACTTGCCTGCCGTCTCGATAATTCAGGGATATATGCTAAAGAATATATATATAATATATATATATATATATTCTATACAAAGGATTTTTACAATAATGGTGTGTACTACGTTCTCCCAAATTATACAGGGTGTCAGCTAAACCTAGTGAGAATAGGCCTTTGGAAGGGCCCTTGTATGTTAATGATTTAAATATACCAGGTCTTAAGCGACTGACGTATACATTATAACCAGTGTTGTGTAAACGTGCAAAAAATGATGCATTAATAAATAAAATATATGAAATATATGCTGTGACAAAATCTAAAAAAATGACTCAATTTAATATTAAATTATGAAAACACACAAAGACAAACAAATGCTCTTAGATGTCTTATTCATGTTCACAGGAATTTAGCCAACCAATTCATATATAAGCACATATGTGCAATTTTTCTATATAAAGTGCAAGGATAGTGCTAATAAATATTTAAAAAGACAACCTTTAAGCATATACAATGAGAGTAAATTAATAGTACAAATATAGAAATATAAATAAAAGCACAGGAGGGTACACACGGATGAACAATGATAAACTATTAAAAACTTTAAGAAAAACGTTTCTAAAAGTTTTTTAAAATTGCTTTACAATATATTAGAATAGCTTGAAAGAATTCATAAGATGCTTATCTGTGATCAGTTCATTTCAGGCAAGAGGCAGCTGATCCAACGCGTTTCATCCACTACTGGACTTCATCAAGGGGTCATATATAAATATATATACTGTATATTACAAGCTAGTGTGCAAAAGGAAAAGCTCATTCTCAGAATTCAGTAGATTTTGTATTATTTGGGTGTCACAAATTAATTTGTGGTTTTGCTTAGAATGTGTTAAAGTAAACTTATTTATTATTGGATATCCTTGCAAAATTAATGTTGGTATAAAAAATATTGAATACAATTTAGAATGTAAGTATGATGGCATCATTCAAATTTGCTTTATCAAAGGAATGGGCAGCACTGTGGCATTGTGATTAGCATTACTCCCTCCCAGCACCAAGGTCACAAGTTCCATTCCCAACTCAGCCCCTATCTGTGTGGAGTTTGTATGTTTTTGACATATTTGCATAGGATTCCTCCCACTACAAAAACCCACTGGTAGGTAAATTGCTGACAAAAATGAACTCTAGTGTATATGTCTGTGTACATGTGATAGGGAACATAGATTGTTAGCTCCACTGGGCAAGTACTGATGTGTATGACCAGGGCCGTGCCAGGGCTTTTTTGTGCCCTGTGTCGGAGCTGTAGGGTGCCTGCCTTGAGTGTCAAGAAGATGCTCCGGTGGCACTGAAGCCACGATTCTGGATTCAGGGTGCCAGATGCAGGGGCTCTTTGCAGTGGCACTGCTTGCACACCCCTAGCTACAGCCCTGCTGTGTATTACCAAATATTCTCTGTTAAGAGCTACGGAATATGTGCGCTATATAAATAACGGTTATGTGCAACGCTGAACATAGATTCTCGATTATCGTGAATCTGGTGCGGGAAGGACCCGTTCTGCGAATGTGCAGAGTGGGTCCTGCGTGAACGCACGCATCCCCTGCTATGGTCCTGTCTGCTTGACTTAAGGGGTGGTGCAAGGTGGGGCCGGCCGTCGCTCCCAGAAAACGGACGCCGTTTCCTGGCCTCGTAAGCCGGCCAGCCTGAGTAAGCTGAGGCTTACTAAGCGGGCTGGCGGCTCAGGGGCGTCCGGTGATCCCAGCCTGCTACCTCGGTCGCAGTGCTGCGATTGCAAGTGCAGCGAGGGGGTGTCATACGCCTCCTGCTGCATTTGCATATTACAGTAGCAGGGACAGACTTGCAAAGCTGCTTGCGTGAAGCTATGCAATTCCATCCTAAGCTGGAATCATCCCCTCAGGCAACTTGGCAGCATTACTGTAAATCACTAATGTCACAGATTGTTTGAAGGGCCTGGTTGAGCCCGCTGACTATAGCTGCTTTGGTCACGCACTTGGCAATCATACATTTTCAGCAATCAGTAAAATAAAACAACTTTACTGTCTGTAGTGATCATATGAAAATAGGCATCGACATTAGAAGAGGCGGCACCAATAAAAGCAATTTATATGTCAATCCATTGACTCAAAGCTCCACAGGGAACACTTAATGCAAACTGGAAAAAATTAGAGAGATTTTGATCACCGTCCCCAGTGAATATAGGCAAGTACAGTAAGCAGCGGGAAGCGTTGCTATGTGAATGTCTTGCCCAGTAGTGACAGCTACTGCAATGGAGATGCTTATTAGGAAAAGTCAGGTGAATGCTGCGAGATAGTCAGCATACCTAAATACAGTATCTGACATCCTACTGACATTACTAAACTGCACAGAATATGATGCAGCTGACAAGTGACCCGGGCTTCAGTACGGTGGTGATTCAAAATTAGAAATATCATTTTTAAACTCCATTTTTTGCAGTGGTTAAAACCGCAATAAAGTTACGGTTGAATCATTTGCCACAATGGTTGTTCCCATGGATCAAATTAATGCACAGAAAGAAATGTAAGAATGGGGAGTTTGCTGCTCTATGGGGGTCATTCAGACCCGCTCGCGAGCGCAGGATGCTCGCAAGCGGGTCAATGTTGCCCCACTGCGCATGCGCATGACGGAGGGAGCTCCGTCGTGAGCATGCGCGAGACCCGGATAGCGACGGGCTCTCCATCGCTCCGGGTCTCGCACCAAAGGGGGAGTGCTGTCGATGTTGATTGACAGCACGCCCCCTTTGGTGGGCGTGCCGGGGGCGTGGCTGCCAGATGGAGGCGTTCCCATGGGAATGCCTAACGTCTGAAGCCGGCCCCACTGACATCACTAGTGATGTCAGTGGGAGTGATTTTGACTGTGATAGAGCCAAAATCACTCCAAGGCTTGCGGCAGCGAGACCCTACCGCAGGGTCTCCGTCGCAAGCCCGATGGTCGCTATAGTCTTGACCATCGCGACCATCATCATGGACGCTCGCATAAGGTGTGGGTGGTCACCCACAGCTATGCGAGCGTCCAGGAGGACGCTCCATTTTCATGGAGGAGGGCCCTGATTCAGAGCGAGCGCTCTGATCAGAGCGTTCAGCTCTGAATCAGGCCCTATGTCTTCTTGGGTTAAGAAGACATACATTAATTGTAATTATTATTTTACAGAGATTTCTCTGCATTTGTAAGGTTATGAGATAGATGTAATAAGCCTTTGAGAGAGATAAAGTGGAAAGATAAAGTAAAGTACCAACCAATCAGCTCCTAACTGTGACTGTTAGGAGCTGATTGGTTGGTACTTTATCTCCGTCCACTTTATCTCTCTCCAAGTCTTAGTACATCTCCCCTCGATATATGATCCAGGTAAACCTATGAAGAACAGCAGACATTTAGACAGTATATGATCGTCAGATCAATTTCCAATCATCCATATGGATCTCCGACAGTATCTTGTAAATAAAGAAATAAAAAAAAATAATAATAATTATAGTAATAATATTTAATGTCATTCTTGCCACAAAGACTATACTATACTACTCTGTGCATTTGTGTATATGCTACATATTACAAACACATTTTACATGTATGTATTGTTTATTTATGTACAGGTAAATGTAAAACTTTGGTTATCCCAAAGAATCCCAAAAGGAAATCAGCCTAGTCATAGATTGCTACTCATCTCTGCATTCACCATTTTTCAGGTAATCCATTCTGAAATCATTTGTTACGCTACACAGAATATGCTAAAGCCGCATATCCACTAGCAGATAGTGGAACGACAGTATGATTACTACATTGTAATCGTACAGTCGTTCCTCATCTCCTGTAGTGCCTACACTGAATGATATGTCGTTCAGTGCAGGCACCCTCCCTCATCCCTAAATGTGGCCAATCTGTCGTTATCGGCAGATTGAGCGGTATGTTCAGGCGATGATTGATGTCGAAAACAACCAGCGGGAGCGCGCGTTGCCGGTCGTTTTCGACATCTTCATGCCCGATTTATGCCTGATTAATGAGCGTTTGAACGATAACGATGTCATTATCATTCAATCGCTCTGTTTAATCGGCAAGTGGATACGTGGCTTAAGGGTTCATTAGAATAAGATTGCTTCATTCATTTGGGAAATTTGAGTATAACTAATGCTTTATCTGCACAGGTTTTGTTGCATACAATACTATATTTATAGTACTTAGGAGGAAATGTATCAAAGATTTGAAAGAGATAATTTGGAGAAGTTGATCATACCAACCAGTCAGCTTCTAAATGTCATTTTACAGGCTGTGCTGATTGGTTGCAATGGGAAACTTTCTCCTCTTAATCGCTCTCCAAGGTTTGATACAGCTCCCCTTTAGGGAGGCAGCCAAAAAGTTGGCCAACAACATTTTTGAAGACTTGACTTTTTTTCTCAATCCAGCCAAGACGATTGGTTGAAATTGGAATGTAGAATAGCAAATGGAATCACTGCTGTGTTCAACACTCCTATTAAACAGCCCTTTCTACAAGTGCTACTTTCTTATCAGTGTTGTTCTTTTTTCCATCTCTCTTTTCCTGAGTTTAGATGATGTCTTCTCAATCTATCATTCCTCTTTTAGACTCTAAAGCATAAACTGGTAGTAAAGAAAACAGGGATTGAATGCTAATATGCCCTCTTGAGAATACAGTCATGGGAAAGCATGCCTTAAGATGTGTATTTATCACTCTGAATAGAGAAATTCTCAAAATAAGAATCATCTGAATTTATTACATTGCTCTACACTTGACAAATGGCCAGAGACAAGATTACTAAACCTGTAGAAATAGTCAGAGTCTGTTTAAAAATAAATGCAATGCTTGAAAAGGAATTTAAGTAGGTTATCTACGAGTTCTTACTTGAATCCCTGGCTTGAAAACCACATCAGAAAGATTGCTCTGCTATACAGAAAGAGGCCTCTGCTTTCTATGAGTAAAAAAGCTCCCTGACCTGGATTTAAGAGAGCGATGGATTTTGTAGAATAGAAAAACCCCTCTCACACTAGAATTTTAGGCACCCTTCCAACTGGACCTCACTTTTCTAGTGATACACCCTACTGAGTGTTGCATTCTCCAGCCATGGTAGACTGCCAGCATACACAGAGTTGCGACTTTGTCAATGGGTTGGTGGAACCCAAGTAGATGTCTACTGAACTCGGTCAATGGGGTTTTGATGTGCGGGGGGCCAGCCCAGGACACACTGATATCTGTTATGGGGGAAGAGTGAGGGGTGAGGGGGTCCCGATTCCTTACCATTCTGCATATCATGGGAATGAAGGGCAGTTAAAAAAAAACCTAACACAAAGATGGACATCTGCTTTAAATTGCAAAAAAAGCCACAGCAAATGTAATATTAAATACCTACAAACTAAACACAGGAAGCTGACTGCAGTGCTTCAGTATTCAGCTCAAATCACCTGGTAAATACAATAATTTTATTTCAAAATATTTTATAAAGAAAGATACATCCTATTACTATTGATTCCAAATACAGTCATGTTCTTTGAGTTTGGCCGACAGGAAGGAAACACAATATCTTTACATTCCATAATCAGCCAGCAGAACGCAAATTCATTAATTTTTTAAAGGGAGAAGGATTGTATTTAGAATTAGAAACCTCAAATGGCAACGATATTTCCTGAGCAAACCTGTTATTGTTAGCTCCTGTCATGCTGAGATACTATTAGAAATTAATTTTTAAATGGAAATGGAAAAAAAGGCTCGTGCAAAGCTTCAGGGAGATAATGTTATATTGAAAAAGTCTTTCATATTTCTCATAATAAAAAGACCTGCTCTCCATGTCTTATATATACTGTTTCAGATGTAAAATAATGCTCTGACATGCTTCTATTCAGCCTAATATTAACATTGGAATACGTTATATATCACACGCAGAGTTTTAAGGATAAAGCTGTATTTTATAACAATGTATTAGAGCAAACAGAGGAATACAATTTCAGACATCTTTGCCCAAACATTGCTGATTACTGCAAAACTTGGAGTAAGGTCAAATAGCACAAAATAAAAAATTAAACAGTATGATATTCGATATCCATGGGTATTGTACAAGACGCAATTGGAATTAGTATCAAGGTTTGTGTTTGTATGACAGGAAGACCAAGAAAGATCACAGAAAAAGCCATGAAGAAGGATAGTGTTACAAGCCCTGTTGATTTAGTTTGGTGTCTTCTCTCACAGTGTCCAGACAGATTTCAAAGAGTTGCACTGTTGTGGTCAGATACCATTCCATTAAGGCAGAATGAAAGGAATACGTATAGATTCTAATGGAAAATGGACAATGAAGGTTCTTTCCTACTTTGATTTTCTGTCTTTTCCGACCAAGCTTTATCCCCACTCATCCTATTCCTTACAAAGTATCAATTTATAGATTTCCCACCTAAGTCTTGTATGTATGCGATTATTGCACACCATGAAAGCTCAAAATGATGCCCAATAACTATAAGCGGCATTTTTTACTAAAGTCCGGATTTTTAGAAGTGGAGATGTTGCCCATAGCAACCAATTAGATTCTAGATATTATCTTCTAGAACAGGCCTGGCCAATCTGTGACTCGCCAGCTGTTGTGAAACTACAAGTCCCAGCATGCCCTGTCTCACATTTGCTATTAAGGAATGCTAAAACTGTGGCAGGGCATGCTGGGATGTACAGTGTCACAACAAAGTTAAGTAGAAACTGATTGGTTGCTACGGGCAACGTCTCCACTTCTAAAAACCCACACTTTAGTAATTAGACCCCTAAGACTTAATTTTAGTGATATGTAAGCTAATTTACAATAGTGCAAATCCATGGGGCAAATGCTCTCTTGTGATGCCCTTTTGCACGAGTCCATCTGCATGGACTTTAGAGGCCACAATGGTGGATGCTGAGAGGAGGTTGGTAGATCTGGCTAACTGCTGATTAGGTGCACTATTACAGGTCTTTACAGGAAGTCTCACAGTAATAACCAGGGTCGGACTGGCCCACAGGGGTACAGGGGAAACCCCCGGTGGGCCCCACTGCCTGAAGGCCCACCCCCTCCTCTAGGGATCAAGTTCCAGATTGTGCACTTGTATTATATTGCACTAGACTTTGGTGTATTTTCTACAATGTATTGCTGTTATTAATCTGGTACGTTATTAAGGATTCACTAGCAATATTTACCATATCTATTTTAAGGGACCCAGACCCAATTTGGAGGCTGGCCACACCCCTAAGTATGGGCCCCAATCACTGCATTCCCCTGGTGGGCCCTTCATGCCCCAGTCCGACACTGGTAATAACTGTCAGTTGTCTGTCCTTCAAATATTAATAGACAATAAACATTCTTTCCAAATATTACCACTTGCAGAAACTTCCTAGGTATGGTTGGATCAACACTTTTTATAAAGCAGGTGAGACAGTCTACCGGTACATGTTTTGAAAATAAAAAAACAAGAGATGGAGCCTAAAATCTCTAAAGGTGCCTACACACTTAGCGATAATTTACACGATTTGCCAGATTCCGACGCATCGTGACAGCAAATCACGTAAAATGAGTGTCCACTCACGATCACGATGCCGATGCGTGTCCCCGCAGGTCGTACATTGCATCTTCAGATCTGCCATGCTGTAGGGCAGATTTGCCAATCTGGGACTCGATACACTGGAATAGGTATGAGGCACGATAGATCGTTTGTCACATTGGACACTTTTTACACCAAATCGTCTGCAGGACTGCCGGGGAGCTGCTGGGGGAGTGTTCAAGGGAATCGTACACGATGTCGGATCGTGAGCACATCACTAAGTGTGTAGGCACCAGAAAGCTCAGAGGAAAATTGCTTCAACAATCGCGCATTTGTGCTTCTGTTGTACACTGCCTATATTGCACATATTTAATTTAGTATGCTCTGGAAAATAGGGGATGTTCATTCACACTTCACGTAAACCTAAGCGTACTGTAGCTTGCTGCCTGAGAAACTCATCTAATCACATAATGGATCACTTTCCTAAAGCATTTATAATTAAACTATGTTTATAAATAGAGTTCCTGAGTAATATAAAGGCACACCCTTTCATAAAAAGCCAAGTTTTATTTACTAAATTCACTGAAGTTTTCAGAAGTGCATCTCTTGAAAATGGCCGCACTCAGGCCAACATGTTAGAAAATACTGCCAACACTGATATTGGACTTTTTTATAATGTACGTCATTTTTATTTATGTTCAATGAAGCCACAGAGTAAGCACAGACATAGTATTGTTGTCCAGTGTTAATCAGATATGGAAGAGGCCAAAATGTCACTTATTTAATTTGTCAGTGAAAACAAAGTGCATTCAATTCTCAGGAGATTTAGTCGTTAATATGCCAAGTTGGAGCAGCAGGCTGGGTTACTGTTTGTGGTGCCAGATATCCCTTGGCAGTACTGACTGAATAATGTGGGACTAATCACATCAGCTTTGAGGAACACTTCCAGGAACTCTACCCAAAATCTGCAATATACTAGAATGCTAAAGAACAGAAGTTCCTGCTCATATATTAGCCAGCAGGGCAGAAAAGAACTGGTGCCATATTTGAAAGCAAATTCTGACTAATGTGATGTTGAACTCAGAATAACATTGGAATTTTCCCATAGTGGTGTAAGAATCTGCCCAGAATAGTAAATTACAAAATGCTACAGCCATTGTTATGGTTATACAAACATGGATTCATATTTAATAGACTACTATCATTTTGGGACTTGAGACAGTGATATCACTTCAAATACAGGTGAAGACACTTTTATTTTTATCATTCGGCACCTTTGGTTCATCAATTACCACAAATACTGGAGATTATTATGACAATTTCCATTGAGGTTAACAGGGGTCACCATGCTGTAATCAGTACAACGTGATGCATACAGTACCTGAAAGTACAATGATGTCAACTCAATCTGTAGAAGTAAACCTGACAATTCATCTATATGACATACAGCAAACTAATTATCTTATATTTGTTGTAATAATATAAGATGGTAAGGAAAAAAGACAAGACGCCCATTTGCCAAAATCTAGCCCCCATCTGGGATTCCTCCGGACAGTCTGTACTGCAGCACTCTGTCCGGAGGCTGCCTAATCCCGAATGAGTGGTGTTTTTGGATTCCCACTGGGCGTGGTACCAGTGATGTCACTATGAGTGCATCATTGCTGGGCCATACATCTCTGCTTCTCTGCCTCTAGTCCACCCAGTGGGTTCCTTCTCTGAGTAATCTTTCTAGCCATGAACGTGACTGGAGTGACATGTGTGGCATGTGGCCAATTGACGAAGAGAGTTGTGGACTGATGAACAGTGGAGAGGACTAGACCATTATGGATTTTATGGGTTAGGCATATAATAGAGCTCTGAGACATAGGCCCGTATTCAATTAGCTGTGATAAGTCAGTTTCTGTGGAAAAGTATCGCGAGTGATGTCATTTCACCATGTAAAAAGTTTCCGTATTCAATTCCTAATTCTTTTCGCCGTTGTGGAAACTCAATACAATGGGACCTGCGAAAAAGATTTGCCTATGGATAGGTGTCAAAAAAAGTGCAGAATTGGGGTCCCCCAAAGGTAATCTGCGTCAAAAAAAGTTTAAAAAAGTACTTTGAACATCCCCAAAAAGTACTTTTGTTTTGGGAGCGAAAAAGTTCAAAATTGGGGTACAAACTAAAAAACTAGCGAAATAGACTCCAGGGGGGTCCCCAAGTTTGCCCCAGGTGTTTTTAAGTTTGCAGGTGCTTGCAGCAGGTGGATTTTTAATGATTTTTAAAAGTTCACTTTAGCAACTTACATATGCTAGCACCCATTTTCAGGTACCCCAATTTTGCTGGGACTACTTATTTTGAGCAAAAAAACATGGTAAATGCTATTCTTCACCACTTCTGCCAAGACGCGAAATAGAAGCTATTGAGAACATTTCAGTACCCCAAATACCTTCAGCAGGGCTATCCAGGGGTATCTACAGTGATCCCCAATGTCAGACCATCTTTTGGGGGGTGTCAGGCACATTTTCCCAAAACTGACAGCACTTTTCGCATATTACAGTTTCGCCGGCTCCCGTTTTCGCTGCTTTCTAATTGAATACAGCGGAAATCGGGCATGCGTGCTACACATTTCCGCATTGAAAACCAGCGAAGTGGTCGAAAAGTACTGCATGCAAAAAGTACGGGACTTTCACCTGGAATTGAATATGGCCCATAATGTGACATGTCATATCTACATATGAGGGGGCTCTGGGCATATAAAGATGTATGAGTAATGGGCTCTGAGGCTGGCATAACACATGGCATGACTGTGTGGCATACCACCAGTTTGGGCATTACTCTGTGGCATATTATCTTTTGGGGCATTAGAGTGTAGCATATAATCAACTGTGGCAAAAACAAATTTTGTGACACTGTTGAAAAGTAAGTTTTTTTTTAAGTATGGCCCTTCAAGAAAAAAGTTTGGATGCCCTTGGTGTAGGACAGTTGCACATTGCAACTTTTCTAGGTCTAGATTAATATGCAGTACTGTAAACTTAATATGCGTTTTGGCATTTACTGTACATGTACATTGTTTGTATTATGTGTAGGCTACGCATATATTGACAGTATACCTTGGCAGTTTTGTTTAGGAAAGTCACTAGAATTTGGTTCTTCGTCCTATTCCCTCACTTCACCCCTATCCCCCTGTGCCCCCGTCCTCCTCAACCAACTTTTCAAATCCTGTCCTTTCCCCTGTAGTTGTATTGGAAGGATAAATTAACACCTGATGCAATTAGATGATTTAGTAGATATGGTGCTTCTATTGTTATTGTAAGGTATCTTTATTTGAACTGCTGTTATTTTGGGAATGTTTCCTCAGGCGTTATCTATAAATCTCGACCTGTTATAAATATTTATTAACGCCCTCCCTCCACCCTATGCAAATATATTTAAATTCGGCCGAACTAATTAGAGATGTGATAGGCTAAAAACTGGCAATGGGAATAAAAACCTACTTGGCATATTGGTCGCTCGTGGTCCATCATCCTTTTGAAATAATGAAAGTGAGTAATGACAATATGTTACAGGCACATGGGGATCATTCCAAGCTGCATTCAATGTTTTGCAAAGTGAATGTACTGTAGTGAGCAGGGGTTTTAGACTTGTGGCCACTCAGATTGGAATGAAGCTACAGATCCTTCACCATTGATGGAAGAAAGAAAATAAAATTTTCAGTTCAAATTTAACACGGTCTCCTCACCGCCACATTAAGGGTCTGTTTCTGTGTTGGATGCAACTGTGTCTGTATCTTCGGCTGGTCACTCGTCTGTGACTACGCAAATTACGGTACAAGGCCCTTCCTTTGTTTATATCCGTGCGTATGAATGTACAAGGGCTTCCTTGGTGTACATCCGTGTGTATGAATGTACAAGGGCTTCCTTGGTATACATCCATGAGTATGACTGTACAAGGGCTTCCTTGGTGTACATCCGTGCATTTGAATGTGCAAGGGCTTCCTTGGTGTACATCCTTGCGTATGAATGTACAAGGGCTTCCTTGGTGTACATCCGTGCGTATGAATGTGCAAAGGCTTCCTTGGTGTACATCCGTGTGTATGAATGTGCAAGGGCTTCCTTGGTGTACATCTGTACATATGAATGTACAAGGGCTTCCTTGGTTTACATCCGTACGTATGAATGTACAAGGCTTTTCCTTGGTGTATATCAGTGCCTTTGAATGTGCAAGGGCTTCCTTGGTGTAGTTCCGTGCATTTGAATGTACAAGGGCTTCCTTGGTGTACATCCGTGCCTTTGAATGTGCAAGGGCTTCCTTGGTGTACATCCGTGCGTATGAATGTACAAGGCCCTTCCTTGGTGTACATCGGTGCGTATGAATGTACAAGGGCTTCCTTGGTGTACATCCATGCGTATGAATGTGTAAGGGTTGAGATGCACCATCAGTTGCACACCCATTGCACCATTAGACAATAGAGCAGCCTTAGGTTTGCTCAGAATGTTGGACTGAACATCGTCTCTGAAATCCCTGCAACTGCGAAAAAAGTCGCAGACTCTGAGCGCGGCCCATTAGTGACACACCCACATCAGGATAGCCACCCCTTGTCACCACCCAGAAACACCACTTCTCTGCTTACAAATTACTTTGTTTTATTTATTTAAAGTGGAATCTGACAACATATTAAACTCCAGTAATATTAGAAAAAAACATGTTGAATAACCCCTAACGAACAAATACTGTTTCATTTCATAAACGGATTTGACGCCCCTAATACGGACCAAATCCAACCGTTACGAAACGTTTTTGATTGTCTTGTTTTTATCTGATACTGGTTCCACACAAGCAGCAATTACCTTGTAGTTTGGAAAGCTGATCTTTGATTTCCTATTGATTTCTATGGCTCATTCATACAAATTGAGCAAATCGCTCTAATGAACTGTTTTGCCTAATTTGCATTCAGCAGACGCTTATGAGGCATGACAGTATATTTATAATGTCCGGCCGTCTCCATAAACAGGCTATTCCAGTTGTTACAAGTGTCATTAGCATCAGCACAGAACAGCGGGATCCGATCTATGGAAATGTTGGTACACTGACGGAAGGTTAATTACCGGTTGTCATCTGGCTGCTCATTCAAGGCAACTTATAGATTTCAGCCCAGTTGAGTAACTTAAAAAAACATCTTGAATGCCACGTATAATATTAGGCACCGACGTCATCAGAAAAACATGCTGAACATGCTAGTTAAACATGTCAAAGGTGTTCTGCGAGCACTCTAGATGCCTCTTGTGAATTTCTAAGGGTAACTGTAATTATCCTTTTAAAAAGTTCAATAACACTAACTGTAATGGGAACTGATGTTAATGCTCTAAATCTACATTTTGCCTTGAAGAGTGAAGTACAAAAACATGTCAAGTCAATACTTAATAACGGAAAATGCCTCATTTATTCATACTGTCAAAATTAAATTAACATGTTTTGTGCTCACTTAGCAGCTGTAAATATTTAAGTGATCTAAAGACTTTCGATGACATAAAACTAGACTCTCACCTGACCCTGGTGATGCATGACATTGATTTTTTTTTTAAATACTGTATTAAACTGGACTCATGTAGTTAAGAACCCCCATTTTATTTTTCTGTTAACTTATGAATTTATCTTGTTACAGTTTGGATGTAGAACTAATGTGATACTCATGATGGCTAATGACTTTTACTGTGTGTCTAAGCCAGTGATAGGGAACCTTCTGCCCGGGGCCCATATAAGGCCCTCGGAATAATTTGGTCTGGCCCTCTGAGCTTCAGGATGCTCGGCGCATTGCTGTAATCACTGATACCCCACCCCCATGTGATGTCACGCTGAGGGGCGTGACCTGCACCGGGCCCGCACATGTTACATATATTAAAATGCCCCTCGGCAGAAAAAAGGATCCCCACCCCTGGTCTAAGCCTTGGCATCCATTTCTAACAAACATACTACTGAAATAAAGTAGTGGTTTAACAACATGGGCCACAGTAATGACATCTGCCACTGACTCATGGATGGTTAGGACTGCATCCCTATATCCACCAGTATCAAGTCTACTATCCCCAGGTAACCTGGAATTAATCTGATATGCACATCTTACATGTTTTATTATAGGCTCTAACGATGAATCATTGTTATTTATTTATTACCAGTTATTTCACTAGTCAGGTGCGGGGATTGTGGACCACACCGGGTGTCACCCTGCGAGGGGGTGACACTGATACCAAAATGCTGGCTCCTCCTCACTGACCTGGGGCCGGGCGCAGCACTGTGATGTTATTGTGTAGCGCTACGGTCACTAAAAAGCAGGCAGTGGAGGGAGAGTCTCTGGGGGCAACCCGGCATCTCCGGGAGTGCTGGGCACCAGCCTAGAATGATAAAACTGGGGGGCTTGCTGGAAGGCCACGCCCCTTCCCTGCAAGTTTACACTCCTTTTTGGATGCTGTATATGCAGCTTCTAAACTGGAGGGAGCAGCTGCCATTTGGGGAGTCACCCACAGCACCCTCAATAGCCCTGCAAATGTGAAAACAAAGGGTAGGCCATGCTCACAGGATAGCCAGTTGTACAAGGAAAGAGATGAGACAATATGAGTGAGGATAATATGGAATGGTGGAACCAGATTTCTTTATTGTGAAGCCATTGAGGTGCGGGGTTTCAGGTTCTTATTCGTCTACAGAGGGCCACCATAGGAGCTCCTCTGTATCATCAGATGTTGCCCAGCTGATATGACGAATGTAGAGTGAGTAACATATTGGATCAGGGAAGACTCCAGCTGACCCCACTTCCGGGAAGTATCATCTTCGCTAACTTTTTAAATGTCCTGTCTTTGCCTGCCACCCTGTATATGTCTATTGTCTTAGCACTTGTTTATCTATAACTCTCTGTAATGAGCTTGGTAAGTGTATTTTGCTTGCATCTTTGTCGGGTGTTATGTGGAAATGCTAGATGGCCCTAACTCATATCCTGTTGTTTTTGTCTGCATCTAGACTAAAGATAATCATATTGTTATGTGCTGAGTTATTGTAGGTCATTTTGTACAATCAATATGCGTTAGGGCCTATAGATTTTGTATTACATACGTCAGTCGTGGATCTTTTCAGCTATGATTTACTGGACTTGGAACATGTATTCTTGGGTTATTATGGGATGTTAGCGTCAATAGCTATTATATAAATTAATTCAATAAAGAAAATATACACGATTTTTGCAACTAGTACACAGGTTAACTACTCTGGATAAGAAATGTAGCTCGATACAGTTTTACATTGCGTAGAAAGTGAAATAAGTACCATAAAGAAATGTAAACAATATATATCTGATGAGACTATACTGTAGGAAAGACACAGGCCTATTCTGACACATTTGCAAATAAACTAGACATGCAGTATTGACCAGTTGAAATTTTTCTGTAATCAATTAATATTCAATATTAACATTTGTATGCACTAGATAACAAAGTAAATCACTGAGATGTAACAGTAAATGCTAGATAGGGTAGATGTACTAAGCTTTGAAGAGAGATAAAGTACATTCCAATCAGCTCTTAACTGTCATTTTTCAAACGCAGGGGTCTATGTACTAAGCCTTGGAGAGAAATAAGGTGGACGGAGATAAAGTACCAACCAATCACGTAATTTTGCAGACTGTGTTTGAAAAATTGCAGTTAGTTGGTACTTTATCCCTCTTCATTTTATATTTCTCCAAGGCTTAGTACATAGACCCCGCAGCCTGTAACATAACAGTTAGGAGCTGATTGGTTGGTACTTTACCTCTCCCCACTTTATCTCTCCCCAAGGCTTAGCACATCCCCCTTAAAAGCTAGGTACAAGATGTTATCACAATCTACAGTGAATTCTTGTTTGCCCAAAGAATCTACTTGACCTTCTTCAAACGTGTCAACTCCCAGCAAGGCAGTAGGACAAACGGTTTGGCAGACGTTTAAATTCCCACAATTATGTTAGAGGTAATAATATTCTGCTTTGGAAAGGATGGTATTTTCTTATACCAATATTATCTATCCTGAACATGAAGTCAACACTTTTCCTCCTTTTTGCTGATGTATAATGAGCTCTTTCACCAGTCAGGATTATTTCACTTCATTATACTTTATAATCTATATTATTTTCCAATCCCTCAATTACACATTCTATACATAGACATGAAAAGGAAATAGTCACACCTCCTCCCAATGAGCTTACTCATTCCCTTTGTCTGTAGTGCCGAATATTTTGTTGAATAATTGTCCTGAAATACAATTCTATTTATCCCATTCTATTGTTAGCATCTGTAGAATATGAATGCCTCTTCTCAGGCTATATTGGAAGATTTAGACATATTTTCCTTATTTGAATCGAATGTCCATTGACTAAAGTTTATAGGATCATGGCCAACTAATGGGCAGCTTGGTCATTGAGTGGTCAGCATTGCTGTGTCACAGTGTCGGGGTTATGGGACAGGGATTGATGTAAATTTTTATTATTAGATATTTTCTGT
Source organism: Taudactylus pleione (assembly GCA_031769625.1). NCBI lineage: Eukaryota > Metazoa > Chordata > Amphibia > Anura > Myobatrachidae > Taudactylus > Taudactylus pleione. Next base: position 1,227,147 of record JAUIMM010000205.1, read on the forward strand.
ACAGTGCTGTGTAATACCAGTGCCGTAACTAGGGTAGTGCGACCTGTGCCACCGCACAAGGCACCGCAGGGCAGGGGGCCGCTGTTCGAGCCTTTAAATTTTCTGTTTATAATCATTCTCACTTTTAGCTTCCTCTTATTTTAACCCCAGCATCTCCTAGCCTCCCCTATCTCTTCCCTGGCCCTTCCCCAAGAGACCTTGCCCCTTTTTGGGTGCATTTTGTCCCCATTTGAATAATAGGGGGGGCGCCAATGCTCTTTCTGGCACAGGGCACCAAAAAGTCTAGTTAAGGCTCTGCGAAATAAAATTGGCATTATATAAACTATATTACCAACTAACATAATATATTAATAATAAAAAGTTAACAGTGCTTGTGGAGCTCTTGTGCCAACTTAATACATCCAACTGAAACCTACATTAAATAAATTAATTAAAAAGAGGGATGAAAACAAAACAACCTAGGGTCAAAATGTACGGCAACGCACATACTTACCCATTATGTTACTCTGTACATTTCTGCTTTTCCTGTGCACCTCTATACCTACAGAGCAAAATTGGCAAACTGAATTGCATTGACCCACTAATGTATTAATTGTTAGGTCAGTAGGAAGGTTTGTGTGTCAGGTGCCCAAGCTAAACCCAATGCACAGTGTCTCAAATATTTCTTTTATCTTTTATGTACTTAAGGGGGGATGTATCACACATTCTAAAGAGGTCAAGTCAAGTGGGAGAAGTTCCCCTTAGCTTCTAGTTATAATTTATCGAGTATATTTTAGAAAATGATAGCTATAATCTTAGTGGTTGCTATGGGCAGCTTCACCTGTTGACTTTATAAACTTTGATACTTTCCCCCCTTAGACTGTTGAAAGTTTCCTATAACAGTACAATAAAACTGTGATACTCAGGGGCCTATTCATCATAACTAAAAAAATAAATGGACGTAATTAGGACGAGGGAGCGACGGAGGGAGCCGGAGGAGGACCTGCCTAGCTGAAAGCAGGTAAGTGTAATCCGCTATACGCCACCTGAGAGTGGCGGATAGTAACACCATCAAATTCAAAAAATACATAATTTTCGTAATTTGATGAATAGCCTAATTTCTACATCCCCATACTAATGTATGGGCAGTGTGGAAATTAACGCAGGCGGACTTAACCAGGAGATACTGTATCAGTGATATCTCCTATGTTAAGTGTGTTAATGAATACTAAAATAATGATAATTAAGGAAAATGTCCTTAAAATCATTATATTAGTGTTGATGAATAGGCCCCATAGACTTCCAACACTTACAACAATATACAATGCTCATGGTACAGAAGGAGCAGGTAGAAATGTGGTACTTTGGATATGGGGCTCAGGGTCTTCCAAGAACCTTGCAGCATCCTTGGTAAGATCAACCCCAGTGAGAAGAATGAGCTGATTATAACTTTACATACCAGGGCCCATAATATTGTTACTATAACAATGCTTGTGCTCCTGAGTGCATAACAAGTCTTCTCCTATTCTGATCAAATGCCACTTTTACCAATCTCCTTATCAAGGAGGCAGTGGCATCACTGGGGTTGGTGTCACCCAGTGTGCCTACTCACCCTTTCCCCCTTCAGCCCAGGTCTCCTTGCAAAAGGGGGCGTTGCCTCGTGCCCACGAAGTTACTCTCCCTGATGAATGTAATTTTGGGGGTGTGACTGCGTGTCACACCCCGTTCTCATCATGCTGGGGGCTTGCCCAGCAATTTGGGAGCTGTTGGGGAGCCCCCAACCTCTCCGGACACAAAGTGCTCATCATCCATCCACGCTATCACTGCTGCTTGGTGACACACTCTGAGGGGGTGACACCAAATAGCAGAGCACCCACTGCAGTAAGGAGAGCTGCAAACACTACACTACCTACATTTCCTGGATAAAATGATCAACAGATCAGTAACCGCACAATCAGAACAACAACATTAATTGCCAGTAGCATTCCTTACCTACTTACAAATGACCTTGAACAAATCAAACTAAATGTTACTATAGTCTATATATATAGTAGAGTATTACCCAGTAGGTAATGTCAAGCAATAGAACAAATGATAAGACATGTATTGCTAGATAACTTACTACCTGACATTTTCTGTGCAATAATATAAAATAAAAGCATTCAGGAAGAATATAAATATGCCTCGGTATATAGTTTAGTGAGCCATTGTTGAGGAGTTAAAACTGAAATGATTTCTTTTCCACCTGCCAAGAGAGAACTTTTTCAAATCATTATCTGGGGAAACTATTCACTGATAAAGGCTTGCGGAATTAATTCAAGGTTGTGCATTCATTTGCAGGTTGCTCTTCATACGATGCTACATTTTATGCTTCATTTCAGCCTAGGAGCTAGTAAAAAAATAAATACTTATCATAGAATAGGGCTTATTTGGCACAAACTGCTAATACAAGCAACTTAGGTATTGTTATACTTGTACCGAAAATATAGAGCAGGTTTTCAGATTAGTCCCACACTTTCTGCATGCATCTGTCTGTGGGGAACAGAGGATCCATGCTGTTGCTTTATGTAAGCTATTATCTATACGGTTTTATACTGAGTTTTTGGGAAACCTGTAGGTAGGTAGACGTGACTGTATTGTACTGTACATACAAAGGCTTATTTAAAGACTGGAGCAGAGAAAAAATTGCTGTAAAACATGGAAACTCATTATATATCAGGTTTGATAAGGGTTTAATAAAAGTTATGATTGAATTTATTTATTAACATTTATTTATATAGCACCAGGATATTTTGTTGAGCTTTACAACACCCTGGGGCTATATGAGCAGTGTTATTCAATATACTATATATAAACTAACGTAAAGATGTTGCGGAAATGAAAGAAGAATAGGATGCCAATGAAGAGGGCACTTGAAGGAATGTAACAGGGTAAGTGGTTCCAGGCTGCAATGCTCAAATTTCAATTGAGCTGGTCTCCAGGCAGCACTCCAGCATGAACAATGCCACCTAGCCAAAAGCCTTGGACCTAAATTATAATAGAGGCCCAAAGATACAGTAAGCTACAACAGGCAATTTGCGTGATCTATTTTCACAATTTTTTTCTTGTTGCACTGATTTGATTTTGCGTGGCTCCATAACCATCCCTACCCTTACTGAATTTAAAAGCTCATTCTAATACTAGCGACTGGTGGGAAAGTCCTGATCTAATGCAATCAGTACAGTACAATAGAACAGGGCGAAATGGATCTCAGTCGAGTGATTTGAGGATATAGGGGCCTTTATATCAAATAATATTTGTAGGTGTGTTCAGGGCAGGGCTGGACTGGCCATCTGGCACAACTGGCAAATGCCAGTGGGGCCAATGGCTTGATGGGCCGGTCCGGTCTTAAAACCTGGCAGAGCAGCTCCGTCTCCCAGTGCCATTCTCAGCCAGGATACTGAAAGATGGGGAAGTGCTGTGAGACCAGACCCCCGTGACACATGGCATGCCCCCGTGGTAAGGTCACTGCCCTTTTGTGAGCGCTCATGCGCTGTAGGCTGACGGGGTGATCTGGAGGCCTCGTCTGTCCCTGGTTCAGGTGATACCCGCAAATATGAAGTATCACCCCAATGTACCATGAAAGGACTGCAGCAAATATCTCCATATCTGCCATATCCCTAAATTTCCGACAGCAGCTGTAGCTCCCACAGATTTCTATGGGGGCCGCAAAGCTGCCAGATTTACCGAACCCAGGAATACAAAGTGTTCCAAAGCTTGGCCCCCGCAGCAAATTTCATCTTTAGATGGTGTTAAGTCCATTGTAGTTTATGGATTACACTCCGCAGAGATTTTCAGGAGAGGGGCCTTAGGATCCCTTCCCTCTGCTTCCCGGTCGCACATGCGCCTCTGGATGTGGGCGCATGTGCAGCTACAGTTTCCATAAAAGGAAAGGAAAGTGTTATGGATGCCACCACCTTACTTTTACTGTCAATAGGCCATCTCTGCGTTTGAAATATACATCTTCACAGAGCAATGGAAAGAGGGGCAGCTCTTTACTATAGGGTCCATTTGCTAGACTAGAAACTAAGGTAAGAATATATTCTCTGATGCTGCACAAATTTCCTGTGATGATGAATCCAAACTACAGCCATTTGGTATAGATCTGCTCTTTTTTAAAGCCTTTTGTCAAGCCTTTTAGAAGGGAATGATATAGTGTTGAACACAAATCAGCATATTTATGCTTCTATCCAACTCCGTGTAACCTGCAGTTCCGTCCACACATGATCCCTTGTGAGATTCGCCTATTGAAAATGTCCTGCAGCCCAATTACGCCTCTTCATTTGCAAACAGAGATGCAATCAAACTTTAGATTTCTCCTCTTCAGGGGAGGAGATACAGTTGACCACTCAGGGTGTGGGGCAGGCCTTTTGTCATTAGTCCCTTCCCCCATCATGGCAAAATGCAGCCAATCATGACAGGGGCTAATTCTTCTGTAATCGCATCATATTGGCCCCACCCCCTGCCCCTAGGAACCGCTATTTGTGGTATTATCTCTCCATCCTGCCCACGTCACTAGTAAATGAGCAGGATGTGGGAGATCCAACTACTTCTCCAGGGGTAAGTAGGTAAGTGTGGACAGGGATGGACTGGGGCTGTATATCAGCCCTGGCAGTCCGCCCTACACTTCCGTGTAGAGGGGGGCATGGTAAATGCAAGAGGGCGTGCCGCGAGTCACAGGGGCTGGCCTCGCGACATGCCCCTGTTTCTTTTCGGCCCAGCACAGCCGCCGCCGGCCCATACATGCCTCCTCTCCTTCCGGCTCCGTGAAATCTTAATGATTTCGGAGCTGTTGGGTGGAGTGCTGGGTTCTTTTCCTTCACCCCCTCCTCGCGCTGGTCCTTAGGCCATCGGCCCTTCTGGCATATGCCAGAAGTGCCCGATGGCCAGTCCGGCCCTGAGTGTGGATACAATTGAAATGTGTACCTCTCTGCGTCGCCCATTCTTGCATATGCTTGGTTCCGGAGCACTGTGAAAATACGCAAGATTCGCTCCATAAATAGTCTTACATTCATTTCCGCATCAGGCTCATACTGTACTATAGTACTACATGCTTCACTGTAAGGCTTTATATAATTATATGCTGCTATTTTAAACCCTGCAAGAGTTGAACAGGATAACCTTCCCCGATTTTGCAGTGAGGGCTGGAAAGCTCTAGTTATGGGATTGGTCACTTTAAATCAAAATCCAAAGTCCAGATATACAGAGGCCGTAGTGTATGACCATGTGACATGGACAGATCCTAATCTTCTAGTGGAATTATTCCCTTCAATGTGACTCTGCATGTAAACAACATGCCTACTGGGAGTAATTACAATGATGTATTTCACCCACTGTCATTTAATGATAGTGGCTCAGTGAATCTCAGATACTGTATTTATAATATATATGCTTATTTATTTTTGTTGTTTTTTTTTTTTCTTTTTAATCTAACCGTGGCAGATAGTTGAAATTAGAAATCAACTAATTAGAGCAATTAGTCTAATAAAATGCGTCATAAGAGACAGTTTATTTGAAAAGTACAAAAAACAATAATTACATCACATTTAATTGACTTCTTACACAGCTGTTTGCATTATTTGGCGTTTATCCTCTTGTTACCCGCCGTTTACCATCAGAAATAATCTATCAATAACATTACTTCAGTGAATATACATGTTAAAAATTGAGTGACTAAGCTAAGTAGCACAGTAAGACACATCCTTGTCTTTAATTGTCTGTTTACAGCACAAACAATATTAAACCTGGCGGACAAATGAGTTATATGCTGTGGTAATTTCATAAGCATATTATTTTTAGATGCGGAGTCTCAAAGTCTCTGGTAATAAAATAATATTCTGATGACTTCACTACTTTTGGAACTGGAGGACAGACTAATATGCCGAGTAACAGCACAGAATATGGAAGAAGAAATGCACTGACTTGTCTCGATGAAACATCGTCATGTATGTACTACTGTGTGTACATTGTTCAGGTTGCATAAGAGCCTCAATGCTAAAGGATCTTACAGCCTTAATGCTTATTTAGAACAGGGTTTTAGCACGGATGGGGTTATAGTAAGCAATTCCCACCAAGGCCAGTGACAAGATCGCACATTTCACACCTACGCTTGCCCTTAATGCAGCATCATGTCCCCGGCCACTACCCCATACGCCGTGTCACGTACCCTCTGCAGTGCCGACCTGGCTGCCTCCTCCTGTAGATTTTCTATTCTGGGAAAAAAGGTTAAACACAGAGGTCCAATATGTGTGACCCCCGCCATGCCTTACGCCACCCATTGCTATGCATAATCTGTGAATTCATTTGCAACAAAAATAATAATCCTAAATACTTAGGACACTACAAGTGAATATGTGTGAGGTTATAATGCGAGGAAGACACAAAATTCAAGAAAACATAAATTACAAAAATCATTAGTCGTGGTGGATTGTCTAAGTTACGCCATACTTGTCTACATTTTCATTCTGTCCTCCGGGAGCAGATCGCAGGAGAGATGCAGCTGACTTGAGGTGGGGATGGAGCCTGGCGCTACACATCACTAAGCCCGGAAATTGCAGCGAAACACGGGTTAATCCAGAGGGAGCAGGGCCAATATTATGTAATTTTCTTAGAAATATGCCCTTTCACTGCGATTCACGGGATTATTGTCCCTATATAGCCCACTTAACTAGGAAGTGGGCAAGATGCAGGAGGACTGAGGCCCTGATTCAGAGCCGGATGCTCTGACAGAGCGCTCGCTCTGAATCAGGGCGTCTTTTTTTTTTTTTATGGAGCGGCCTCCTAGCCGCTCACATTGCTGTGGGTTGCCACCCACAGCGAATGCGAGCGGCCAGGATGATGGTCGCGATGGTCAAGACCATCGTGACCATCGGGCTTGCGACGAGACCCTTGTGGTAGGGTCTCGTGGCCACAAGCCCCAGAGAGCTTTCGGCTCAAACAGAGCCGAAAGCTCTCCCACTGACATCACTTGTGATGTCAGTGGGGCCGCCCCAAACGGTAGGCGTTCTCATGGAAATGCCTCCGTCTGGGCAGCCACCCCCCCGGCCCGCCCACCAAAGGGGGCGTGCTGTCACTCAACATCGACAGCACGCCCCCTTCGGTGCGGGACTCGGAGCGACGGATTGCACGTCACTATCCGGGTCTCGCGCATGCGCACGACGGAGCCGGCTCCGTTGTGCGCATGCGCTCTGGGCCACCATCAACCCGGTTGCGAACGCTCAGCGCTCGCAACCGGGTCTGAATCAGGCCCTGAGTGCCTACTCTTCCGAGGGTGTGCCTGCAAATTTGGGAGACTCACGTTACTTCCGGGAGAGTAGACAGGTAAGAGTTATGCCACACCCAATATGGTGCATTAATGCTTGGTGTATGAGAACACATCTGTACATCCCAAAGTTTCCTATTCATAGTACAATGCTCTCCTCACTGGGATTTTGAGACCAAAAACACAGAGAGTGTAGGGGCTGGGCTGGGGCAGGTACTGACTACCCGGGAATGGGCCTGTTGGAGAGGCAGCGTGTGGTGCAATACATAGTGTTTTTCAGGTTTGTTTTTGGGAGGGGGCATAACCATGTCTGCCAGATTTATATCCCTGTACCCGAGACCTACTGATCTCTCAGCAGCCCTTTTTGAGTCGTCAAATTGAGACTGTTGCAACTAAACCGAGACAATTGGGAAGCATGCTATGGCAACCTCAACGGTGTCATAATTATATCTTTTTAGCATATATTAATTAAAACCATTCTATTTAGCCGCTCACTTTTTTTTTTATATTGTGATGTATTTGTGGACAATACACACAACAGGGGACATCCACTTTGTGGACTGTATCCATGAGCATGAATCTTATCGATTCAGAGGGAGCTAGTGGCATTACAGAGGCGCCGAGGCTCAGGAACGTCACTGAGTCAATATTCATGAGAATGCCACCTACCAATTCTCAAGGCCCGTGATGTCAGTGAAACTTAAAGGTCTAATAAGCTACATTCATTTCAATTGCGCTGCAGCCCACAGGATAACTGCAAAAACTCAGATTAATAATAATAAAAGAAAAAAAGACATCCTTTAAAGACTTAACAATGCACACTGGGTTATCTGTTACTGGTATAGTGATAAACACAGAACATCTCCTAACCTCTGTCTTAAATGAGCAAGCCTCTCAGTCTTATTGTGCACCTATCACTGTTTAAGTCATTATATACCGAATGCAATGGACAGTTTTTACAAGCTAATAACAGCCAGTATCAACAAGAAAATGCTGCAATGGTAAAACCAGCCTATAAAATAACCTGGCTTCTCTACCATATGAATTATGTCTCACTTTCAAAGCTTTCAACCCTACTGCACGGAGCAGAAAATGGAGAATAACTGTTTACATGCTGTTTAGAGAATTGTGGCTGAAAAAACATGTTATTTTCACACACAATCAAAACAGCTTATCTCTCATTATTTGGCCTGTGCGACAGAAGAGTAAAAGCGTGTACTTGGCTGTTATCAATTCACTACCCACATTACGTTCATTGTATTATTGAAACTACTTTAAGACTAATAACCCCAGTTAATGCACGTAAGCACTGTAAACATAACTATACCTTCTATTACTGGAGTTATGCAACTGACTATAGACCATTATTTACTCTGATATTGAACAGCGCTGTGGAATATTGTTTATTCTATAAAAATATGTTCTGTTACGCTAATACAGTACCAGAGGTTTTACTACTGAGATTATCTCATTGCACCTGCTGTTTATTTACTGCTGCTATAATGAATAATTAAAAATAAATGTTTATTATTAATTTATATTATTATTACACTCTGGAAATAATGCAATAAAAGTACAATTTACTAACGCAATAATAGATAATGTGTGCTTTGTACTGTATTTTGAGGAGTAAAGCAAGGTTCCTGCATTGTCTGTGTTACATTTTCTTTAAAACTTACATATGCACACAGTGGCATCACTAGGGGCGTGCGGGTCACATTGGGTGACACCATCCGAGGGGGAGACACCAAACTAAGAGAGCTGCACTGCTAATTTGGTGTCATCATAGCTGGCAGAGGCTGGGGACGTCCCAGCAGTTCCCGGAGTGCCGGGCAAGCCCCCAGCATGACGCGAACATGACGAAATGGCACAAATCAGGGGGCATGCCACGCTCACTTTCGTTCGAGGGGTCTAGAGTGTCACCACCCTTTGTGACGCCTCTGCATACACACTAGGGTTGCCAGTAAGCCTACCAGTATGTTTTTGGAGTGTGGTGGGTAGCTGGAGCACCTGGAGAAAACCCATGCAAACACTGCGAAAACATACAAACTCCACACCAATAGTGCATTGTTCAATAATTGAACTCATGACCTCAGGGCTGTGAGACAGTGATGCTAACCATTACATCATCCAATTCTTCCCATCACACGTTTCCATTATAAATGTATTACCCTTCTAAAATAGAATCTATTTAATTTTGCTGTACTTTGCTCATGGAACCAGAGTATGCACTGATGGTAATAAACATAGATATTATATGATAACAGTTATATAAATGATAGGTTTACATTAGGGTAAATTGAAAAATGACTTTCCCATATACGGTTATAATTGTGTATGAATATATGTACCAAAGACAGTACTATGGCCTTGGGTCTCATCAAACACATGTGTTACATATACAAAATGCTACACCAGCCGCTTGATTTAAAGAAGTAATTTGTTTTAAGGCAAAACTAACCTTATTTTGCCTTAAAACTAATTACTGCTTTTAATCTATTGGTTATATTACTGAAATTGTGCTGGTGCCTGCAAGTCGCCGGCTATTGCATTTGGGTCTATACAGCTGACTTGTTTTTTAATGATACATCTTTATAAATAATGGTGCAAAGCAAACTATTCTATATTTACTAAAGTGCAGGTTTTTAGAAGTGGAGATGTTGCCCATAGCAACAAATCAGATTCTACTGTACTTAACATTTATCTAGCACCTTCTAGAAGATAATATCTTGAATATGGTTGCTATAGGCAACATCTCCACTTCTAAAAAACCGCACTTTAGTAAATATACCCCTTATTCTCATGTACTGTGCATGTATTCTTTTACAATGTAGACAATACTTTAAGAATGTTCTACTTATATCAATATTTATTCATAAAAGTATATAACTCCTGTACTGTAGCTATAGGGATACTTTGGCTTCTGTATTGCTCAATGATGAATATATCTACAGTTTGTTTTTAATTAAGGGCTCTCAGATCATTCAACATTCTAAACTGTTTCAGGTGATTATCACTTCTATAAAGGGCCCCATGCATCTGCAATGGATTGGCGCGATCCTGTAATGCTGCAACCCGGCATCACAGGATCGCAGAAATCCAACATGTTGGATTTCACTGATATGATAAATCATAATTAAAAAATTATCGCGATTGTCAAATCAGAGAAATTTAACATGTGAAATTTCAGCAATCCTGCGACAGATCGCTGAATATCGATAGTTCCCTGGTCGGCAATTCCGACCAGCGGATCCGCTCCCATAGCTACATTGCGACGATCCGTCGCAGATGTATGGGCACCTTAACACAGAAAAATATTGAAATCTCTGTGCTTGTCCAAACAGCTTCCAGAAGGCTACTGAGTGCAAAGTTTCAGTGAAGCTGAGCAACCAGTGAAGCAGGATTAGATTATGAACCCCCACAACTCAGGGGCCCCCAAAACTTCTTTACATTGACATACGCTTCTCCCATCCATTGCGGCAGGGCATAAAGCATTGACACAGTGATGGCAATCAAGAACTCCCACTGTAGTGACATCTTCCTCCACAATTCTGCTGGACTTAAAAGGGTCTTCAACCTAGGCCATCTGTGAAGCAGCCCACATCCCGAAAGCTCTAAGTAAGTAACCCTAACCTAACTCCTAAACCTAACCCTCCCTCACCAGTGCCTATACCTAACCTCCCCCTTAGTGCCTAAACCTAACCTCTCCCTCCCCACACCCTAAACCTAACACTCCCCCCTTAGTGCCTAACCATAACCCTTCCCCTAGTGCATACCCTACCCCTAACCCTGCTACTTGCTTTCAGGATTTCGGCGATTGGGATGCCAGCACCGGTATCCTGGTACGTTTCAGGATTCCGGCGGCATCATTCTGAATCCCCACTGTTGGGTATCTGAACGTATCCCATTTAGACAAATGCTAAACTGTTAAGTGATTTTTACTTTGTTTTTCAATCCTAGTTGTGTATGCACTCATTACATTAAGATGTTTATGGCACTATTAATTATTAACAGATAAATGCTATTATGCTTATAGAGTATTTGTGTAACTTAAAGTTATGTATGGTACCTTATTTTTAATGGTGAATTTGCTGGATTATTCTATATTACAGAATTCTAAATATTTAAAGTACCAAGGTCTACTGTGGCTGACTGGGAACAGAACTAGATCAGACCTAATTCAGACCTAGATCAGTCATTGAATCATTACCCACCAATAACTCAAACCAACACACCAATCATGGCACAAAAGGGATTGGCACTTCATGTTGTATTAACTACACAAGCAATTTTTAGCCTCATGATTAAATCTCATTAAGCACTTAGAAAACACTGAGCTACATTATTCTACTTGGCGCAATTGACTGCATTAGATTAATTTCTTTAAAATCAAGTGACACTGATCAAAGTAACATTTGCTGCGCAGATCCACCTAGATAATGGTATGAATGATCATTTAGTAACTAAACCCTTCCTAGTCACTGAGATTAATCAATTTAAATTCAAGATATGCAATTAAGTTGTGGCACTATATGATCAAAGATGACACTTATGCTAGCCACTGACCCCCGATTAAATCTATAGAGACGCCCTAAAGAATCAAATTCCTGCAAATGGGGCCATAACTGGTGTAGAGTACTATTAACAATCTATTTAGATAAGAGTTAAATAATATAACAAAAACTATATTGTATACATTGTAAATGACTAAAGATATGCAGAGACCATCTGAAACTTTTCCATACTTTTCCATTTGAGCAATGATAATAAAACAACTTCCAAAAATATAAATATATAAGAAATAATTTCTCCAGCATAAAAGGTAATTTCCCCATTGTTCGGTCAGCGCTCTCTATTTCCATTCATTCTGAAAATGTTCACTTTCTGCTGTTTTTAGATTTTAAGGTTACATAGGTCAGTCCAGCAAGGGAAATAGAAGGTTAGGTATACTACAAGAAATGTGCCGAGATTCCTATGAAGACGATTGCTGGACGCAAATTGCCTTTCTACCCTAGGGCGCTCCATGCCAGTCGCAATTGTAATTGTACATACTGTATTTTTCCTTTTCCTTGTTTCCGATTGTTTGTGCTGCTAAGGAGAGACGGAAAACCATGTAGGACTATGTTTGCTGTGTTCAGCTGCGCTTGATCGATAATTTCCCCCTGCACTTTTCGTGGCTGGTTTTCAAATATGCAAAGCAAACGGAACTCGTATATACTGTACATTTTTCAATTTCTCTAAATGGTAATTACACCATTTAAGTCATTTACAGTTGATTACCTAGTAAAGAAAACATAAACAGAAGTAAAAAGTACAGCAACAAGCGGATTAGCTAATAACTGATAAGCGTAAATTGCAAGAAGCATCTCGAGGACAGCAATGATGCTTTATGAACATCTTTGGTTTATTTTGCTAATCAAGCCTGTACCTCTCTGAGTTCTTACGCTATCATCCTTTTTCACCGAATGTGAGATTTTGTTATAGTTGGCTAATTCACTTGTAAAATGTACTTTTTTTTTAGTACACTAATAAGATACCAAAGGAGCTGGGGGAAACTTTATTACCGCAAGTATATCAATTTTACGCCAACAGGTTTAAGAACCTGATCCTATCTCCTCAGTGTTGCAAATATTGATTGTTCTCTAAAGGAGACGAATTTTCATGAGTTTAGAATCAAAGAAATTAGATTGGTTCTGCAATGTCATCATGTAGAAGGCTCGATTGCTCTGTCTAATTGTTACCTTGATTCATTCTCCAGTGCCAAGTGTCCCTCTGGCAGATTTTCATCATCAATGAATTTTGGATTACATGCAGCAAAATGTTTTATGAGCAACTGAACAACGGTTTGAGCAAAAACCAATAACAAATATCCAATAAAAAATGTGCACCGGCTCAGCAATAGTATTTCTCATCACTTAACAGCTTTTCGTAGATATTGGAGATATCAAACACAAAAGAGTATACAAAAATTCAATCAAATTGTAATTGGACTGTCATGTAACTCAAGTCCAAGTTACAATTCTTGATACTCTTCACAGTTGTATATATAACGTTCCAGTAAAGGTATTGGTTAATATAAACAGAACCAGATGAAGGAAACGTTTAAGCCATTAGCACACATGAATTTATAGACTTAACCTTCTAAAATATATTTTTACAAGTAAGGAGTATTTTACTGGCAATATGCTGATGGGTATATTTTCCTGAATTAATTCACTTTGCTACACCTAACAGAAAACAGATATATTAATCACACGGCTAACTTTTTAGATATCTCATCTGGGAAGATAGTGGAGGGAGGATCCAAGTTGGCAAGTTGCAACGGGACGTCTTTAGCATAATTATAGATCTGCTCCCCGCTGCTCAATGATATCATTTGTAGCATCACACAGCGGGGTCAAGTTTGTTATAAGTCATCAAACACTACACTGCCCACTTCCCTACTGAAAAGACGCAGGAGGGTTCCTGCTCTTCCAGGAGGACTTTTCGACATTCGGGAAACTCCTGGACATTAGCAAATGGATACATAAATGCTGAGATGAGTAAATGTTTTTTGCTTTGCTTCATATTTTGATTTGCTGATACTTCAAATCTTCCTATATCTTACAGTAGGGAATGCATTATTCCTTATATTATGCATGCATGGTACAGTTCATGCTATATTTATTTTACTTCATTCAGCTGAAAATCCTACACAATGGGGACAGGTCCGCTAAACTATTCATAGCACAACAACTTCAATCATATCTTCTTAAGTAAGCCTGGAGTGTACATATTTCCCTAGGGCTGAATATGTCATTCCAAACATGGGGGTTCACATGCAAAAAAAAAAGTCTTTGCCCTTTTCTGTGCAAAACAGACAGTGAACTGACAGCAATAATACAATACCTAAAATTATTTAATAAATAAATGTGCACACAAATAAATAATACATATCACTGTAAAAGGCAGTGTTAGGATGGCCTATGCTTTCCAGCATTGATTTCAGTGTCATTTTATCCATCTACTATGAATGACTGTTAGAGATTATGTCAATTGAGATTACTGATTATGTCATTACCCCACATGTCTCCATAAAAGACTCTTATCTCACTACAAAATAGAGATATAATAAAATGTAGTCAATTTGCTCAACAATTGTGGTTCATTTCAATTTAAAAATTATCTGCTGGTAGGTTAACTGGATTCTGACATAACAATTAACTAGAGTTGAGCAGTTCAGTTTTGACTCGGTTCTTTTCACCAAATTAGCGCAAGTTTGGATTAGTTCATAATCATATTTATCTTATTGGCTATAAAAAACGCGTGGGAGACAGATAGCCATTAGGATGCTGTTTATGAGATCCAAACATAACCAAGTGAAACCAAACTCATCATCTCTACAATTAACCCTAGGGCAGAGGTTCTCAAACTCGGTCCTCAGGTCCTCGGACCCCACACGGGTCATGTTTTCCAGGTCACACAGGTTGTGCACAGGTGTATTCATTACTCACTGACACATTTTAAAAGATCCACAGGTGGAGCTAATTATTTCACTTGTGATTCTGTGAGAAGACCTGGAGAACATGGCCTGTTTGGGGTCCTGAGGACCAAGTTGAGAATCTGTGCCCTAGTGTACATGTGTGTGTGTATGTGTGTACACAGTAGGGAACATTGGCGTATCTATAATGGGTGCAAGGTGTGAGGTGCACACTGCACACCCTGCACACATATGATTATACTACTTTCCACATCCCGGAGACATTCGTCAGCCAACGCTGCAGACAGAAATCACCTGGAAAATGGCGCGGTGGCCATCTTCCCGGAGATACGCAGTTGAGAAGTCACCAGGAATATAGACTTGCTCATGAGCAGTAGACTCTAGCAGAAAGCCAGAGTCTACTGTGCTGCCGGAGAGGAGGGGTCCCGCAAAGAGGCTGCACACAGCCCCCTCCTCTCTTAAACTGCCGGTAGGGAACATAGGGGTCTATGTACTAAGCAGTGATAAGAGACAGAGTGAAAAGTGATAAGGAAGTGATAAGGTGCCGGCCAACCAACTCCCAACTGTCATTTTTCAAACACAGCCTGTGAGATGGCAGTTGGGAGCTGATTGGCCGGCAACTTATCACTTCCTTATCACTTTTCACTCTGTCTCTTATCACTGCTTAGTACATAGACCCCATAGATTGTTAACTCCACTGAGATAGGACTGACGTAAATGACTACGTATTCTCTGTAAAGCACTGCAGAATGTGTGTGCGCTATATAAGTAGCTGTTAATAAGTAATATAATTAATATTTAGTAGTTATATAATATTATAGTTTGGTATTTTCCATCATTTATCCCTGTCAGACAGCGTAACGTCAGACTGCTAGTAGTGGTCACGTCTGTCTGTTCCTCGAGTACAAGCCTATCGGCATATCAGATGTGTACAAGCTCACAGAGGTAATTTCATTTCTAGGCCATAATCCCTGGTTTTAACGAAGCAGAATCATTCAATGGGTTGTGAGTTACAGTGTGACGGTTATGTTGCGCTTTTCATTTTGTGCTGATAATTAGATCTTGAATATACGAGTAGAAGACAAACAAAAGACAAAAAAAGCATCTACAGTAAGATAATATACTTTTAAAATTGTGTATTCAACTGAATGTTCTCTATTCACAAGTTATTTAGCTTCCTGGTAAAGACTGAAGGAGTGAGAAAAGGATTCTATTCCTCAGAGATGGATAAAGAATTTCCTTTGCCGTCATTAAACTCAGCTTTCCAGCTAATACCTTACCAGGTGCCCATTCCAGATTCTAATGATCACAGGCTCAGCCTTTCTATAGGGCTTCTTATCTGCCGATACAGTAGGGTTTGTGTTTTTTCTTAACGCCACCAGGCAGCTTTATATGTTTCTTTATTTAATGTAACGTTTAGTAGATAACTATTAAGGCATTACTTTACAGGAATGGCAGAAAGAAGAAAATGCAATATGTTAAAAGCTCTAGAAAATCAGAATATGATAAAAAAGCTCTATTCCCCCAAATTAGCAAAATAGCCAGTGCCAAGTGCCTGGAACGCCTGTCATTAGTGTTACCCAATGTAGACAATACTTTAGTGGTCTTTTTGCATATCTGACACTACTGATGGCTCTTGTGTGGAGAGCACTGATTTTGATTGGACGGCTGTCACACCATCCAATCACTGCTCCCAGAACACAATGAGGTATTAACAACATTCAAATATAAAAATCCTCTGCCACTTGTGGCTGGAGAATGTAACTGTTACTGATTCCCTGGACTCCTGGGGGTATATTTACTATAAAGCTGGCCCCAATTTAACGATGTGTACCCAGCCGACCTGTCGTGCAACAGGACAAAGCTGGGGTCTCGGCATCAGCAAGTGCATACACACTGCAGTCGGCAGCATGGCCCTCACTGATGATGTCGCTGACGATGTGCGGGAGCACGCATCATCAGTGACATTGAGTGTACGCACTAGACGATGTTGCTGACATATCGTTCGATCCGGCCGGATCGGACGACATATCGTCTAGTATGTACTGGCTATGAGTCTATTTTAGTCAACTTTTGGTTGATTTTTGGTCGATTTTGTGGTTCAGGGTCTAAATCACACATTTAATAACAAGTGACATCTTTTTTTTAAATGATGTCAAAAAATCATCTTTATGTAAATGTGTAATTTAACCACAAAATCAACCAAAAATCGACCTTAAGTAAATTATCCCCTCAGGTCCCCAATGTTCTGATTGTTGCCAAATAGAGGGTGTAACACAAGATTTTTAGGTGGAATTCGTTACATTTGGGCATTAAAATCTTCAATGTTGTTTCAATACTCCTTAACAAAGATAGTTAACTGATTTTACTTAGGCGTGTTAGATTACTTATGACTGTAATTAATTTTATCATCATTGCCTGCTATAGACAGGAATATCCTACAAGGAGCATATTAGCATTTAAAGTCTGGAGTTTTGGCACTTGGGCTGGCAGGTGCCACATAAATTTAAATGTTGGCAGGATTTTAGTAAGGGAAATGGCGTTTCAGCTCATTGCTGTTTGCATTTCTTCATTGAAAAAGTGTCATCCAGTGTGACTAAGTTACCATTACGTCTCGGCCTCAGCACTTTAAATCAGTATGTGTGTTGGTGAAAGCAAGGCTAGCTTGGTTCATTTATCATAGCCGAAAAAAAGGCCCCAGTGAGGAGACTGACGGTAAGTTTGTTCTGTGAAAATTTATGGAACACATTGGGATGCAACTACCATTTGTTACCAGGTAAAGTTGCACTTCTGGGTCAATTAAGAAACATACAATCTACAATGTCTCTCCTAAATCCAAAGAATAAGAATAAGGCAGAGAGAGACCGGGAGAAAAACATTTGATTGGATTAGATAGATAGAAAGATAGATAGATAGATAGATAGATAGATAGATAGATAGATAGATCCTATTCATCAACTGATAAATGGCTCAATAACCATGCGGAAATGCTTCAGACGGCGTTAACTCTCAGATCCCCTCTCCTTCCTATGGGAAGGTCCTGGGGATGCAAAGAGGGATCCGAGCGGATCCCTCCGCCACCTCACTACCTCCCTGGTGGCATTGCACATGCGTAACCGGGACACTGGGGAGGAGGTAAGTAACGCAGCTACTTCTGTAGCTGCCATACTAACAGAGGTGCCGGCTGATTTTTGGAGCAGCTGTCCCCGCACCAGAAGCAATGATGAATTGCTCTGGTGTCAAGTTTCCCCCGCTGAGAGTTGGATACTTAAGTATGCCTCGCAGAGAAATCATTCATCGGGGGCCATGTGGCCTCCGATGATGAATAGGCCCCAGAGAGAGAGAGAGAGAGAAAGATACAGTGGCGTATCTATAATGGGTGCAGTGTGCGCGGGGCACATGGGCCCCCGGGTCCAGGGGGCCCCCGCACCGCACACACTGCACCCATATTATTTTAGACTTATCTGTCCGTGGTCCCACGTCGGGTGTCTGCGCTGCTCAGAACACCGGAAAATGGGTGCCGCGGCCATTTTTCCGGTTTTCTGCGCATGCACAGTAGACTCCGGGTACTAGAGTGTGCCCGGAGTCTACCACACATGCGCAGAACGCCAGAAAAATGGCCGCCGCGGAGTCTACTAAAGCTCCGGTGGCTGGCTAGCCGCGTCAGTCAGCTGCTGGCCACCGGGGAGAGAGGAGGGGGCCCCACACGGGAAGTGCACACAGGCCCCCTCCTCTCTTAAGACGCCCCTGGAAAGATAGATAGATACATTTTCTATTCAGCGATAATCGCAGTTTCCTGTGCAGTACATGGGGGTTTAACATAAAATATGGCAATTTACAGATGTGCAATATTTCCTGAAAATGAATTTTAGTCACAATTGGATGTTACAACCAGCATCACAAGACTGCGCTGATTAATTTGATATGTGACACTTGTATATCTGTGTCTGACTGAGTTTGAATCTGTATACAAAGTGCTACGATGCAGCCACAGCGGCTTTTTTCCATGCCAAGTTCCGTTGTGCTTGGTACACATAGATAGATAGATAGATAGATATGGCATAGATAGATAGATAGATAGATAGATAGATAGATAGATATGGCATAGATAGATATGGGATAGATAGATAGATAGATAGATAGATAGATAGATAGATAGATAGATAGATAGATAGATAGATAGATAGATAGATAGATAGATAGATAGATATGAGATAGATAGATAGATAGATAGATAGATAGATAGATAGATATGAGATAGATAGATAGATATTAGATAGATAGATAGATAGATAGATATGAGATAGATAGATAGATAGATATGAGATAGATAGATAGATAGATAGATAGATAGATAGATAGATAGATAGATATGAGATAGATAGATAGATAGATAGATATTAGATAGATAGATAGATAGATAGATAGATAGATAGATAGATATGAGATAGATAGATAGATAGATATGAGATAGATAGATAGATAGATAGACATTTTATATACTCTTGTTCATTTTCAATATGTTATTTTTTAATCTGAATGTGCACCCTAACAATTATTTAATAGACTCCTCTGACTTGGCATTAGTTTTGTGTCCATTAAATAAGATGCCACCATGGCGTCCTGAGTATCTTTCAAAATTATTATAAAGCTCTTTGGAAAGACCATTCAAGCAAATGGCCTGAGTGCCGGGAGGAGCAGGGTAATAGGAGATTCTATTAAAGAACACTATGGAATATGTAGTAAGCGATACAATTAATCACATATTTAGGATTATCCAGGATTAACAGGCTATTCTATGCTGTACATAGCAAATATAATTTGCTATTAAAATAAAAATGAGTATACAGTATATTAACTTGTGTTAAACGGTGCTGAAAGCTTAGACAGTCTGATGTGTTTGCCAGAGAGACGTAGAAAGCTACAGTATGGTTGTCTTCCCATAAGTAAAAGACTGGCACCAAATGAGACTTGACAGGTCAGAGTTCCAGTGAGTTTACTGGTGCAGATAAGCAACAATAGATTGTTGCTATTTACTTAGACCTTGTAAATGCACAACAGTCAATCAATATCGTGTATATGAATAGAGGCAGCAAAGCTTGTATGGAGATGTTTATCAGGAAACCGTCAGTTGTGTTCTACTTCTGATTACCGTGTAGCTAGTCCACAGACAACATCAAAAAGCCTTGCCTACCTCACAGTGACAAGCCATACTGACAACAGGCACAATATTATATAAACCTCAGTGCATAATATGCATATTTAAGTGTGCATCCAATTAACTACAATGCTGACTGAGATTAATTTATTATTCATTTTACTCTAACTTATGTTAATACTTTCACGGCAGACACGAAAACCGACTGATACAGCATATTGGGATTGTGTGTAAAACTCTATAATTAAAATTACAGCTCAAAAAAACTATATGTTGTGGGATGGTTTTCAGCTATTATAGGATAAATGTATAGAGTATGTTGCAAGACCTTTACTAATGTGAGTCATGGTTGATTTGCATAAACTAAAGTAGAGTATTGCTCTTGACTAATAAGCAGGACATGGAAATTAGATGGAGATTAAAGAAGTGTAGTTTACAGATCACCAAGTTAAGAAACATTGGGGGAGATATATCAAACATTCTAAAGAGGATAGGTGGGCAGTTGCTCCTTGCAACAATTATATTCTGCAATGTTTAAAGAGTTGGTCTAGGCACAAGTTTTTGGCGCACTTGATCTGCATACCACGACAGATGTAAACCGGTAACCGGTACCTTATAAAATATAACTAGAGACAATGAGCAGATATTATGTCAACTCCCGGTGGTGCTCCCATGGAGTTAATATTTAAACATGGAACAAGAAGAGAAAGAAAACTCCTTTTGTGGGGGCACTCTATTATATAAAACAAAAAATTATTTTAATTGGATCTATTAAGATCAAACAGACTAACAAGACATACAATTAGGTACTTTGTAGAGACAAATTTGAATCTTTATCTCAATATTAGTACCAGACAACACACATCTTTTAAAAATACGTATATAGAGTTATATGATTATCTACACATTCAGCACCTCTCACAGTCCTGCTGTTACCATCTCAAAAATATTTCCAGGATCAGACCCTTTATCACCCTGGATGCGACTAAAACCCTCATCTACTCACTGGTCATCTCCAGATTGTACAACTCTAACCTCCTCTTATCTGGCCTCCCTGACTCCCACCGCTCTCCACTCCAATCTGTCCTCAATGCTGCTGTTCGGATCATTTTCCCCTCCAAACATTCTACATCTGCCTCCCCTCTCCTACAAGCACTACACTGGCTCCCCTTCCCCTTCAGACCTAATCCAAGGTTCTTACACTTACTTACAAAGCCCTCACTCAATCCTCTTCCATGTACATCTCTGACCTCATCTCTCTTCTCACTCCCACCCGCCCGCTTCTACCTCCAAGAATTTGCCAATGCTGCTCCCTACCTCTGGAACTCTCTCACTCCCCCTATTAGGCTCTCCACCTCTCTACAAATCTTCAAATGGGCTTTCAAGACCCACTACTTCATCATAGCCTTCCAGCTCTCATCCTAACCAGCAACTACATGCTCCTTCCTCCATCTACCCCTTCTGTGTCACACCTGTCTTCTGCCCCTCCCCTGTAAGCTCTCACAAGCAGGGCCCTCTTCCCTCATGTGCTTCCCCTTACTTATACTTTCATCTACTCCTTACGCTGCTGACTCCTTGCTGCTTATTTTGAGTGTTATAATCGTTAATGCAGCAATATGTATAAACCATATCCTTGTCCTGCATTGCATTGTACTGTAAATCACTGGTTTCTTGTTCACGTATTTGTTTATGTGCTTTGTAAGGTGCTGCACTTGTGGCACCATATAAATAAAGGATAATAATAATAATAATAATAATAATAATAATAATAATAATAATAATCTACCAATAGTGTAACTGCCATTATGCAGGGGGTATAAATACAATATATCTACTCAAGAGAATGTGTAATATGTGCATTGATGATATACATGTACTGTCCTCTGACTCTTTCAAACACTCTATCTTTAAATACGGTCTTTGTTGTACCATAGTGTGCTTTGTTAAGTCCAGTGCTGCTATATATAATACTTTACTTATTTGTATTGTAATACATAAGTTATCTATCTGTAAAAATAACGGTAATCTTGATCCCTAATTATGTCTGAATCAAAGCAGAAGCGGACTGTGGGCCTCATTCAGAGCCGCTCGTAAGCGGCCACTCATTCGTTGTGAGCGATGTTTGCACAACTGCGCATGCATAAGGGTCGTAATGCGCATGCGCAAAACAGTCATTGCGGTCGGAAATCGTGCGCTCGCAAAACAGCAAGGGGCTGCTAATTTGATTGACAGAATGTACCGTTTGTGGGTGGTAACAGGGGAAGGTGCTTGAAAACGGGGGAGTGGAGATCCGAACGCAGGCGTGCCTAACGGTAAAAAGGGCGTTTAATGGGAGTGCATAATTAGTAAAGGAGCATCACCGACCACGTCACTTGGTTGTCTTTTAGCCTGAACTGCTCGCAGTGATAGTGGTATGAAAATCCTACCACAAGCACTGCGAGCAGTTCAGATGCCTTTCGATGTTCCCGATTAATCTAATAAATATCGGAGATGACGTGTGTTGCGAACGGCAAAGGGGCGTCTTTACAAAATAGCGAGCGCATTTTTCGTTCGCTCGCTCAGACATAGAGGCGTCAACAAACCGCAAAGAGCGAGCGCTCAATTTAAATAGCCGGACCCTTTTTAGGAACGACCGTCTGCAAATAGCGTCCGGGTCTGAATCAGGCCCTGTGTGCACATAGGCAACCCTAAGCATGTTACCCATTCCTTAAGCAGTTTTGAAAACATGTTAAATGTAAAAAAAATATATGATTACATTAAGCAATACATAAATGCTCCTTTATAAACTAGGTGGTCTTCATGACTACAGAAGCTTCCAGTACTGATATACCCAGTAGTATTGGTGCACCCTGTAATGTACACTGCAATGTAGTAATGTAGCTTTGTGCAGATGAAGCAGCTTTTACTGAAGCATGCAAATCACCTACAGTGCTGTAGGTGTGACATGTTGTGACATGTACACAATGGTGCACTACAGGAGGCGAAGCAAAGTCTTACAGCCATGAAATTTATAGCATTCATATCATTAACAATGTTGTTAATTTACCATTTTTATCTGATGGATATGCTAATTATTAAACACAAAGCTGCATGGCATGGTATAATAATTTACCGCCAAACATCAACATTAAGTTTAGTGCTGCAAATTAATTTCACAAACTATGGTTAGAAACCTAGAAACCCAATGGGGCATATGTACTAAGCCTTGCAGAGTGATAAACTACCAACCAATCAGCTTCTGTCATTTTTCAAACACAGCCTAGAACATGGCAGTTAGGAGCAGATTGGCTGGTAGTTTATCAATCTCCACAGATTAGTACATCTCCCTCAACATGAGTTACTACAATGGTCTCTGTGGGATGCTGCACTAGGAATTACACACAGACACACCTATATATATATATATATATATATATATATATATATAGAGAGAGAGAGAGAGAGAGAGAGAGAGAGAGAGAATGAACACATATCTAGTGAAGTAGAACCTCTGTGTATAAGAGGCAGCTCAGAATTATTTCACAGGATGGAATTAACTACATCATTCCTGAACTGGCATTCACACATTCTACAATGGTTGTTAAATAATTGCCTAATACATTCAAGCTCACAGCTGTGATGAGGAGGACTGAATGTACATTAGAACATAGAGAGAATAAACAGCTTAAGTAACACTTATAACACCAGAGCATTGTTGTGTCATGTACCTGTTTATGTAACTGTTAGTACTTGTGAAATTAGAGCTTTCCTGGTATCACAAACAAGCAAAAAGTTATAAACAAAACACCCCAACACAAACATATTCAGGGTTTTTAACAATATAGTTTGAATAAAAAAAAATACTGTAAACATATGGATAAAAGATTGAACTATTCTAGTGCAACTTATTCCTGCCGCACAGGTTTGATCTAATGAATGAATCTGAAGTCAATCTGACCCTGCATCCAGTTGAACAACCAGACCACAGAGAGCTTCACAAGCGCTGTTAGATGATTTCAGGGCAATGTGATCTAAAGCAGTCAAAGTGACAGAGGAAATTGCCACACATAATAGGTGACAGTCATAACAGTAAGGAACACAGCAATCTCACTTGCAACCTTCCAACTCTGAAGTTGTAAATTCAGCAAATGTTTTTTTAGGAGTCTACTTAAGGGAGATGTCAATCTTTGGATCAGGGTATGTTTACAAACCCTTCTCTCCTTTGACTAGGCATGGATGCTTTGGAGAACTGAGAAAGGAGACAGAACTCTATCAGTGGAGAAGTAGAATTCAACAGTTCCCTCAAATTACTTTATGTAAACCCAGAACAACATCTAAAGTACAAACTGCTTATTGCAGGTGGGATAAAATAGAGGAGGATCTTGTTTGAAAAGGTTGTAGTTTTGGAGGATCATACAGGTGTGTCCTAAATAGCCAACACTTTGTATTTATGAAATCATACAGAACAAGTGAGAAGACTGGGTGAGTGAAAAGGTCTTGGGAGTGGACTGAGGCAGGGATTTCCTGGTGATGGTTAATGATTTTACCATCGATGATGGAGGTTCAGTGTTACTCTGTCATTGATGGCAGAGATCAAATGTTGAGGCAGCAATGTTTGAGAGTTTATTTTGGTGCCTGGCATGTAACCCCATGCTCCTTCTCTGATTGGCCCACTAAATTTCCATGTCTCGCATTAGTGCTTGCCATGATTTCCTGTCATCAATGGCAGCATCGATGGAGACCATTAGATGGACATCACTAGACTGTGTGGGGAAAGGAAATAGGAGTGAATGTGAAAAATAACAGAGAGGACATAGGATACAGTGCATCTCTATGTTATGCTATGTTCATCCATCAAACTTTGCTTAACTACTTTCCAAAGGCAATCAGCTACAGTTTACATTTTAATGACCATCTGCTTAATGAAGCTTTGTGGCTTATGGAGAATGTTGACGTTGGAACGAAGCTGAAATTTACCATTATTCTTTAGGAGAGATGAGAGAATCTGACAGATAATATCACATAGGGAACAAATAATATCACATAGGGAGAGACGCTGGAACAATAAAAGAAAATGCATTTGCACTACAGGTGCTGTTACGTTGATGATATTTATACACATGTACATTAACCAAGTACATTTGCATAATAAATTAGATGCACAGGCTCAACAATCCTTCAATGAAAAGTGCCTTCCCTACATATTAGTTGAGAAAAGCTAATTGCTTCTGACCTAGAGCACAACCTGTATCACTTTATTTGCACCATCGGAGAGAGCGAAAACATGTGGGTGATAAGAATGATGGTCATTTTATACCTCTGACACAAATACATTATTCTTAATAACAGGATGCACGTCTGTCAAAAAAATGATCAATTGAGTTTTTGTTTTAATATTATATAATGGTGAAATTTAACTTAAAAAAGAATATAATACCGCCTGCGGGACTTGTATACATCGTATTGCCGTGGCATCGCTTTTATATTTGTGGATATACTCTAGTGAGTTCATGCTGTTTCTTGTTGAAGACTAGAGATCATCACTCAAAGGGAATACTTGCAGAACACAAGTACTTTTACCCGTTGCTTTCGTTGAGACATGCCAGGACGCTGCCAATTATTTTGCTGTAATTGGAAGTATAATTACAAAAAGTAATAGTATTGCCAAGAAAGGCACGCTGAATATTTCCTTTGAAGGCATCTTGTGTACAGAAAAAGAGCAAGATTGTCATAATACATGCATAATAAATAAACTGCTCACTGTATACATGTTATAACTCAATGCACACAGCAAGCGCATGTTGCTGAATAATGGCAATTAAAAAAATTTGAGAGTTGCAAGCGGGTAATGCTATAAAGCATGGAAGGCAACATCTGCCTTAAGATGGACAGCTCTGTTATAGCTGCTAATTTAATTTGTCTGAAAGACTAATCCTCACAGTTCACAACTATTGCAAAGTTTCTTAAGAAACAGGGTCTTATTTACAATGGACAGAGCAAACAGTTCAGTGTGCATATGCCAAATCCAGGGGCACCAAGAGGGCTTGTTAAAAAACACCCAGTCCTTAGTAGGGGCTCGGGAGTGCAAAGGATTTGTAACCACATGCCCCCATGATGCCATGTCCATGCCCCTGGTTTTACAACACTATAGAGGCAGGTACACCCCCTTCACTTATAGAGGCTATGCACACAGGCCTGCCCAATGTCTCAGTGGCCCAAAGAATGCCGTATGTCATACATCATGCAAAGTAGCACAAAAAACACCCCAGACTGGGAGCGATTATAGAACAAACTTTGCATCCTGTTGATGTGTATATATTTGAACAGTGGGCGAAAGAAAAACACACTACAGTAGCTGCCTGACAGTTTGCACCGCAAGATCCCCAAATATCTACAAAACATTACGTAATTACTTTGTATATATATATATATATATAGGAAGGGATTAAATTTACTATGTTTCTAGACTGGCTAAGGTCTAAAATCATCAATCTGCCATAATTTATGTATGAAATGAAACTAACTGTCAGCAATTACCCCAAGTAGAGCTGTAACTGTTAGCACCAACATAACTATAATATTAAATATTCATATAATCTGTTGAAGCACTTACTGTATACATATATGGACATCACTGGCAATCATGTTTAGCTTCAATGTACTTTGTGATATATCCCATTGCTGGAAAAGTGCATAGAGCTAGAACCACCATATTGAATAAATCACAGTATATGTGTTGACCATGAATCCTTAATGGGTAAGTAAAATATTGCAAACATTTGAGAAATTTGCCTTTTCACGTTCCCAATTTGATTATAGATTGCTCCCCAAATGGTTCATTTTAAATTTATAATGTATATTGTTGCAGAAGACAATGATTCATATAATGAACTGAACCATTATATCTTAAATAAGATAAGATTACAATAGCAAATTCTAAATATGTGGCAATTTAGCGTTTCAATATGGCCAAAGCCTTTATCAAATTCTAGTTCAAGAAGACAAAAGTGAAAATAATGTACAACAGTAACTGTATGACAAACTACACATTAGAGAACATACAGTATTCATCAAAGAAAATGTCATTCCATTCATAAACCCATTTCCTATTGATTGATCTCTGCCAGTACTGCACTAGCTTAACCAGAGCATCCTGTGGTGATACAGTGGTTTAGCAATAATTGCAAAACTGCACAAGGTGCCAATCAGATAATGGTCATACCAAAGTTATAGAGAACCTCCGACATTGAATGTCATCAAGGTCGTTATGTAACTGAACACCTGTTAACGATAAAGTAAATAAAAGGTTCTACATTTAACAGTGCAAAAAAAAATTCAACGTAATCCAAGTAAAATATGTGATGCAATACAATAAGCTTTTCTAACTCCAAAAGACATTAATATATTTAGGGCCTGATTCAGACCTGCTCAAAAGCGCTATGCGCTCACAAGCGGGTCGATGGTGGGGCACTGCGCACGTGCGGCATGCGCAATGTGCGTGCGTGAGCCCCGGAGCGAGTGAGAAATTCACTCGCTCCGGGGCTCGCTACAAACGGGGCAGCTGTCAATGTTGATCGACAGCTCGCCCCATTTTGTAGATGGGGAGGGGGGGCGGCTCGTCAAACGGAGGCGTTCCTGAAGCAACACCTGCCGTTTGTGGGCGGCCCTGCTGACATCACTCGTGATGTCAGTAGTGAAGCTTCCTGCTCTGTTAGAGCAGGAAGCTCTCTGGGGCTTGCGGGAACGAGACCCTACCACAACGGTCTCATCGCAAGCCTGATGGTCGCGATGGTTGCGACCATCGCAAGATCACCTGGCCACTCGCAAAAGCTGTGGGTGGCCACCCACAGCTTAGGGAGCGACCAGGTGGACGTTTTTTTTTAAAAAAAGCTGCCGCCCTGATTCAGAGCGAACGCTCGCTTTTTGCGGGCACCTCTGAATCAGGCCGTTAGTCTTTAATAGCCATGTGCAGCTCTTGGTACAGTAGATACATTGATTTATCTTCTAGCTTCTATCTGTGCTATTAAGCAATATCCTTTGATAGTGGACAACGCCTTTAATCAACCAGACTGCAGATATGTTTGTAGATTTAAATGAAACACTGGAGAGACCAAAGTGTTAATGGCTGTTACATGCTGGGTGAGATAGCCTTACATTGAGCACATAATGATGCCAAGCATTTACACCATTCCGTAGTGATTTAAAAAGAAAAAACTAGCAATCAGAATTTATTCTAAAAATGCCATTTCTTTTCAACACACAATCCTCCAAACTGGGTCAGGATGCATAAATATGCAGAGGTTAACTATAAGCCCTGCTTTGTCACCTTGTAAGTCTTACAAATGACAAGCCATGATAGTGCAAATGAAGCATAGCAAAGAAGGAGAATGAAGAAAAATGAAGCTATGAGTCTCAATAAAGCATCAGTTTTAAATAGAGAATTTCACTGTCCAAGAGAAAAAAGTAACACACAATACCACTGCAATGCCCACAATACCACTGCAATGGCCACAATAACACACAATACCACTGCAATGCCCACAATACCACTGCAATGCCCACAATAACACACAATACCACTGCAATGCCCACAATACCACTGCAATGCCCACAATAACACACAATACCACTGCAATGGCCACAATAACACATAATACTACTGCAATGGCCACAATAACACACAATACCACAGCAATGGCCACAATAACACACAATACTACTGCAATGGCCTCAATAACACACAATACCACAGCAATGGCCACAATAACACACAATACCACTGCAATGGCAATAATAACACACAATGCCACCGCAATGGCTACAATAGCACGCAATACCACTGCAATGGCCACAATAACACACAATGCCACCACAATGGCTACAATAGCACACAATACCACTGCAATGGCCACAATGACACACAATACCCCTGCAATGGCCACAATAAAACACAATACTACCACAATGGCCACAATAACACACAATACAACTGCAATGGCCACAATAGCACACAACACCACTGCAATGGCCATAATAACACACAATACCACAGCATTGGCCACAATAACACACAATACCACCGCAATGGCCACAATGCCACCGCAATGGCCACAATGACAAACAATGGCATCACAATGGCCACAATAACACACAATACCACCGCAATGGCCACAATAACACACAATGCCCCCGCAATGGCCACAATAGAGCCAAATAAGCAATTTTGTTTACATAAATGCCACCTGTCTGAAACCGACAACTAGGACAACACTGTAAATTTGTTCAGCAGCATTTCAGTTAGATTAAGTGACCATAGTGCTATGTATGTGTGCATGTCAGATTTGGTTGCAATTCATTATTCTAGCAATTCAAGTCATTCTACACTTGAGCACTTGCAGGAATTGCCCACGTGAAACATTATTTTCAATCCTTGTATTGGGTGTTAAATAACCAGGGACAATATATACTGGAAATCAATCCCACTGTGCAGACAAATGTGTTAGGTTAAAACAAAGTGTGCACATATCTAATGTGCTGTTAGAGAATCTGTAAGTCTACAAAGCTGCAATCCTTTGTCTTTAGTTGTCTTTCTTGAAACATGTTTTATGGACTGGCAAAAACACAAAAGGAAAACTGCAAACTAAATACCTGCATGTTTGTCGTCTGCAGCAGTGCCTAGCCACATTTACCTTGTCATGGAGACATTTTTTTATTGTTACTTTACTAACAGTTATTTATCTAGTGTCTACATGCAAAGTAGCACCTAAATATTTCCAAAAGCCAATAAACCTATAACACATGGGAGTGACATACAAACTCCACAAAGATAGGGCTGATTCGGATTGAACCCATGATTCCATCACTGTCAGGCAGCAATGCTAACCAGCGTGCCTCTAGCGGGAGGGTATATGACTAGAGACTTGTTGGTTTAATGCATTCCTCCATTATGTTTTTCCCAACCAACCCCAGTAGACTTCCAGTTACCTGTGCACTGATTTTGAAAAATATTCCCTTACTCCATTCATTCATACATTCACCGATTGAACAACAAGTGCCAAATGGCACCTAAATTCATAAAAAGGAGACAGTAATTTCTAATAATAACACTGTAGTAACATGTTACTACAGTTACCATAAAGACAGTTACCATAAAGCACAACCTATACAATAGGACATTAGCCAAGGTATTTTTATAGTTAGGCCCACTGACCACCTGTCCTTTTCCAAAAACAAACAGATATAATAAACTCTGTCCAAGATACAGTAATTTGGACTATTGAATTAATACTTGTTTACATTGGTGACATAAGTCAAATTGATTAAAGAAGCACAAATCAAATAAAAATATATGGAAACAAAATACCAAAGACATGGAAAGAAAATTCCAGTCCCTCGTTCTCATGGCCATCACTCAATATATGATACTATAGAATAAGAGTTTGTGAATCAGAAAGCCGAGTAATCGGTAAAACAATAGTTTTATGATAATTAGTTATGGGGGTTATTTACTAACATGCACAGCATATACTCACAAGCATGAAAACCTTTATCTGCTGTCTGACCTTTAAAAACAAAAGTAGGTCTGAGAAATACCAGTGATGGCCAAATGTCAGAGCTAGTTGAAACTTTCATCACAAAATACTGCACTGATGTTCTCCACTTCTGTATGCCTCGAATGGATGCAAAGAGTTATGTCTACAGATGGTCAAATTAATTCAGATGTAAAATATATGACTGGTTCCCCCTTGACACCTCTTACACGATGAACGCTGCCCAACATACATTAATCAACCAAGAGTCAGAAATCTGCAAACGTGTGCCAGTAATCAGATTATTTTGGGTGTAGTTTGGCAATAATGCTCCTAAAACATTACTATGCATCCCTATAACATAAACAGATCCTTAAATATAAATGTATGTTTTTTAATTGATTACTTATGGGATTCAATATAAGGAACAAACCATAAGGTAGCTACTCTAGACTGTGAACTCTTGCTAGCATCACCCTCACTTAATTTGTCTTAAATTATGTTCTGTGTTGCAATTAAGATCTGTTTGTTTGATAAAAAAAACAGATAAGCTCCTTCTTATTATCTAAAATGTATATGTAATGCCGTTTTGTACTGTCATTTCTATATTATTTGGCTTCTTCTGGAACTGCGATTGTCTCTCCAGGCAATTACTGTGCATGTGGTGAGCAGGTGAGCAATGGTATGATGTCACATCACAGTTGGTGGTGGCAGGGAGGGACAATGCATGGGGAAAGTGGCTAAATATGACTCAACAGACAAAGCTCTGTATTTCAATACAGGTCTTCTTAATAAGTGTAGAACATCAGAATGTTCTAAACTCCCTAAAAAACATATTTATGAAATGACAGCTTCCCTAATGCTGGTATTTAAAGCTTAACTGCTTTGGGTCCATAGGTTCTCCTGTCTTCATTACCAGACTCTTTCACAATGTGCAATGTCTCGATTAAAATTGGCATTCTTTTGATTTTTTGTGAATTTAATATTGGTTATTTCAGGACAGATAGGACTTCTGGGTATTAAAAAAAAATAACTAAAATAAGGTGAACATTCAAATTCCATATATTTCACAGAAATGCAACAACCCTGGATATCCCTTCCAAATCTCTAATTTACAAGGATATAAAATATGTGCAGGTTATACAAGGTTTGACACAGTTATGGAGCCAGGGATTTAGGATGTATATTTTATTTATAAATGTTCCACCTTATTTATATAGGAAATGAAAGTAGGGGGGGGGGGAGTAGATAGGAAATTGGAAGGGGAGTAGGGGGGATTGGAATGTACAAAGACTGGTGGCCAACATACTTTGGAGGGTTTTTAGGTGACCTTCATTTTTGAGAGGGTACATGACATGCAAAATGCACCAGTGTCACCCATAATGCCTGACATGGCCTACTAACATGGGGCGGAGATTGGGAAATGAAGAAAAATGTTTCTTTTATTTATTGGATCCAGTGTTATTGGCAGCTTGTATATAATGCTGAACCGAACCTATTTTTTTTAACAGTTAAGAGCCAATCAGGGCACCTACAATGCTATTCAGATCCTCCCCCCTTCCTCCTCTCAGGATCATGATGACATCACTCCACATTCCCTCGCTGTTGAATGTGGAAGTGTTTTTGCACTTATGAATTCACTTTAAACAATGTGTGCTGGTGATCACAGGGGCAGGAGCTAAATAGATTTTTTTGTAGCTGCAGGAGACCTTTGGATTATCATTGACATAAGAAGTCCAATAATGCCAGCATGCGCAGGAGCCATTACCGGCCATCAGAAATTTACATTTGGCTAGACAATTAGAGCCTCTAGCTCACCATTAATTTACCAAGGCCAGTGGTAAATGCTTCAATTGCAAATAGAGATACAGACAAAGTCGATAGATAGATAGATAGATAGATAGATATGAAAATTATAGGTACATATTGGATACATTAATTAATAAAACATATGAAAACAAAATGCAAATTAATTAAAATAGAATCTATTAATTATAAAAAAGAATTAAAAGTAAAGCTAGAATAACTCATTCAGAAATATTTCGAATTTTTTGTTAGCACAGATGTTCCTAGATACAATTTTAAGTCACTCAGACTCCTGAGATCACTTTTTTCTGCACAGAATATAAATCTGCTTTTCCAGTATATCTTCCCTGGGGAGCCTGCATCAAGCTCCATATGAAAGTAAAATTGCTAAATCGTGATAGTCTTACACCAGCATTGATAATAGCGAGACATCTTAGTTTCTTTATATTATCCTTATCTCAGGACCTAGGTATACTCATAAATTAACACTATATATAAAACACAGGAATGGAACAGTTTCAATTAAGCAGATATTATATATATTTCTGCATCATTGTAGCTATAGCTATATGCACTATCCATAGATGGCAGAATCTTAGGATAATCTGTTTTCTTAATTACTATGTTGCCTTATGAGTGCCCCAGCCTTCCATCCACTTAGATAAAGCTCTAGAAGGAATGGTCAAATGGGGGTTCAGGTAATTATGTGCCTGAGTCTAGGTGAACAGAGCCAAGCCAGGCAACTGTAAGAGAAATGTCTGTGACAGGAGCACAGTACAGAAAAATATAGACCACTAGGACATGAGACTGTACACAAATCTCACATACTGTAGCAATGGGGATTATACTGGACTCTGCATACTGACTTTAATGTGTATTTACATAGTAGTGGGTTTTTGTATTATGCATTACTGTATTCCATCTGTGCTTGCTTGGCTTGCAATGCAGAAAAGAATGAAACTGTGGAACAATAGGAAAACCGAATAGTAATTGGACAGTCAGCAATACAAATAACAAGTGTTACAGTCTGACCTGCATGGATATACATATTCACTACAGTATCTACAGAGGGCACCGGTCACAAGCCATGAGTGTTCAACTATCCAGAGACTAGAAACAACAGTTGATTAAGGTAGGATCGGACGGCACACACTCACATACGGTTCCCATGTGTGTGTCATACATCACAACGGTCTACACACATCCACCATGCAATGTCCCTGTGGTGTAGCCCTCTGTCTTACATAGTACAATGCTGTCTCTACCTTTCTCTGCAATAACCCGCACAGGCTGCAAATACAGTATGCATAATAATATTAACCAGGACATTATACACCCACTTACATCACCTCACACAGGCAGTGTTCAATGCAAAGTGCTAACCCAAGAGATGTGCATTATCTGGAATAATGGCAAACAGTACACGCTGTCTGCTTGCAGCATAAAACGCTTTATGCTTATTCACATGAAGATCACATTAAAAGAAGAGCCACACTGCTGGCACTGATTAACCTCTTCCAGGCCGGTGGGGATGCATCGGGAGGCAAAGAATCTATGTCATTAGGAGGCAGCATAAGATATATGTATTTGCAGGACTTTTTGTGGTCTCTCTAACAGGCAAACGAGATTAAAAGCAGACATGGGGGAGGTGAAAAAAGAAACCCACCGTTTCCACCCCTTAGGGAAGCAGGTGACCTGTAGATCGCGATAGGCGCCGATACATGCTTCCCTCCGTGGAAGTGGTGAATGTGGTGAGATCCCAGATTCGATGCCCCCCAGGTCACCCCGAAGACCCCACTGAGGGTAAGAGGCAGTATCCACATGGCCAAGCGGAGGCCGGCGTTCCCGGGGCCCGGGTCGGCGCTGTAGTTCCACGGCACCCTCTGCTGCTGCTGCTGCATGGAGCAGTCAGGCAGAGCGCAGCCTCCCGGACGCAGCGCTGCACAAACTTTTCCCCAACACTACTCCACAAGCCTTGACATTCACAGCGCCATTCCCCAGTCTCCTCTCTCCTCTCACGCCTGGAAAATACAGCTTTCTCCCCTTTCTCCTTCTACTCCATCCTTTCCCCTAGTTTTCTGGTCCAATGAAACCAATCCCCAGCCAAACGCATAGTCACTTGGAAAGCACAATCTGTGTATATCTTCGCTTGATCCTCTTCAAATCAGAAGAGGTGACAAGTTGAGGGAGCAGCTTTCAATTAACGATCCATAGTTTGCGAAACTACCAGCATAACAGGGATTTCCTCTAGATGAATTGCATCCATATTAATCCACAGGATATCCAGTTAGAATACTGAAGAGAAAAAAAAGCCACTTCCTAGAGCTTGCTGAGGAATAAAAATTGATGTGCTCTCCTAGATTCCTGCATTTAGTGTATGGACTCACATAGCAGTCTTAACCACAGCAACTCAATAATCAGCCTTCCCCCTAGCAATCTGAGTGGTCTGACTATTAACAGTAATACCAGAGGATGTTTCCAGAGAATAGTGCACCCTTATGAAAGAATCAAGGAGAAGAATATGCTTCCGATCTGAAGCCTATGCAAATCTGCAGTCTCCAAACAGCAAATCACTGAAGCTTGGATGCAATGCAGAGGAAGAGCCTATGTGAAAGAGGGAGGCAGAATAATGGTGTGAAAAAAACCTTTCTGATTCCCTTTGCTATTATTATACACCTAGAACACCAAAGCATGCGCTGCTCAGTTTTCAGAAATGTTCAAAAGAAACAGCAACTCTTATCTTCGCCGTTTGCGCAAGGCACTGATGCAGATATCCCTAGCATTTCCCCTTTCATGCCATAGATCAAATATTCCAACATCTTGAAAAAAAAAAAAGAAAACTTATACACATCTTCTTAACCCTTTGAATTCTAGAGAGGTGACACAACCTATCGTAGAATTAATCAATGGGCTATTGCGCCGCCTTGCGCTCTCCGGTTTCTATGTCAGGACTAGTATAGTTCTTGTGCCGGCATAACATTTTTCGGGGAGTGAGGGGTTTTCCCCATAAAGCTCAGTATATGGGGATTCTATTGCTATCTGCACCCTTGCCTCTCCGAAGTGTCTGAAATGCACTTAGCAAGTCTGCAGGAATACAATAAATACACTGTATGCACATAAATCCTGCACACACTATAACATAATTTAATCTCATGTATTATTATTATTTTTTCTGTGTTTACTAATATTTTAGATTTTATTTTATACATTGGATATGAATATCATTATTATCAATAATATGTAATTGCAATTGAGTGACTGTCCACAGCGCTGGTGCTGAACCTCTATAATTAAAGGATTGCTAGCAAATCGCTGTCCACTGCGGTGGTGCTGAATAAGTACAGCACAATCGCTAACGAATCACTGTTATGGACAGTGATTTGTGCTGAACCCTTGTATGGAACAGCATAATCACTAACGAGTCGCTGTCCATCGTCGTGGTGCTGAACCTCTATAAGGAACAGAATAATTTCTAGCGGTGGTGCTGAACAGGTTAAAGCTGGGAGCTTCTAAGTCCCTCTGCTTTCCACTAGCTTACAAAGCTGCACTGTAGGGCTGATCGCTTCCAATGCTTTCTATTTATTTTATTTTTTTTGTACAGAGATTAATCGACAAAGTCTCCATTTTACCAGAAAGATCAATCATTGAAGTCTACATGGGGTGCATTACGGATACTCCTTTTTTTATCAACAATCAACACCTCTATGTTCACAATTAACTCGGGATTGCTCTGTGATTTCTAGGGCTATGGCATAAATTGCATCCAAAGGTGGAAGGGTTACTCGTCAAGAGAATTCTTCTACAGTCATATGTTCAATTTTTGACAGGTGCCAATGAGCCTGCTGGTTATTTTAGGATTACTGCATGCAATGGTAGCACTATGAATTGACATTGTACATCTCAGTATATAAAGCACAGGGTAAGATGCATTTGACTGCTAATGCTTTAGCAATTAAGTTTTACAATTTTTTTTTAAAGTCTCTCTTTTCGTCTATGTAAATCTGTTACAGTTCTCACACAGCTATTCAGCCAGATTTGTTCTTACAGTCATGAGATGGTGCTAAATTAAACATCACTTTACTGAAGGACACAATCAGATTATATCAGGCAGGTCTGCTTAAGTGAATTGAAAGGAAGATGTCCTTATCCTGATCCACTTTATGTACTGAAGAAGTTGCGCCACACACTTCAGCAGTGATGAAACCCCATTTACATTTTTCACTGTTTAGCTCTTGAATGTAGATTCCCTATGAAGTTGGGAAATAGCTTTCTGTAGGTCCCAGCATACCTGCATCTACAGTATGCATTGTATTTAGTGCATACAGTAATTCAGTTGTAATTATGTGCTCATTCACATTTTCCACATGCAAATACATATATTAACTATGTGGGCAGAAAATCATTGCTGCAAAATTGATCGGAGCTACTGTATCAATAAAATTTATGAAGCATGTCATTACAGTATACATAGAACTGACAAGTCCCATGGACCCAAAACAAAATGAATAGGCTAATTCTAACTTAAATGAGTGAGACTCTATATGTGATGATGGGGCCAGTGAAGCTAGCAATGAGTAAGTCTGCCTTTCTATGACAGACTCATTACTATCTGACTGCACATGGAATAAGTGCGCAATCAATTCTCCAACTGGCTTAATTAGCTGAAGGCCCAAGCTTTAAACAAAAGAGCTGTACATGTAAGTTCTAGAAATTTTGTGGGTGCTATTATTTATATTTGCTAAAATTGATTGCTAATTACATCTGGTTTACATTTACTAAAGTGGAGCAATAAAGAAACTTCCAAACCATCTCCAGTATTCCAATATGCTTGAGGCTAAATTGTGTACAATGGTGACATGGGCCTTTCTCACTGAAGGAAAAAGAATGTTTCTATTTACACAGTATCTTTGCAGATGGGAGGTCAAATTAATCTGGTCCTAAATATAGTTACATGTTCAAGATCCACTTTAGAAATAAAAAAAGGAAATATAAAATCCTGGGTACCTTTCCAGCCCTTATTGCCAGCTATGAATTAAGGTTTTGTCTGTATGTAGCATTCCCACTAGGCTGTTTTAGCAGGGCGCAGCGCCCTGCCCTCCTTCTAGAGGGCAAAAAGCTCCCTGCCCTCACAGCCTGTGGGTGCTGTCTTCACCCGCGGGTCTCAGTGTCCCGCGGGTGGAGAAATGTGCGTGACCCGGTCACTGCCGGAGAATAGATGCCAGGCACATGCGCCTGGCATCTATTCTCCCTGTCTGCAGTGCTTGGGGGCTGCCCGATGTGTCCGTAAGTGCCGGGCACGCCCCCAAGAGCGATGAAAAGGGGACATGTCTTATAGACACACCCCCTTTTCAATGGTCACACCCCCTTTTCAGGCGCGCACTCCCTGCCTGCCGCCGGAGCTAGAGTGAACACTATGTATGTACATCCATCCAACCTTAATATCCATCTGTCTGACATCTATCTATCTATCTATCTATCTATCTATCTGGTGTGTAGTCATTATTTTGACATTTACATTGCCAACATTCACCAAAATGTTGACAGTTATGATGTCGACATTGATAAATATCAACATGCAAAATGTTGATATTATTAAAATGTGGACATTAAATGTCGAAATTGTCAGACAGTCGATATGAGGGTAAGGCTGTGGGGGGAGTTTAGGGTTATGCACTAAAAGGATGTTTAGGGGTAGAAATTTGGGTTAGGGATAGCAGAATGCTTACCAGAATGGCGATGGATCACAGGACAGGTATGACACGGAAGTGATGATCACATGACTACCTGGACACAGAAGCAATGCTGTACCTACTACAGCCGTCAGGAGCAGATAAGTAACCTCTGGGCCACCAGGGACAATATGATGACATTCTAACATGTCAACATTTCATCAGTGTCTATGTGAATGTCAGTGTCAAATTATGACCATGTTGACATTCTCATGTCAACATTATGATGGTCAACAAATTGTACAACACACATCTATCTATCTATCTATCTATCATCTATCTATCTATCCTTTCTGTTCACATACGGTATCTGATGGGTTGAAGTATTTAAAACAAAGTAAAATGTAAGTGTGTTTGTTTGTGTTTTTAAAGTCAAGATGATTCTCTCCTGAGGGATTTGTGTCCAGCTTTCTGCATTTGACACAGACTCAACAGAAAAAGAAGTAGTAACTACATCCCCAGCCACAAAGACAAAGCTTCATCTTTGATACAGTGTACCCAACCCTTAATTTCCTTTTACAGCTCTTCATGTAAATGTTGTCTTTGCTCCACTATTCACAGATGTCCACTTGAGACTCTAAGATCATTGCACGGGAAAGGCTTTTTTATTTACTTCAACAACGATTTAGAAGGTAAGCCTCAGCCAAAGCAAAGAAAATAAATGCATTGAGAAGCAAGTAAGCATGGCTCCTTTCTCCACTAACAGAATCAACGTCAAACACAGAGAAAGCAATGGATCATGAAAAAGAGCAATTTCCTACTGCAGGGATTAAGAAATGCCCCTTTGTACTTCTAAATAAAAGTTTTCTTTTTTTTTTCTTTTAAAGAAATACTGATATATTTTATTTCAGTTTAAATAAATAGTCTCTTGAGGAGCACCAACATAGATCCAAACAACTTCACTTCCTTCCCAATCAATAACACAGATAAAACCCTTTTTATTGTTCATCTTTCAGCAACCTTATTGATAGAACAAGAAAAATGTAACTCCAACACAAGTGAGAGATAATTACCTTAACTAGAATGACTTTCCTGTAAACATTCCTCTAAATTTCATCCCAAGAGTAAAAGCTCATTTTTTTCAATCCTTAGAATGTTGTAAACACTATTAATTTCTTTCCTCCTGCTGAAAGGCCATGCTGGCATTGCAGAGGTTAAAGTAGGCGCTATATCTGGAAAGACACTTTTATAACATATAGCAGTCTTCATGCAAAATATTTGACATTTTCTGATTATCACAGAACACAGCTATGCTGTTTCTTTCTGAAAAGACCTTGCTGATGTCTACTCTGAGCAGTGTAAGTTTATTAAAAATGGCTACTTTAATCGGTAAATGTGAACAAAGGCCCTCATTCAGAGCCACTCGCTAGCGGCAGTACGCTCGTTCCGAGCGATGTTCGCACATCTGCGCATGCGTACGGTTTTTAGTACGCATGCGCGAACCAGTCAGTGCGGCCGAAAAACATTTGTACGCAATATAGCGAGTGCCTGCTATTTTGAGTGACAGAATGAGGCGTATGTGGGTGGTAACAGGGGAAGGTGCTTGAAAACGGGGAGTGGAGATCCGAACGCAGGCGTGCTTAAAGGTCAAAACGGGCGTTTTATGGGTGTGCATAATTAATATAGCAGCGTCAATGACCACGTCACTTGTTTTTTTTTTAACTCAGAACTGCTCGCAAAATAGCGGTTGAAAAAACCAACCACAAGAATAGCGAGCAGTTCATATCCTGTTCGATGTACTCGATTAGTCTAATAAATAGCGGACATGACGTATGGTGCGAGCGGCCAGGGGGCGTTTTTAAGAAATAAAAGAGCGTATGCTTTGCTCGCTCGTTCAGACTTAGAGGTGTGAACAGACTGCAATGTGCGAACGGATCATTTGCATAGCCACCCCTTGTTTTTGAACGAACGAACGCAAATAGTGAACGGCTCTGAATGCGGGCCAAAGTTATGAGTACTTTAGTGAGTAACCTAAATAGAGACTTAGGTGCTGATGCCCAGTTGGCCACATATGTGTAAAAAAAAGAGAGTGCACATTAAAAAGCAGCACTTAAATATAGCTGGGCTGATTTTCTGTACAGCCAAGGCAGTCTGCTTATGGCTTATGCTCATGTCTGTCCATGTATGCAGAAAATCTGTATGGCTGCACCTGGATGCTTATCCAGACCACTGATTTGCTGCTATCAGCCACAGCCTTCATCAATGGAATCGATTTGTACCCACCCCATGCTGGTTGCAAAAGATCTGTCTGATACTGGTATCCCATATCCGTCTGCATGTTATAATCAAGAACGAAAGTTGGCCTCCCATGACACTCCAAGTCCTGCTAGACAGAACAGATGTATTGGCAAGGTTGCTAGCTAGTCACCTCCCAGAAATGCCTATTTCATACTTGGGGGTCTATTCATCATCACTTAATTTCTACAAAAGTAGGTGACAATTAAGTTTTTATCACCTATTTTTGTAGAAATTAAGTACCAGGGTAATTTATCGTTCATTTAACGCAGGAGATATAACTGATATCTCCTAGTTACAATTGTCCCCCGATAATTTTCATAGTCCCCATACTATAGTACTATACAGTGCCCATACTATAGTATGGGGATGTGGAAATTATAAAATCTGAAAAATATTTTTTTTGGAACTTGACAGTAATACTGTTTGCCACTCTGAGATGGCGTAGAGCATCTGATACAGCAGAGGGATCTGAAAATATCCCTCCCTGCCGTGTCCTCTTACCTGCCTGAAGCTGCCTCCAGGCTCCCTGAGCTCTCCTCCAATGAGCTGGGAGCAAGCAAGAGGACACAGCAGTGGTGGTGGAGGACTGAGGCCATGGGGCTGCACTGTTTCAGCAGGAGTCACAGACTTATGTGGCGGCTGCAGATCTGCAGTGGCGGGTGGGTCAAAGGACAGGCGGCTGACCTGGCTGAGAACGAGCAACCAGACGAACAGGTGAGGGGAGGAGGGGGGCTGGACTCCTCCTGCTGCTTCACTGTCTGTTCGCAGCCATTCTTCAAGCTGTGTATGCACAGCTTCAAGATAGTCTGCGAAGAGACAGTGAAGCAGGAGAAATGTCCCCTTATTCTGAAAAGCTGTCTCCGCAAAAGGAGCAGCTTTTTGGAAATGATAATTAAGTATAGGAGGCATGATGAATGCCTCCAATACTAGGATTGAACTTGCAGGGAGTTCAATCCTTAATTATCACAGGGGATATTTTTCCCTTGACAAATAGACCCCATAGTGTGGTCTGCCAAAGGACAGATCAGTCCATGCACACTAATGAACTCCGTGAACATTCTTAAGTCTGATGGCTCATGCACAGTCATCAATGTTTTTCTTTGGCTCATGCACAGTAGGCTAAAATCTGCAAGATGTGATGCCATTACCACTTATATCTGACTCAGAATGAGTATATTTAACATAAGAATAAAGTAACAAATATTAATTTTGAAATACACTCACAATTTTATATAGTAAAGACACAAGTAACAAAAAAAGCATCTATTAGATTAAAAAATTGCAATTTGCAATCATCCAATTGGAAGCAGTTAACTGTTTGTGGTAACTGTCATTACTATTATTATCCTTTATATGGCGTCACAAGAGTTCCGCAGCGCCTGACTAAGTACAAAAACACAAATAGTATGAACAGAAAACACAGGAATGAACATTTTAGAACATGGACAAAGTTTTTAAACATTGCTGCATCAGCAGTCATAAAAAACAAATAGGCAGCAGGTTGGCAGAACCCAAAGGTTCTGAGTCTGATACACGTTGATCACCATCAATGTACTGTATACTGTATTTGTGCCAACTTTCAGCTACACACAATTGGGTCAGACCAGCCGCAAGGGAAACATGGCTGCCCGATGTGTGTCGATGTTACCGATATTTATGCAGGTAAGCAATGCCGTACGCATTTGAGAAGGCAGCGGTGGGCTTCCTTATGCTCTGGTAAGCTTTGGAACAATTAACATATTTTCGCAGTTGCATTCCATGCAAAATCGCATCTGAGATCGCATTAGCGCCCATCTCAGAATCAGGTCCATTGACCATAGTTTTTTATTTATTATTTTTGATTGGGTAATATCTTATTAATTTATCATTTTAAAACATTTAACATATAATACAACAAAATAAAACAGTGATTCTTGACAGGCATAACACAGCAACATATCTAGATGCACGTATAATCAGGAAAGTACACTTTCATATTTACGATCACTATATTTATAGTCATTATGATTGTGGTTATTATATTTGAGGTTAATAAATTTATAGTTGATGTGTTAGTGGTTTGGATACCCAGAATAACTATATAGATTTTCAGCATGGTTATTTTTAATTTTGGTTAAGTTAGTTATAATTGTTCTAAATATTGTTACGTTTAATTGTTATAGTTCTAGT
This sequence comes from Taudactylus pleione, assembly GCA_031769625.1. NCBI lineage: Eukaryota > Metazoa > Chordata > Amphibia > Anura > Myobatrachidae > Taudactylus > Taudactylus pleione. The sequence goes on from JAUIMM010000205.1 coordinate 1,269,514, forward strand.
TATGTTTTATGTCACTATATTTAGAACATTTATATCGCTATAGCTGTGGTGGTTCAATGTGGCAGTGTATTTCAATTTGCCTCTAGGCACCATTGTTCATAGTTAAGAGTGTTTGGGACTTTAGCTCAGTCATGCAACAAGTTGCTCAAGAGAAGCTGTGAACTATTCCCAGCATGCCCTGTCAGCCAGAGAAAGGGAACTTTAATAAATCATCCATTGAGACAAGTATTTAACATTATATACCAGTACATGAAAATCTGTGTAATTACCTATCAGCCTCTGCATTGATTTGCTTAGCTGAGGCAATAATAAAGCTTTTCTCCATAATAATCTTTCCCATTCCCATATTATTCTATTGAATCTGTTGACTAAAAATTATATTCATGAATATATTTACCGAACAGCAATTTTGGCAGTCAAGATATTATTTTACAGCATGCCAAATCCACAAGATCCAATCGTTGCCTCACAATCATAGACATCCTCGTTTCTATGTCTCTGACACTAAAGGCGGGTATCCACTAGACGATTTTGACAGGCGATTGCACGATAACGACATCGTTATCGTGCAATCGCCCGCAAATCTTCCGAAAATCGGACATGTAAATTACAAAAATGACCGGCGATGCGTGTGGTCGTTTTTGCCATCTATCATCACCCATACATGCTGTTCAACCTGACGATCCCGTCAGGTTCAACATGTACGGGGATGATGGATGTGCCTGGACTGAACGAGTGAACGTTCAGTGTAGGCACATCACTAGACATACAAACGACAGCATGATTGCAATGTCGTAATCGTGCTCTCGTTTGTATGTCTATAAGTGGATACGCACCTTAACTATCAAACAGATGTGTCGGTATCAGGTAACATGGAATAGCAGACAAATAAGCTTGCCACATTGTTTATTTATTGACTGTCAATATCTGACCATAGTAACGTTCCAATAAACCAGATGGAGCAACAAAAGTTTCTCCATCTGCATGGAGTCACCCAGCCAGACTTACTTGCTAGTAAATCTCTGCCAATTTTATAGAAAAACAATGTTGGATAGAAAAAGTAAAAATTTTTGGACTCACATGTTTCATTATTGCTGTATAAACTTTGCAGATATGTTTAAGGTCATCTCATAGGAGGAAAATTAGAACATTTATCAATTTGATTAATTATCCATTATCCTTGGCACAACACACTAAGGTCATTGCACATATCTGCATACTCTCTCATGTGCGATAGTAATTCATATAGTGATATTGTATATAGTACATACTGTACAAACTTCACCATTGCAGTGCTATTTCATATAACATTCACCGGAGGGGTTTCATCCTCAAATAGGTCACGTACAAGCTAATACATGCTACCGCTTTCAGCATACAAATATAACAAATTGTTTTGCCTTCATTAACATAATACACAAGCCCTAGGTAATCAGACCTTATTTCTAGAAACAATACATTACTTAAAATTGTTTTTACATAAATAACTGTATGTGTATTAATGTCTTGCTATTTGATGTTTTGTTTCTTTTATACTATCATTTTTGTCATTATGCTGTGGTGATCTAAAGTTCAGATACCAGTGGCTGACTTAGAATTGGTCATTTCAGTTGCGTAAATATACATCTCCTATAGTGTTTTGGGGATATGTTGTATCCTACAAACATACTGTACATGTCTATACACATACACTGTCTATAAACAATACAATTACCTGGCAAATAGGTAATTTTTAGCGTATGATATCCAGATGACATAATGTAATTATTTGTAATTATAGGGTTATCTTTTCAGGGTGTACAGTCTCTTCTAGCCTCTAAGAGGAAGGTTTTGGTGATATAAGCAGAGCAACCAGCTTTGACAAGCAGTTACAGGGGTTGTACCCACAGCCAATGGCATTAGTAATACCCCTTTTACACCAAATTTCTGGGTCTGACCCGTGATTTGGAACATGATTCAAACACTGTCAGACTTGGGACAGACCCCTTTCAGACAGCGGCTCCAAACCAGATTATTTCCGGGTCAGCGTCATTTGCACTGCACATGAGTGCAGTGGACCTCTCCTGCCCACAACCCTGGCCTCTTCTACACTAAGCCAAGACCCGGGTTGACACTGCAATAACCTGGGTTATTTGGCCAGTGTAAAAGGGGCCTTACAGACATTGGCAGAATGTAGCAGTGGGCATTCCATGCAGAAGAGGTCAGCACGTGACTGGATGTCACTTGATGGCTTAGTAATCAAATTAAATTACCACTTTTAGCCAGTATCATCCACTGCTTCAGTTTCTTGTGAAAAGTGGTGTTGCATAATGTAATCAGCCAAAAATATTCCAGTTTGTTTATGGAACCAATCCTGTTCCCTATAGTTTGGGTAAGTCTAGCTACAATACAGTATATGGTTTTGAAGTTATTACTAATTATTATTAGTAGTAGTAGTATTAGTAGTAGTAGTATTATATTTTATTTATATGGTGCCACAAGTTAAACATAGAGCCTTACAAAGGGGAAAAAACATACAACAAATTTGACATTGGACACCTGTTTCAGATGGATCTTTTGCACCCAGCATGGACTCATTCTACTGTATCTATCCCTCGCAGTCAGTGAGAGCTCTGAGGGGGGTGGGACTCATCATATCAACAATGGGATCCAATCAGCAATCAATACTGTCAACTTACCCACAGAGACTTTACCAAACACACATGACACAACGGGCTACCACAGTGTGATCATTTTGATGGTACTTCTTTATTGATAAAACACAGACTGATAAGATGGCTGCTTTCAAGATTAATTATAATATCAAGGTTTTCTCATACCAGTCTTGGATCCAACCATCGCTGATTCTGATCAAATATCTTCCATGGTAAAACCATTCACGAACTTCAAAAAGCCTCTAGCAACGCGTGAGGCAAACTAATGCATTTCTTCATTTTATCTTTTATATGCAAGCTAATGTTACTATATTTACAGTCAGTTCTTCAAGTTGATGTGTTGGAAGCAGGAAGAATGGGCAAGCATAAGGAGCTGAGCAACTTTGACAAGAGCCAAATTGTTATGGCTAGACTATCAGGTCAGAGAATCTCTAAAACGACTTGTGGGGTATTTCCGGTATGCAGTGATTAGTGCCTACCAAAAGTGCTCCAAGGAAGGACAACTGGTGAACTGTCAACAGGGTCATGGACATCCAAAGCTCATTGATGTGAGTGTGGAGCTAAGGCTAGCCCGTCTGGTCCAATCCCACAGAAGAGCTACTGTAGTGTAGTACAAATTGCTGAAAAACCTAATACATACTTATTTCTTTATTTACATACACACGCACACATATAGGGACGTAGTTATGAGCCTGGCGGCCTCAAGGCCGCCGGTTTTCAATATCGGCATTCAAATCCCGACAAGATAGGTGTCGAAATATCAAAATATCTTAACCCTGAATTAGGTAAATACGGGGCGCCCTTAGCATTAGCCATGGTGGGATTAGGGTTAGGTTTTTTGGGGGGATGTTAGGGTTAGGTTAGGGATAGGCAACCCTAGGGGGGAGGGTTAGGGTTAGGCATCCCCGGGGGGAGGTTAGGGTTAGGCCCCTCCCCAGGAGGTTTAGGTTTAGGGTGCAGCAAGGGAGGATTAGGGTTAGGCACCTCCAGTGGGAGGTTAGGGTTAGGCACCACTAAGGGAGGATTAGGGGGGGGATAGAGGGGTAGGGAAAGGGTACTTACCTGACCTGTCGGGATCTTCACCCTTCGGGCTGCTGGCGTCTGGATATGAACCAGAGGCTATTCAGCAGCCGGGACTTCATACCCATTCCCACATATATATGAGTTATGTTTTTTTTAGCAATATTAGCAATTGTATTTCATTAGCTGTAGTGGCAATACTGATATCAATTAGAAATCAGTTATGAAGGATGATGCAAGTCAGTACATGAAGTACACAATCGAAAATCATATTTCAATAAACTGCATTTAAATAATGTGTTTTCTTGTTAGCATTTTTTACTTAAGTATGAAATTCTCCCGGAATGAGTATGGTTTATTATGCAATATAACAGCCACAGTTTTATTTGTGGTAATAAAAATTCTCTTCCTATAGCGCATATAAAACATAATTGAATATTGCTTGGTTTCTTACAGATCCCTCTTTTGTAGATTAGTCATTACTGATGAGATTTGGGAAGATTCTGCTCCCTTCATTAGTTCTGATGTAATGGCTATTGCTACAGACCAGGAGAGAAAGCACTGTTTCTCTAAAGCATTTTATACAGTGAACTGTCTCTAGAGTGCTAGCTTCATCAATGGGACCATCCGCTCCCTCCATCTGCTAGTCAAAGCGGCCATCATCATAACCGGCACACATTTGCACCAGCCTTATCCCTGGCAGGGATGTAGTGTATCCCGGTGCACACAATGCCGGCACTTAGAATGTGGGTTAGGGTTATGGTTAAGGGAAGGGTTAGATTACTTACCTGCATGTATCGGAATTTCCAGCCTTCAGGATTCTGGAGCCAAGATCCTGACCGCCAGCATTGTGTGCGCTGGGATAGCATACCCAACCCCCCTGGCACAAGAGACCTGATTGAAGTATGATGAATCTCTGGATATGCTCACTACTAAATAGCCCGCAATTCCATCAACATGCCCATGACAGACCCATGGGAAACACGTGCAAAAACCCAGTTACACCAAATCAGTCACAAGTGGATATATGACTTAATTGTTCCAAGTTGCTTAAGCAGGCCCAGACACAATGCACATTTTGCTGCAAATAGGGAAAGCCGTATGCAAATGGAATTGTGTACAACTTTGAATCGAGCCCGATGTGTCATGTTGAGCATCAGTCCATGACTAGAGGAAGACACAGCCAGCATCTTCTTACCTATGAAGTTGCCGTCTACTACTCGATCATATATTAGTCTTGAAGTGTGGTGCTGACTTATGATGTTCCTGACCAAAACAACATTACAAGTCTGATTGCAGATGAAGCAGCAGAAGAGGAGGTAGGAGACGCAGTACCCATGGAACTTCCACCTTATAAAACTAAAAAAAAGGCACAGTGCCATCAAGTGCAACCTTTCATAAATTCGAATTGTCTTGATCCAGAGGCAGAAAATGCAAAACCTCTAGTTTGGCAGTTGCCAATTTAATCTCACAAAGGAAAACAGTTGACTCCTAATGTCAAAAATGTGTAGATGTGCATTGTGGCAGAGTTTAAATATTTACCAATACATGCACTAGATGTTATGCTACAATATACTCATTTCACAAGGATCCTTTTGCAACACCCAAAGTATTTTTTTCAGAATGTAATTTTCATTTCGGAGAACACGGCTAGCAGCAATGTCCAGTACAAAGTCTGGTGAGCAAAGAGGAGCGTACTAGAGTTTTAATGCTAAAATACTCAATTTTCTTTCATAAACAGGCCCCTTAACTGGCTACCTGGGAAATGAGTCACAATTGTAATTATTCTGTTCTTTTACACTGTAGCGTCCCTGATATGAATTGGTTATCTCTCCAGTACTAAGGCTACACATGCCGTGAAACTCGTTATAAGTATTCTTATTATTTTTACTTATATTTTTAAAAAATGTTATCTTACAAGGCCGCCATCCAGAGGAATCCTAATTCATGTACAGACTCCTGCTGCCTAGATATTGTCTCACCTAGGGGCTTGCCCTTTGATATCAGGACTACCTTATACTCTTATAATGCAATAATGTCAAGCACTTCTGTCTTGCTGACAGAGAGCCAAGAACTAATTGCAAAGGCTCTTGGGCCCTCAGGCTTCCCCAATGACAGATTTGGGGGGCTCAGTCACTGCATGCTATAGCACGTGTCTATCATCTTATAAACTATGATTAGTGTGGAGTGCAGGACTTCCCGGGCCAACTTTTTAAAATATTTTGGTATCTCAGTTGTAGATAAAGAGATAAAGCATCCCCCCCTCCCATTCCTGGATCTTATTGTTTAACATCACTACAAAACAATGGGATAAGTGGATAGTTGGGTGGGTAAAATTAATAAAACAAATATTGAATTTTCCCTGTCACCTGTTGCTAACACACATATCAGTGCAGTCATTTAACAACTGGATCTTCCACCCAGACCAATCAAAAATCCACCATATCCAATCATATTTTATTTATACTGCGTAATCATATCCAGCCACAGGATGATATTAGGCCAGTTAACCACAAGACAGTGAAAATGGCAATCACCATCTCAGAAGGTGTCTGTGTCTTAAAACACTTGCATACAAGTGTGTTTATTATCTATATAATATTAAAGCAGCTACAGTATGTTAAGGTTTGAAACAATATTAATTCAATATGAATCGAGGCATGAGGCCTAGAGTGCCTCAGTGATGTAAAACGTTCCCAGTGAGTAACAAACCTGCATCATCAGGAAGACTGGTTTGGAGGCACAAATTGGGTGCTTCCATTGTGTGTCACAAACCCCCACATTTTAAATTCAATGCTATATAGGACACTGTAAACTAGTCATCTCTTGTGACAACCGCAAAAATGTCAGGATCTATAGAGTTTATGTATTTAAAGTCATATTGCCAAGCAAATTAAATATTCACGCCACTATATTTTTCATGCTTTTATTTTCATGTATGTATAAGAGGAGGGAAATAAAAGTTAAAACGTTGGAAAATGTGGTATAAAATATAATTGGTTTTAGTAGCATTTATGTGCAGTCTCTGTTTTAACATATCTATAATATTGTCTTAATGTCTACAATTAACTCTCTAGCATAGCATGGTTATGATACTGTTTTCACTGCATTTAGCGTTTAATAGTTTAATGTTTCAATCTACATTGATGTTTAACTGCTTTTTAAAAATCATAAACAGGAGAGCATTAATGTTATTATTATTTTATGAATCTGATAGATTGATACATTTTACAAAAATTGACACACAATCCTAAACAGCTGAGTCACATTTTACCTGTAATGCAGTAGAGATATTTTTTAAACATATCTTCTTAATTTTTTTCCTCTTTATTCTGAGACTGAGCGACACTGCAAACCTGCCCCTCTGATAAGTGCAGGCATAAAAGCCGTTAAGAATTCTGTTTTCGATTTCTAAATTGTAGATGCACATGATTGTTTTTCAAACTTTTGTATGGTTTCAGTGAAAGTACAATCAGGATCAGAGATTAGACAGTTACAATACAAGGAATTTTTCAGACGTAAGTGTAATAAAACTTATAAAAGCTGCACAAAGTTTTATACAAATCTCCAGGTTACTGCCCACCCCTAGTCTAGGGGAATATGAAATTGATTTTTTCACAGTATCACTATACAATAATTTCAGGAATGTCTCCAAATGACTTTATGGCTTAAATATTGCAACACAGCAACAGTATGGCAAATTGCAGGTAAGTACTGTATGCTAGAGATGAGTGGGTTCGGTTCTCCGAACCCGAACTTCGTGTTCCGACGCAAGATCAGAGCCCGGCTCCAGTTGTCCCGCCTGCCTCAGATCCGAAAATGAGGCAAAACGCATCATCCTCCTGCTGTCGGATTCTCGCGGGTTATATAAAGGTCCCCGCGATCGGCACCATTTTCACTCCGGCTATGGAGAGAGAAGCTAGCAGACGTGTATTCTAGTCAGTCACTGTCAGTCACTCAGTGTGTGTGTCCAGTCGGGGTCTTGGGCTGAAGGCTGCTGCTGTGTTGTCCATAAAGGGGCTGCAGTATATAAATGGGGACTTCCTTTAGTGGGTGCTGCAGCTGCTGTGTAACTTGTCCTGTCAATTAACTGTGGCTGTTGCTGTGTTGTTGTCCTGTCCATCAGGCTAGGGCTGCAGTTCATAAAGGGGTGCTGTGTTGTCCAGGAGGGGTGCTCTGTCAATTAGGGGTGCTCTTCCCCAGTGTAAAAAAAATAAAAGTACTTTTTTTCTTTCTTTTTTTTGTGTGTGTGCGTTAGCAACTTAGTTGCACTATTGTTGTTTGGTGACACTGCCGCAGTTTATCGTCAATGTATCTGAGACTCTGCAGATGGTTTGTCCGCACTCGGCAGGGGTGCTTTGTTGTCCATAAAGAAGGGGTGCTGTCTGTGTTGTTCATCAAGGGGCTGCTGCCTCATTCAGGGGTGCTCTTCCCCAGTGTCAAAAAAAATAAAAGTCATTTTTTGTGTGTGTGTGTGTGTGTGTGTGCAGTGTGTTATTCTTATTCATAGTAACTATTGTGACACTGTAAGTGGCTGCGCAGTCTAATATTCAACTTTTCACTTCATTCCTCAATTGTGAATAAATTATTAGTCTACACACTGACTACAAGACCACAACAAAGTGCTAAATAACATGTATTATATATAAAACATAATGACATCACTGTAAGAGGCAGCGCAATGTGTTCTTTTCTTCATAAAAAATCTTGTGACACTGTAAGTGGTATGGCAGTGTGTTATTCTTATTCATAAATAATCTTGTGACACTAAGTGACAGTGCAGTGTGTTATTCTTTTTTTATTCATAAAAAAATTTGTAACACTGTAAGTGGTATCGCAGTGTGTTCTTCTTATTCATAAAAAATCTTGTGACACTAAGTGGCAGCGCAGTGTGTTATTCTTTTCTAATTCCTAAAATTTTTATGGCACTGTAGGTCATTGATACCGCAGTGTAATATTTAAAATTGGTACAAATTGATGTGTGTGCTGTACCCCACTTCATTCGTGTTTGTTGATATGGAGAATGATCAGTTGAATGGAGAGCAAGAACCACATACTAGTGCTGGAGCTGCTGCCAGTGCCACCAGTCATGATGATACTAGTCCATCTACATCATCTACTAAAGCCAATGCCCAAGGGCATACAGGGCTTAAGTCAGGGCATCTAAAATCAAGAACCAATCTTTTACAGTGGTAAAGAAAAAAACATCAAAGGGAAAGTTAGCTGCAGAAAGACATAAAATTGGCAATATGCCTTTCACCACATGAAGTGGCAAGGAAAGGCTAAGGCCTTGGCCTTTATTTATGATTCGTGGTTCTGCCTCTTATGAGGATGTAAGCACAATTGAACATGCTGACACATAAATCGAGGATGCTTCTGTTGAAGTGCACCAGGATGAGCATGATATTTGTGTAGCTGACACTAATAAGGATGTTGTTGAGGAGGATGTTGTTTGTGTAAATCAGGCACCAGTGGAAGAAACAGTTATTGCCCATGATAAGGAAAAGCCCTTTGTCATGCCTGGGCACAAGATAAAAAAAATCCACTTCTTATGTGTGGAATTATTTCTACCCAAATCCGGCCAACAATTGTCAAGTCATCTGTACCCTTTGTAAAACCAGAATAAGCAGAGGGTAGGAACATTAACCATCTAGGAATCTCCTCCCTGTTACATCATCTGCACCGCATCCATCTAAAAAGTTTTTGTGTTTTGTGTTGACTCATCTGCATCACCAGTGGGTCTTTTGGGAAAGTCTAGTTTTTACTTGGCAGATGCACATGCTGGAGAAACTAAAGTAGAAGCCATCACTGCATCACATGCCACTTGAGCTGACAATTTGCTTACCAACAGTTCTTTGCATCTCTCATTAAATTGGGAAGAACACAACATATAACTTAAACCTTATATCTTAAATCTTGCGTTTGCTCTGTTCTGCTTATCCACATATCTGTGGTTAAGTGGACAGTGGGTACAATGGCATTTTGGAGGCCACTAAGTTTTTTTAATGTCCCTTTACAGGTTGGGAATTGCTTTTCTAGTGAATTGGAATCTTGATGGGAATTGGTAATGGGGACACAGGACCTCAATTAACTGTCTAAAACCCACTGCATTATTGGTGGATATTGGATGCACATCTAATACCAGCATAGATATTATAATGTCAGTTATTCGCTATGAAACTGGATGAATGCTGCCATACTTGCTCCTCCTTGCAAAGGATTGTTTAACAGTTAATTGTTTCTTAAAGTACTACTAGTTATCTTCCTGGTCCCCTTCTGGGATAAAAATCCACTCCTAGCAGCAGGCATAGTGCTCAAGGATTCTTCTGGGGCAAGGACTGATGTGAATGATTTAAATATTTTTTTGTAAATGCCTCCCCTCCTCCCTTATAAATTTGGTTTGGTATCCAAAAATGAAATGAAATGTACTACTAATCAAATCATCCTTTCCCTGTCTTCAACTACATACATACTCCAACTCCCTCAGGCCTTTTGAATAATAAAACAATTGTTTCCTGATGTGCCATGTTGGAATTTGAACTGCCACTGCTGCTGCAATCTTTGACATGCAGTTGCTGAATGCCCAAAATGTCCAGAAATGTTTATGGCCACAGACAGTATCTCCTGCATGCCCTTTTAATTTAAAAAATATATTCTGAATCACCAAATTGATTTTGTGGACAAAACATGGGACATGTTGTTCACCCATGCTCTCCCCTCCTCGATCATAGATTTGCTTCGGAATCAAAATATGAAATTAAATTTACTACCAATCAACGCTTCCTGTTCCTGCCTACAACTACATACATACTCCAACTCCCTCAGGCCTCTTGATTAATGAAAACATAAGTGCCATATTGGAAGGTGAACTGCCATGTGTTGGTGCCGCCCACTGCTGTCGCTTAGCTTAGTCAGCCAGCTAGCTTGGTGCAAATTTTGGGTCTAAACAATATTGAGAGCTGTGAGGTGGTCAAAATTTACTGGAAACAAGTGGAAATTAATGTTATTGAGGTTAATAATGCTGTAGGATCAAAAAAAAAACCAAATGATGTGATTTTAGCAGTTTTTATCAGTTTTTGAAAAAAAATACAGATCCAAAACCAAAGGTTTTGGCAAAACCAAATCCAGATCCAAAACATGAGGGGATACAGATCCAAAACCAAAACACGGGGGTCGGCACACATCCCTAATGTATGAACAGTTCTGTTGCATTACCTTTTCCTACTGTCTCCCCTCTGTACTACTACACTAGTTGTAATTACATCATTAACTGGACAATTTCCATTTTTTAACTTTAATGATTCATTATTGCATGCTTTCTGTGGAACATTGTGCTACTAAGGAGATATATATGATATTATGCCAAGCAAATGTATCCACTAAAAGCCTATTAGACATTATTGGGGGGGAAGGATTGTGTATGTGATGGGTCATTTGAACAGTCATGTCTCTACAGACTTTTTTTAAACAAAGCCTTTATATGAACATGACATATGTTGAATTAAAAAAAGGAGGGGACATAATCCAGAAACTGGTGATGTGCTGTTTTTGTGTGTGGGGATTACTGAACACATCCCGGGCACTGTGCAATTTCCATCTTCTATTTGCTACTCTTTACAACATCTGGTAGGCGTCCCATTTGCTCATTTATTAATTGTTTTATTTATGGACTTTTTGTGTTTTTATACTTTACCTGTAACCTTATGAAAAGGATTTTACACTATTGGGTTTTCCTCTACATTTTGGGATAATTTACATAATTCGTTCCGGCTGTGGAGAAGGTTCGGTTTAAGTCCAGCAGTGGAAGGATTGTATGTGGGTAAACTGGAACCTTGATTGACACGCCATCATTCTATTGTAATTGTGAGTCATACACATTAGGAGGCGCACCTCTAACCCTCTAAATAAGAACTAGGTGAAGGTTGTTCCTTGTACTGATCACCTGTCTAAACAAGGTGTTTCTCTTGTAGGAAGATTCTGCATATGATGTGCAATTTCACATTCAGATACCTGTGAGTTCTCCCACATTTGGGGATAAACCCCGAGATATACACAAAGGACTGGTGAAGGCTGCCTTTGCATCCACCACCTATTTTCCATAAGGAACACTATATTTGTGTAGGGAGTACCAACATTGTTTTGAAATTACTACACTATGGCCCTCATTCAGAGCCGCTCGCAAAAAGCGAGCGCCCGCTCTGAATGAGGGCAGACGCTTCTGTTTTAAAAGCAAGCCTCCTGGCCGCTCGCTAAGCTGTGGGTGACCAGGTAGCTTCCTGCTCTAACAGAGCAGGAAGCTCCCTACTGACATCACTGGTGATGTCAGTAGGGCCGCCTATAAATGGCAGGCGTTCCTTCATGAATGCCTCCGTTTGTCCGGCCACACACCCCCACCCCGCCTACAAAACGGGGTGAGCTGTCGATCAACATCGACAGCCGCCCCGTTTGTAGTGAGACCTGGAGCGAGTGAATTTGTCACTCGCTCCGGGGCTTGCGCACGCGCACTGCGAGCACTGTGCGTGTGAAGGCCCTCACCATTGACCCGCTTGCGAGCGCATAGCGCGTGCGAGCGGGTCTGAATGAGGGCCTATATACTATCCTTTGTTTATATTTAATCTTTTGGATTACTTTTTTTTAGATCTTTTGCTTACTACAAGAATGGAACACATAGGAAGGAATCCCCCAAAAAGGGAAATAATGGATTTTTTAATCGTATGTACAAAGCGTTAACACATGTGGCAAACCATCTGTGTGTGTTTATGATATACATTTTTTCTGGAATAAAGATAATATTAATTGATTTGTCTAATCAGGCATAAATAAAAAATAAATCAGTCTCTTTTGGAAAAAAATAATGAGAGGTTTCAATGACAAAAAGAAGTAAAACTAAACCAGCAAATGTCAGCCTCAGCCTCAGTAACTTGCTAACAGCCTTTTTCTGTGCAATAATTTGGCTTACGTGATTGATAAACTACGTGACTATAAACCTATTAAGCTTATCCACCAGGGTTTCTTTTAAGACATAAATAAATCAATGCATTCAGCATGCAAGTTTTAGCTCAATTTGAAGCATTAACTGTGCTTGTCCACAATGAAGTCTCAGATGTGCTTTGCCTTCAAATAAAATATGTTGCTTTCCTATAGAGTTCTAGAAATAATACACCGAAACACAGTTAGGGATGCTATTACTAATTCACTGGATGACCTTACAGTAAATGAAATATGCCAAATTAAATAGTTCTATCAGGTCTTAATATCAACTGCCTAACAATTTGGAACAGAGGTCCAACATTACAGCATAGGATTTAGAAATTCCTGTTTTACTGTAATATAGATTCTCACTTTGGGGGTGTGCTAACTGGTACATATGCGGCCAGTTACATTGTGGTTGATCGTGCAACGAATCCCCTTGCCTACATATGCTATGGTATGCTATGGAGCGCACTGCGATCGCACCATGCACTCCTTTGGAGTCGCGTACGTAGTGCACGTATCCGCTCTCGGGTGCACGTCTCGTGCTATAACTGGCGCGATTCGCCATGCCAGCAGCAACAATATAGCTGGGCATATCTGTACTTCAGCATCTTAAACATATCTCCCAACATTTAGACTAGTGCCTTGTAAAAATTGGCAGATATGCCTTAAATACCCCCACATGCAATTTTCCTCCCTCTATGTCTCTTTGCACTGTTCCTCTATTTTTTCCACACACCTAACGGAGCTCATACTGTAGGTGGTTTTGTGTAAGAAATTATTAGAAGAAACTGTAGATGTGTGTGGATTTCAGAAATTACATGATTTTAGCTGTTTTTTTATTTTTTTTTATCAATTTAAAAAAAAAAAAAAAACGATCCAAGACCAAAACACTTGAGGGTGGTTTTGCAAAACCAAAACAAGAAGCAATCCAGATCCAACACTAAAACCAAAACACGGGGGTCTGCGCACATCTCTAGTAAAAGCTGAGTTCTCTTAAAGTGTCTCTTTCTTGTAGAGAGTGCAGCTATTGTGTAGCCTTTAAAATACAGTCTATAAAATCACTAAAAGCCAGAAACATCACCAAGACCAATAAACTGAGTATGGGCAACAAGTCCACTATAAGACAGGCAAATAATCTGCAAGACCTGGCTTTTAGGTAAGAAAACACACAAGTGGGTGATCCAATGGCCTTCGGATGTCTAGAGAGCACAGTCAGCAAACAGACACCACATTACTGGCAACAAAAAATGAAAAACAGATGTAAAAAAATGAATTGTGCAGAATGGAAGTTCCAAGGCTGCCGATGCACACATTTGTATGTCAATACACTATGTAAAGAAAAAACCTTCCTTGCACCATTTTCTCTCCCATGAGTGTTATCCACGGGATTGGGGGGTATGTTTACTAAAATGAGAGTTCTGAGAAATGGAGATGTTGCCCATAGCAACCAATCAGATTTTACCAGGCTTGCCGACTTTCTGGCTGCCCCTTCCGGGAGGGAGCAGCCAAATCGGCATGCCAGGGGGCGTGGCCATCGTGAGGTTAGACTACATGTATTTGTGTGCGGATCAGAGGGAGGGGCCACACGATCGCATCATTTTGGCCCCACCCTGCTACATAATGCCGATATTACAGGCATTGTGAAGCAGGTGGCGAAGCCAAAATTACGCGAATCACGTCACCGCCCCCCCCTGCTGTGGGGGTTTCTTAGGTAAATGCAGGGGGATAGGAGGGGTGGGCGGCAGCCGGGAGGATTGCCTGCCTTCCTGGGAGGTCGGGAGCGGCACCTGATTATGGAGAGGCTCCCGACCAAATCTGGAGGGTAGGCAAGTATGGATTCTACTTATCATTTAACTAGCACTTTCTAGAAGATAATAGCTAGAACCTGATTGGTTGCTATGGGCAACATCTCCACTTCTAAAAACTCTCACTTTAGTACATATACCGATACATAATGTTTAGACATCTCGATGTAAGTGGGAGTTACTGTATTTGAATCTCTGTTTACTGTTAGTCTTCTTAAATGCTATAATATTTGGAAGGGAAAATGTGCTGTCATATAGGATCTGGAGCATAACCGACAAGTGATGTGCTTGCAGTTTACCAGTGTCGTCACTGGATGACACTGTAGAGCAGCAATCAGTAAAACAAGCCAATCCATCCATTAATTAGGTGTTTATTCATTCTAATGTAAATGGATTAGCTCAGGGGAAGGTGAGCCATGACTGCTAAGCTTAAAGTGAAACATCCAGAGATACTGTACATGTTGTTGACTTCTGACTCAGAGCCAGGAAGTCATCTCTCTTTCATGTGATTTACTTAGATCACTGTCAATTACAGCCCCTGAAGTGACTGTATGCAGCGACTGATATATACCTTTTAATTACCATCAATCATTTGTTTTTGCAGTGGTTATTTAAAATTGAAAAAAAAACACTGTGAAAAATAGTTCCAGTGTTAAAGTCGCATGAAATACCAAAATCCCCCAGCAGAATTATGCTGTCAGTCACACGTCTTTCAATGCACAGGAGATGTTTGCTTTGCTCAGTTCTGCTTCTGTAGAGCTGGATCTGTAGTGAAGCGATCAAGGTGACACAATCTCAATAATATTTAAAAAAAACATGTAGAAACATGAAAATATGCAGCTATATTCGTCATCGGTAAATACACAGTTACATTTTGCCAGAATACATTTTAAGCATATTTTTTTTTTGTATGTAGCGGCACTTTATAATGCACCCAGAACATTAATAGATGAATCACCTTTGTATTATGTATAGACCCATTGTACGAGATAGAGAGACACAATAAGAGAACAGCAATGCTTCCAAGAGTATTAAAGAATGAAAAATCCTCAAGGGCAGATATACTGGGCAGAGCAAAGGGTATTAACAGTACAAAAGCCTGAAATAATAATGTGAGCTCTGGAACATGCATGGACATGTGTGCACACGCACTCATATGTTTGCGTATTTGGAAACTGCAGCAAATAATCGTAGGTTTATTCTGTTGAGTCATCAGTTTATAGTGAATATATGTACACATACATTCTACAAGCTACACTTATATCTGTCAGTCATGGGAGTCTCTATAATGGGTGCACCCATACTTTTTAATACTTACCTCTCCGAATGCCATTTTCCCGGAGTTCTGCGCATGTGCAGTAGGGAAATCGCATGGAAAACGCCTGCTGCGCCATTTTCACGGTGACCTGCACATGCGCTGTAGACTCTGGGCACAGGCTAGTACCCGGAATCTACTGAGGCTGTCAGTGTGCGTCGGGCACTGGGGAGAGAGGAGGGGGCCTCAGACAGGGAGAGAACACAGGGCCCCTCTTCTCTACATGAGCCCCTGCTCTCTGTGCTGTTTTCTGGTGGTACTCGGGGTTTTGTTTTTATTGGGTCTAATTTTCAATTTTCAAATTTTATAACTAATTCCAAAAAACAGGAATAAATCAGTGGAATCACTGATTTAACAATCAGTGATCACACTGATAAAACAAGCATCCAAAGACTTAAGGCCCCCATATTTCTGCAAGTAATTGGGGCAATTTGGCATTTTGCAGTTGATGGTCCCAAAAATTTGGCAATGTATGGGGATTATCATTTGCAATCAGTTTGTCCAACATGTTGAATTTCAGCAATCGGGGCTGTAGATTGCTAGTGCATGCAGACAATCAGCCAGTTTGCCTACCGTTACTAGTAAAATGAGTCTTTCAAGTTGGGCAGGTCTGTGATTTGCTGAAAATGATCTGCAATTCACTGAAAAATATCTGTACTGTATGGGCGGAGGTTGGTGGATTGGAGAATTTTCAAATCGGAAGGGGGAGGGGAGGAAATCACAGAATCTGTGAACTGGTTTTTTTTTTAGACTGCTGATGTATAGGCCCCTTTGTCCAGAGTGCGATAGCTCCTATAAATCAACTTAGAACATTAGACCAGTAGCGTCACTTTTTTTTTTTGAGAATACCAGCATATTTTTCATAGAAGAAAAGCACTTCGGTTACAGATGTATCCTCATATGCCTCGTATCTTTTCTTCACATGGCGCCAGATGCATGACATGCCTTAGACACTCCTCCATGGGTAGCAAAGCACACTTTTACCTAAATATTGCATCATAGTAACCCACAGACAAAACCGCTCACAGTGTTCCAGGGAAACTAGGTTTTACGCAAAAGAATTGGTATAAAGTCGCAGATTATGCATAGCGGAAAGTGGCGGGTGGAATGGTCGCAGATGTTTGCATTGGAACCTGTTTTACACAGATTTGCTACTTGGCTGCACACACAAGTCCAAGTACTGCCAGCCCCAGTGGTCAGTGTATGCCTGTAATGTAGTTGTGACATTTTAGTGGTGTGAATAAGGTGCAATTTTTAAGAAAAGAAACAATTGGAGCGGTAAAGTCACATGGTCAGTGGCACCTCAATCGGGGGTATTTGGCTGTATTAGAGCAAAGGTGTATGAGGACACATCTGTATGTTATCTGTTACCTCTTTTAAGAAAGATAAAAAAAGCTATTTACTGCTCCTACCACTGTGAGGAGCACTGCCAAACAATTTAACAAGAGGAAGAATGACAGACACAGTATGGGGAATGTCCAGGATCATTTCTAAATGTGTGCTAGGTAGACTATATGCATTGTGATCCCAACTACAGAAAAATCACTTATTAAAAAACAACAACTTTGTCTTATTATATACTGTGGAGAATAGATCCAAAACATGAGAGCAGCCTAAAGCATCTATGCACATCCTTTTATTCATAGTGTACTATGTAGACTATATTTAAACTGACTATATTTATAGGCTATATATAGAATATATTTAAACTGTTTTGTGTTCATATAAACCTTTACTTCATACAATGTGTGACCATTTTTTTTGAATATTGGGCTTATATAATAACGTTTAATAAAATAATTGTGCCTAAGTATTACTACACCTTTATTTTGCAGCCACACGTAGCAGTGTGTCTGTTACTAGCTGTACAATTAACATTGTTCTAATCTGAACTATGGACCGGATACAGAGTTGGAAATCAGCCATATCGACTCCCGCATTGTGTGTACAGAAATAAATGTGTGTACATTAGCCTGTATGCACAGTTGTTCCCTAGTTGTAAGCTTTGTTTACTACAAGTCATCATCCTTAGTGTACCTCGCTATAAAGAGTGCAATAGATAGATAGGCATAGTAACAGTTAAGTCCAACTGTGTATAGCCCCCAATTGCATCAACATGCCCTCGCTCTACTTTGCCGTGAGATGATGAGCTTAAGGCATATATTTATGCGTGAGTCAGGTTAAACTCTGTTGGGGGAGCAGTGGCCATTTAAGAGTGATGTTGACTCCCCCTTTTTTTCTTACTATGTTTTGCATTTGATAGTTCAGCCCATAAAGTTGTAGGGGGCGTGTTTAAGTTCTATATCCGTGCTGCTCCCTGAGCGGCAACACTTCTTTCTTCTGGAAATACCTCCCTGACACCCATTTGTTTGTATATTTTGTTTGTGTTGTGGCAAGAAGACAGTAAGGAGGAAGTTTTAGTTGTTTGGTAAGGTGTTTTAGATGGGTACGCTCACCTAGATTTAATTATAGGCCCACCAGTCTCTGCCAGGAACACCAAAGAA
Source organism: Taudactylus pleione (assembly GCA_031769625.1). NCBI lineage: Eukaryota > Metazoa > Chordata > Amphibia > Anura > Myobatrachidae > Taudactylus > Taudactylus pleione. The sequence goes on from JAUIMM010000205.1 coordinate 1,287,788, forward strand.
TGATTTGCATGCATGTTCTTGTTGCATTTTGTCTGTTTTTAGTTGTCTGCCACCATACTAACTTTAATTATTTTAATTAGTTTAATACTCAGAAAACTACAAGAGATTTAATTGGTTGATGTCAAAATAAATTTGACATCCCAACTCTTGTTGTCCAAGTCTTATGTGTAACTGCAGATATTAAGTGTTAGGGAGTTTATGCCCCATTCCAGCCTATTTATGCCTCTTCAGCTGTAAGTGTAGGGGTGATCTAAATGTGTACATTTCTGCATCACCTAAGCTTGAGTACGCACACTCCCTCTCCAGCTCTACTTCTCTATACATAGGGCTGACTATATAGTAAATTGCATCTACCTGCAGCATGGAAGATAAGTTTTGCAGAAGGAGACGAGGGTGGAAAGTTTAAGAACATTAATATAGCAGATTGTCTTATCTAGAAAGAGTAGAACAATTCTAGTGCTTGGCTGTTTGTAGCAGGTACTGTTACATAATGTACAGAAAGGCTTTCTGTACACATTTTTATGTAAATATATTCCTTTAGAACTCAAACTCAATTACCAAAATTGTATGGAAGAGCTTAAAAATATGAGCTCCACATAAACATGATAACGATAGACTAGAATAAATAGTATATTTTACAGACAATTATAATTCAGAGTGAAGTGAAAAAATGAATTTGGCGATTGTGAATTTAATATGACAAGTGATTGGATGTCGTGCCTGGCCAGGTTCTGAATTCCCTTTCTCGTACCAGTCCCAACAGATTTTAGACCACCAGATTCAAATAGCCGCGGTGCTTACCACGAGCTTATAGTATCAAGCTTTAACGCCCGGATGCATTCAATTATAAACCCATTTCTATGGCCAGAAAGCCTGCAGCAAACACACGTTAACCCAGGCGTTCCCAACCACGGTCCTCAAGGTACACTAACAGTTCAGGTTTTAAGGATAGCCATACATGAGCACAGGTGACTTAATTAGTACCTCAGTTATTTTGATTTAACTGTCTGTGCTTAAGCATGGATATCACTAAAACCAGGACTGTTGGTGTGCCTTGAGGACAGAGGTTGGTAATCACTGCGTTAACCCATTGTTTCAAGGGTTAAGTATCGGAGCTATGGGCTAACGTGCTCGTGGAGGCCACAGTAAGTGCAAAAACTGATTTCTGTTTGCAGCTCAGGTGATAGTGGACAGAAATCCAAAGTAAATGCAGCCTGAGGGCTGAAATTGAATAGCCCCAGACACGGCTACAAGCCCACGGTAAGCACTGTGGCTAATTGAATTTACCCCTTATTTCTACCAGAGCACTGACATGTCACCCTCCCCTATGAAACATCCAGTGTACATTATCAGATGATTTGGGGGATCTGGGAGGGAAAATTGCTGATGTGGTACTTGGGGGATGTGGTCAATATATAATTAGAAGGGGCTGTAGTCGACCTTTAGAAGTTGTAGTCAACTTCTTCAGTTTTTTCATTATCACGACTTATATAATTATCACATGTACTGTGTAACCTATTTTTCAGAAACACCATCATACAACATATATATACTTCTATAAACTGCATAATGTTACTTAACTATATCAATATAAATATATCCTATAGATTCGTGAAGGAGAAGATTGATCTACAAAAGACTGCAAGGAAAGAAGACTGATAATATCAAGAACTTCAATTATTAAACTTTTACACAAATTTTCACCATTATGTTCCCACGTTCATATTTAAACCATAAATTCTTAAGACCGTATGTCAGGTATGTCCATATTACTGAATTAATGCAAATCTCTAAAACTCTCTTGTGCTACTGTATATGTGTTTAGATTATTTAGGAACGTGACATACACCATAGATATATTTAAATTTTTCTGCCTCTACTTTAAAGTGTAACAAATTCTTCGATGACAGCTGCAATAAAATGTCAGCACCTGATTCTATAAGATTTCAATGCCTGACTGCCTAAAGGCAGCCTATGTATGTTGGAGTTCTCCAGGCAGTATCAAGCACAGTATTGTGTTTTTAGTTTCTTTATACTATCTTCACTCTGACAGCCTGGCAGGTGGTTTCTTTGCTGTTCATTTCCAAACATTAATAGTGTTTAGTGAGTTCAGTATAATATTTCCAGTACAGTAACAATTCTCTTTTAAAAATTATTATGGAGGTTTTACTGACTATATCAGTAATTAAGGAATAAGATTAATAAAGTACCAAGCAACTCATTAGCTCACTTCATCAAGTGTCTTAACGAGCCGTCAAAAAGTTGTGGTTTAAATTTTGGGCTTAAAGCTGGCCACACACTAGACCAACTTACATCCAACCAGCCAACCAGTTGATTGGTTGGAATGAAAATCTGGTAAGGTATGAAAGCAAATGACAATCAGCAATTTGCTCCCAAACGCCGGAAGATGGCCAAAAAATGTTGTTTGAACAAATTGTTTAGATCAAACATTTAACAAACTTGTCTGAACGACCATTTTCATCTGTTTTCTGGCATTTAGGAGCAAATTGCTGATCATTATTTACTCCCATACGTTACCAGATTTTCATTCCGACCAATCAACTAGTTGGTTGGTTGGATGAAAGTTGGTCTAGTGTGGGCCAGTTTAAGACCTCTGGTAATCCCCGACAATGCCCCCATGTTATTAATAGAGTTGTGCTCAGACCCCCGTGTTTTGGTTTTGAAAAAATCACCCTTGTATGATATGGTTTTAAATTTGGTATAAACACCCTCAAGTGTTTTGGTTTTGATTCAGCTTTGGATATCTTTTAACTGAATAAAAGCAGCTAAAATCATGTAATCGGTAACAAAACACTCTCACAGGTCTCCAGTATTCATCGCACAAGCAAGCACCATTAAAATTATATTAAATGGTAACTAGCCAGTCCATTACCATTAGATCCATTTCTCATTAATATATATTTGCAAAATATTAAATCATCTATCAGGTCTGTCAGGTCTGCATACTTTAAAATAGTTTTAGTAGTATTTACCTACTTATTTTTAAAATAATATTACAAAGCATGTTTTAGTAACCTTTTTTACAGTTGTTCAGTTTATTATGACCGTGAAAGAGAAAATGTCTTTTGTTCTTGTTGACACTACATTGTATCTTTTTACTGTCCAGGTTAGTGTAGTAACTGTGCCAAGAACAAAAAGATACCATTAATATTTAACCAGACATAATAATATATCAATGCAAGACCTTAGTCTTTGAATTTTTTTAAGCCATATTGCATTCAATTATGTCTGGTCCTTCATTCTTTTAAGTGTGTTTGCCGCTCTGGAGTGGGAAAGTTCCCACGAGAAAGTAACAGATCTATGGATGCTAGGCATCTGCTTATTGCTAAATTGCTATATACTTGTCATTGTTGACAGTGGCAGATGATCAGATAAGAGCTTGTGGATCAAAAATGCATAGGATTATACAATGGAAAGTGAATTCTACAATGCATTAAGCAGTATATGTAGCACACTTCAATCAGGCAACGGCTGTACGGCAGAATGGAATGCCAAAAATAATCTCTTATTTTTTTTCTATATAATGGAAAACATATTTCTATTTGTAGTGTGTTTCTAAGCATTGTAAATGCTGCTTTTGTTTATTTTGAAGGTAATACATTTTAACAATCCTATATAGTTTTTTTTATAGCAGCCTGACTTGTTTAAGTAGCTCTTTTCAATCTTTTAATGCATTTTTATACTTGTGTAAATGTATACAGGCCTGGTGATGGGGGGGGGGGGTGCAAGGGGCACTCATGTACCAGGTCATGAGCTTCCGAGGGGTCCCATCCACATGAGTCCACAGACCATCACTGATATCAGGACCTTACTCTGAACATCGCAGAGAGTTAGGACCCAGAGAGAGCCCTATCCAAGTCCCGGACGGTGCTCATTTGATTTGATACAGCGACGACCTTCCTCTGTACTCATCAGTATGTAATATTGAGCCAAGCAGCCACAGTGCTATCTCAATGAGTAAAACATCAAGCTGTGAGTGGTGTGACGGAGGTCACATTTGCTGTTTCTCTATATTACCAGCGTGGTTAGACAGTGTGAAGTTCCAACCCGGTACCATTAGCAGGTGGTGCAGTTGACTGAGACATGAGCTTGTCTTGAAGTTTAGTATTTTGCTTTGAAAAATACTATAAATATATAAATAAAACCACATAGTACCAGCAGATACGTTCAGAAATGTTACATAATCCAGGGATGCATCAACAAAGAAGACCTTCAGTAACTCCTCCGTGGGTCCACTAATAAGCACAAAAGATGAGCACTCTCTCCTTTTAGTGAAAATAACCCATAAGAATTTTAATATATACTGTAACTATCACCCAGACACAAAATAAGTCCAGCGAAACCAAAAAAGCAGAATTTATATTGTTAACATCACAGTCAGCATTATACTGTTACCCGTCAACGTTTCGGTCATCGTTGTGACCATTTTCAAGACCACGTACATCACTTGTTTGGACACTGTCATATCATAATAGCTTCTGGAGCAGTTAAAATAATGCAACACAGTGAAAAATCACTGAATCTGGGCTTTTGTGTACATCATACAGAATTATACACCTCAAGAGTCCCTTTCCTTGGAGTGGCAGTCCCTCGTTTGAATCTAAGGGCTGTATTCAGAGGCGGCCGTACGGTCTAAGACCGCACGGCCGCCTCGATGTTTGTCTAGTGCGCATGCGCACGAGGGAGCCGGCTGTTTCGTGCGCATGCGTGATACCCGCTACGACCGACAGCGCTGGTCGTAGCGGGTCTCTTTCCAAAGGGGGCGAGCTGTCGATGTTGATTGACAGCTCGCCCCATTTGGAAAGCGGGCCGGGGGGGTGCCAGCCCAAACGGAGGCGTTCCCATGGGAACACCTGCCGTTTGGGGGAGGCCCCACTGACATCACTAGTGATGCCAGTGGAGAGCTTCCGGCTCTGACAGAGCCAGAAGCTCTCCGGGGCTTACGACAAGTGAGACCCTACCCTAGGGTCTCGTCGTAAGCCCCGATGGTCGCGATGGTCAATGACCATTGCGACCATCACCCGAGCGGTCATTAGAGCTGTGGGTGTTAAACCCCAGCCTAACGACCGCAACAGAGGCGGGCGGTCAGGATGCAAGTGGCCGCCCAGTTTCTGAGCGACCGCTTGCATCCTCCGACCGCCTCTCAATGAGGCCCTAAATCACCCTAGCCATTTTGCATCCCAAGTCATCTCATTTGGGGTCACATTTATCAATCAACTGGAGGACTGCGCATGTGCATGATCCAAGCCTGCACGCAGTGCCTGAAAGCTTTAGAATGATTAACGGCAGGAAGCGTCTTTTCCTTCAGACACCTCCTGCAGTCATTAGCATATATACACAAATTTATATAGTGCACATATATAACGCAGCGCTTTACAAAAAATATTTGGTCATCCACATCAGTCCCTTCCCCAGTGGAGCATACAATCTATATTCCCTATCACATGTACACACATACACACTAGGATTTATCTTTGTTAGAAATCAGTTAAGTCACCAGTATGTTTTTGGGTTGTACTAAGAAACAGGGGCCCACAAATATGTAGTTACGTCCCTAGGAGTAGCCGGAGGAAACCCACGCAAACATGGGGAGAACATGCAAACTGCGTACATACAGTAGGACAGGGATTGGTTGGTGTCGAACCCATGACCCCAGTGTGGTGAGGCCTCAAAGCTAACCATAGTGCCACTGGGCAATAGTATCACTGTACACAATGTGTTAAAATGCTTTGCGTTGTTTGTAGCTATACTGTAAGCTGTGCTTTATTATAATGTATATCTAAAATACTTGCTGTGTTTTATGGATCCATCAGAAATAGTGCAAAAAACATGTGTTCATCTGTACAATATTAAATATTGGGAAATGTAAATGTTAGAAATACATTACTATGGACTGCTGAGATAAGTTGGGCTTATTTTAAACAGTAATTTAAAGATATCTAGTTTAATTTGAATGCATATGGCAAGAGCACCTCAAATTTATGTGGTCATGTACTAATTTCTTATCACCAGTAAGTAATAATGGAGCCAGTGTGGAGATGGACACAAATTGAGTGTAATTTGCAATTTACTGTAAAGCCTTGCACACAAATATAGCACATTTCATTCTCAGCCATATGCAGATCTCTGAGTCCATATATGTTCTGGTCAGCAACAGTGCTAAGTTCATTTGAAAAGCTGCCAAGACTCCAGAAGGGCCTTGGTGCTAGGAGGGCGTGGCCACTAGGGCTGTGAGTGTCAGGGGATGTGGTCACAGCATTGTGGGCTGGGGGGCGTGGTTATGGCTCCCTTGCACCCCAGGCCCTTGCAGAGGCCCCAATAATCTGTAACCCCTACCTCTTTGCGCACCTGTTCATCTGATTTATGTTAAGCACATATCACAGACATTTACGTCCCACTTGCCTCCATATTGTAAACTATTTATTTCATGGGCAACAAATGTATTTTACCATTATGCATCAATTGGACTATAAAACCACTCTAAAGCTGGGCATCCACTATACAATTTTCTGTCAGATATCTGTCCAATCTTTCTGGTTGGAATGAAAACCTGGTAATGTATCGGAGCAAATGACAGTCGATCATACGGTCTTAAACACTGAAAAAAGGGCCAAAAAAATTGTTCAAATTGGTTACATTTGTGTGTTTTTACCAATTTGTCTGAACAACCATTTGTGGCTATTTTCCAGTGTTTTTGAGCAAATGGACGATTGTCATTTGCTCCCATACATTACCAGGTTCTCATTCCACCCAGCCAGATTGGACAGATATCTGACAGAAAATTGTATAGTGGATGCCCAGCTATAACACAGCAGAAACATCTCCCCATCTCGTGTCCACTTATAAGCTAATTTGCTTAAAAACCTAAATCTTTAAAAAGAGAATAGAAACTTTTCAATAGTGGCTGCCATTGATTTTTAATGTAGGAAAGTGTGGTCTAATGTTTCTTACCAATGTTGGAGCCCTGCCACGGCGATGATGTAGCATCAATTCTTCTTAAAAAAAAATTAGTAAATATTGATACTGTGTTTCAATACTGAGTTCTTTGTCTGCAGACCATAGTAACAAAGCAGCTCTGACAAAGTTTTGTATAAAGACCTGTAACAAACAGAATACTTATCGCCCTTCGTCACGTCTCGCTCTTCCCTACAGGATACTTTGTATGCAACAATATTTTCTATGTAAGCGATGCTGTAACAGCATGGGAGCAGTTTATTGTGTTCAATGGATGTCAACATTAAGATATAAGTCATTAAGTTGATAATAAGTAAAACTGAGAATCAATAGCTAACTTGAGCTTTTGCATCTGCTATTACTAATAGCATAATTTCCAATAAGAATTACTGTTTATCCCATTCTCTTACTGAATCCCCTTACTCCCATTCTAATAATTCTTTCTTGTCTTATTTTTGTGGCCGCAAAATAATATTTATTCTTAGGAAATGACTTCATGCTTAGCATAAACATCACACAAAGAAAAACATAAAAACATGGAATTAAACCAAATCTAAAATTGCCCTTATTGATAAGATTGCATATACATTTTGGGGCAGCGCGGATGGTGTAATGGTTAGCATTACAGAGCCACAGCACTGAGGTTCTGGGTTCGATTCCCACAATGATCAACTGTGTGGAGTTTGTATATTCTCCCCATCTCCGGTTTCCACCCACAATCCAAAAATATACTGGTAGGCTAATTGGCTCATGACAAGAAAATTAACCATAGTGCGTATGTGTGTGTGTACATGTGGTAGAGAATATACTGTAGATTGTAAGCTCCACTGGGGCAGGAACTGATGTGAATGACCAAATATTCTCAGTAAAGCTAGTTTGTGTACACAATAATAATAATAATAATAATAATAATAATAATAAAATAATAATTAGTATTAATAATAATATAAAAAAAACTATAAGTATTTAGTACAGGGGTGGGGAACCTTTTTTCTGCCAAGGGCCATTTGGATATTTATAAAATCATTTGTGGGTCCGGTGCAGGCCACGTCTCCTCCGCATGACGTCACACGGAGGTAGCGGGGCCACAATCGCTGGTAATTACAGCAACCAGAGCATCCCGAGGATGCTCCAGGGAGCTGTAAGGACAGTGGTGTGACTGTCTGAAGTGTCCTAAGGATGCTCCAGGTGGTACTGCTGCATAGAATCTGGCTGCAGGGTGCCATTCTATTCACCCTGCTAGCCAGATGAGGCTAGCAGAAAAAAGCTCCTAGCGTTATTGATTTTCGAGTCCCGTCTGTGGTTGTCTTGACAGGGCCAGACCAAATGGTTTTGCGGGACAGACATTCCCCACCCCTGAATTAATAGATCATTGTCAAACACAATCCAATCATGGACTATTCATGTCCATGGAATTATAAATGGAGATCTGCAAATGCTCACATCCACCAAACAAAGAGAAATTTCCATGTAGAGGTACAGGTGCATGACTTGCCTCTGTATAACACAAACACTACACAGTCAACTTGTAAGTCTCCTTCTCATTGTTTAAAAGTCACATCTCATATAAAGGATTCCCCAGACACCGTATCCTGCAAAACTGAGGCAGGTAGAATTTGCCCAACAGGGAAGTCCTGCACTGTGTGCAATCAGATTAGTTCATTTAGAGAATTAAGAGCTTTAAATTCAGATTTAGTTGTATGGTTATTCGATTGCTGTAATAAAAAGCATGGTGGCTTTTTGCAGACTCTTTAAATGATTTTCCACTGTGTGTGATGAACACCCGTATACAGAAGTGCTACATAAAAAATATTCTATTTACTTTGTTTTCTTTCTTCTTTTTGTTCCTATTTCTACAGTATCTATCTAGTCTTAAGAATAGTTTATTGTTATCCTACATGGCTCCTATATTATGGATATTCTCCCTAATTTGAGAGTTTACTTAATGGGGACATTGCCTTTCATGACTTGATTTTTAATATGTTTGATTGAGTTTTTGGTTTGTGACGGGTTAAAACTAGGCGGAACCATGATGATGTCACTTCCGGTGGCGGCACACACGGATGGCAGACAGGTACTGTAAGTGGTAGGAGTATTTATATGAGTTCATGTCACTGTGGTGATCTATACAGTTTCCTGGATACTTTATCTTGAGAAAGGTCTCTGAGCAGACCGAAACGTTGATGCCCTGTATTGACAAGCTGTTTTGATTGAATAAATCATTTATCTTTTTAAGAAGTCCTGGTGAGTGCACTCTATTTTTTGACATGCTTAACTATTCTTGCACCACTCCAGCTAGAAAGGATCACTGAGGATATGAGCACCAGAGCAGATGTGAACTAAGTTTGTGAGAGTGAGGGTCTGATTATGGACTATATATATATATATATATATATATATATACTGTATGTGTGTGTATAATATACAAATACATGTTCCAATGACTGGCACTCCATATAACAGTCTCTAGTATCTGGGTGCCTTTCTTAGAGACCAACCTCCCTGATGAAAGTTGTAATATAGACATCTGAAACGTTGGAATTACATCAGCGCTTGCTGTATTTTATTAAGTTATAGAAATGCAGAGAGTGGCGCCCTATTTTTGTTGCTATATATATATATACACACATATATGTGGGTCAATTGAACAGAGCATGTGTAGATAAACTCACAAAAGAAAATAAAAACACAAAGAGATTGTAGCACTAAAGGCACCCCTGCAATCCATTTAATTGGTCTACACACTAAGCCAGCATTTCTTTATATTTTCTATATTTTTTTAACATACCAACATAAATATATAAAGCAAATGGTATAACATGAAAAAAAAAAAAGATCAAGTAAATTACCACAACAATCAACAACCCTTTTTGCTATCGTCCGTATATTGGATATACAGAAGCAAAATAACACAAGTAATATCTCCAGGTGGTAGACATCTTCAGTCACGTCACAATAACGGCTTTGTGTTGTGGTCTTAAACATATTCCGTTGTTATTAATGTTCTACAGACTAAATCTTTAGTAGCATGGGGGTTAATATATTTTTTTATTACTTTTTATGATAAAAATACACAGTTGCTTCTTTCTCAGATTATCAAGGGAAAGTAGTTTAATAAAAGAAGAAGCCCTAGTGCCGTCTTTCATTCTCAAACAAATGATTCTGTCATAAAACAGGACAGGTATATGGATGTCTGGATTGAAGGCTATGCTTTAGTCTGAGTCTGTTTTATTTTACTTTTAATTGTTTTTGTGTTTTTCCACTGTAGATCTGCTTTTGTTCTGTGAGCGTCCAAGGCCAGATAACTAACATAACATAACATTGCAGTTAGTCTCCATTGCTATATTGATTGATGAAGTCAGTAATGGTATGCCACAGTCAAAATGGGCTTATGCCAATGATATAAATAACCTACTGGTGGTATTAATTAACTTTGCTGTCTTGCATGTGGCCTAGTTATTAATAAGTGTGTGGGATGGGGCATTGAATACACTATTAATATTTGCTTAGTTTAATTAATATATACCACCAGAGCCGTAACGAGACCTTTTGGTGCCCTGGGCCAGAAAGAGCTTTGGTGCCCCCCCCAAAAGGGGTGTGGCCTCAGCGGAAGGGGTATGACAGTATTTTTAGTAGGGATGTGCAGGCTCGGATAGGTTCGAGTTTGCACGTGGAGTTCGGATTTTTCCCTCCAAAAAAACGGAACTCAGAAAGAGGCAAAACGTCATCTTGCACGGACGAACCTATCCGAGCCTGCACATCCCTAATTTTTAGATGTGTATTAAATAAAAGAGGATGTGACTGAAGGTGCTTCAGGAGGTGGCCAGATGGAGGGGGGGGGTCGGCCAGGAAGGGGATGGGGCGGCCAGGAGATGACAGGGATAAAATAAATAAGAAGCTACAAGTTAAAATGATTTTAAACAGAAAACTGACAGGCCAGAGCAGCGCCCCCTGCCCTGTGGTGCCCAGTGCCATGGCACATGTTGCACCACCCTAGTTACGGCCCTGTATACCACACTAATCTGCACCATGGGGCTGAATCTGAGTTTTAAAGATCTCTTTGATAGGATGCAATTAGCGAGTGTTAGCATTCAGCGCATGTGCAAGTTTTGCACAATTTTGTATATCTCTGTCCAGGAGAGTATTAAGAGAGGAGGGGGCCCGAGTGCAGTCTCCCCTCCTCTCTAGCTGGCAGCACAAGTGAGTACCGTAGACTCTGGCACAAGTCTACTGCAATTTTTCTACTGCACTTGCGCAGACCGCCTGGAAAATGGCCACCGCACCATTTCCCCGGTGATTTGCGCAGCGCTGATGCCACCATGGGGCTATGGAGAGGCAGGTATTATGGAACTTGAGTGCAATTACGCAGGACTGCTCTGTCTTGTGAGAATGTCATGGGCGTGTAGCCTATTTAACCTTAATAAAGCCTATATAACAGATTGTGCCTGATTCAGTGGTGGACGCAGTTGCAGCAGGGATTGCTTCTTTTTACGCAGTTGCAGCAGCGATTTAATCTTTTTATACCCCAACGAGTTCTCAGCCTGCTGACACACTTACTGGCAGCAGCGGTACTCTGACGCCGCACGTACTAAGAGACACCTTTGTTCCTTCATCAGTCGCAACATCAAAGATTGCTCCTACCCTACACATGCCCGCGTCACGGCTGCCTCTGGATAACCACCCCCCTGTTACAACCCTGAAACAACCTCCGAAACAGCATTTCTCTGTGTGCAATTTCAGTCTGCGTCTTTGCACGTTAACCATCCGGACATGCGCAGTGCATCACGGATGCATGTGCAGACTTCAGCATAGCGTGCACCTCTAATACAGGCCCATTTGCCTCTAGTGGAGTTTTCGGTAAAGAAATATGCTCCCACCATATATAGCAAATAGTAGGGTCCGTCCTCACCAATCCCAGTTAGCCGAGAGCTGGCTGCAGACCTAGGATAGCTCCCTCAGATGTCTGCTGAATGGACAGAATGGACAGCCTCTGTTTGCAGTTCCTCCCATACATCATTCAGTAAACAGCACACTTCTTTTTACAAAGTAAGGTTTGCTACTTGTTATTATGAGGACATGTACTATACCCTGACTACATAAATATGCTGTAAATATGTACATATAAACTATTTCAACCACAGCTGACCCTTTAACCAACATGAATCATTTATGACTTGCAGAGGGCACACAGCCGGAAGAAAGGTTGCTCGCAGAGAGATTTGTGATTTAAAAACAGCAGACTACTGTACATTGAATATTAGAACACTACATATCGCAAACTCAATGGACAGGTACCAAAACATGCACCAATGGTCAGGGCGAGTTGTTTACAAATCTGATTGACCATGTCGAGACAATAAACCTGGAAATACTAATAATTATACATATTCTAAAGTTTTTGTTATGTACTTTATGTTTCAAAATGTACATGAAATATAAACCTATGTGTGACTTAAGACTTTCAAAAATCTGTCATAAACATCATTAACGGATGTGTATACAGGCAAGCACCATAATGCCAAATTTAACTGAGCAGTGAAAAGTTAGAGACTGTTTACAATAGGAAGATATTCCAATACACTAAAGTTGTACAAACTTTCTTTAGTGATTGTGAGATGACACATTCAGGATGATGATGTCATTCTACTATCGCTACTGTACAAAGCACTAACAATGGCTAGTAGTTGCTGCTATTTAACTGTGATTGAATCAAAGGAGCTGTAACTGATATAACTACTGTATATCTATACAATATGGTTGCCTAAATGATAACACCACCAGTATTAAACTGACTCCGCAGTATCAAGCCTAGCACCCATAGTGGTCTCATATGAGGATTGAATGACAATTCGGGTGTACACACTATATGATGGGTATGTATTATATACTGTACAGTTCTGATCTGCATCGAACGATACTCTGTACAATGCATTGTACAGTGTGCACCCAGCTTTATGGAGACTCCCGAATTTCAGACCCCTAAGAAAGTAGGCTAGCCTCCTGCATCCCAAGACTCCCCAAGAGAAGTGGGCAGTCCGTGGGGCTTCAAGTTTTGATTCGTGATGAATCACTTCAAATCGTGGAACTGTAGATGGGGGGGAAGATTATGTAATACACAGCACCGCGCTACCCGCACCCCCACCCGAGTCTCTCCCCTTGCATCTCCAGAGAGAAACAGGTTAAAAGTCTTTAGATATGCTTAACAGGTCCAGGCATTCAGAGTTCAGTTTGTGCCACCAAATTAAGGGCCTGATTCAGAGATGAACGGAACTGTAGAGCCGCACACAAGCGGCTGTGCAGTTCTGTCCATCTAAAATGCAAATGCAGCAGGGCAGCATGAGGTTTATGTAGGACACAGCCTGGGGTCACCATCACAATCATGATGACCATCGGTTGCAATGGTTACCCCTTTGGGCGGGCTGCAGTAGCGGAAACTTGCGAGGCCAGAAAATCTGCATCCACCGACGCAGACCCTGGCCTCGTCTCTCCAGGAAAATGGGAAACGACACGCCACCATTTCCGGGAATGCTGCCCAGGAATGCCCCCACTCCGCTTCCCAAATGCTGAAGCCTCTCAATCAGGCTGCGGCTGAGAAGCACTGCGAGTGGACTCGCAGATGGAGGCCTGTGTGTGTGCAGTATACATCCTGCGCATGTGCAATCCTCTAACAATCGCAGATGTGCACTAACCATTCAGTTAGTGTACTGTACATCTCTGAATCATGCCCCTAAACGTGGGTCTGTTAATGCTGCCAACATATGACTATCGACAGCAGTTCACACAAAGTTGGCAGGGCAGGCTGACACTTGTTGTTCCCCATCAGGCGGAGAAAGCCATGCTTTGCCTGCCAGCCTTTCCTTTCAAACAAATTATTTATAAAAATAAATAAATAAGTCATTTTTCAAAATCATGTCCCTTTAAACAATAAAATTAAATGGATGCTGCAGTTTTATTACAAATCAATCTCTGTTAACAACAGTTTCACAAATGAATTTTTTTTTTCGAATCATTTCACATAAAAATATAATAATATGTTAAAAATGGAGCCATTCCATTGCCAGAAGCTAGAGCCTTTGGCATTAAATAGCACTTATGGACACGGTTAAGGAAAACAGCAGTGCACAGGCAGACAGTCTGGCATATTATACAAAGCTTTTGTGCTTGAATGGAATTTAGTCTAGCCTGTAGATTAAGTATTGACTGCTGGGCGAAGCATTATACAGTAGCTGTAGTACAGACCACTGAGTTCTGCAATAAAAAAAAAAGCCCCAATGAAACAGAAGATCTTCTATCTCTTCTGTGCTACCGCAACGGCACAGTGATGCTCAAAGTCCCCAAACAACCTTCTGCCTGATTGAATCAATAGATATAGGAACATTTTATCATTGATGTGCAATCTAGTTCACACAGATGAAGAAATAACATGATTTATGACAACAATATTAGAACCAGACCGTAGTAACGTGATCTCTTATTGTACAATTGAGTAAGGTTTATAAAACAAAATCATAAATCTACACATTTTACATTGTACCTGGCTCTAGAAGATTGCAGATGAAACACGGTGTGCTGGCAGACAGAATCCATGGGGATTCTGGGCATTATAAAACTAAATGACTATTATTGAACCACTACACGTTAAATGCAAATTATTTTACACATGAGATTCATGGCATATGTCTTTCTCTTCTACTTATCAGGTTTCACGTTACGATAGCGGCCACATATTCAGTACATATTGTAAGCTTGCGAGCAGGGTCATCTTACCTCTCTGTCTGTTATTATCCATTATCATTTTATTACTGTTTTGCTCCCAATTGTAAAGCGCAATGAATACCTGTATTCTGGCGCTATATAAACAACTGTAAATAAATAGATGAATAAGTAAATAAATCCAGAAATATTACCAGTGATATTGGCAAATGTCTGATCGGTTATGCCGTTAACCCAGTGGCGTATACATATAATGGGTGCAGGGCAGGGGCGTTTCTAAAGAGGAGGGGGCCCGTGTGCAGTCTCCGTCACGGGCCCCCTCCTCTCCGTCCGGCGGCCGGGAGCGCACTGAGCAGTGCGCGGCCAGCGGCGCACTTATAGACTCTGGGCACTAGAGTGTGCCCAGAGTCTATAGCACATGCCGAGGTCACCGGGAAAATGAGAGTGGCGGCCATTTTCCCTGTACTGCGCATGTGCAGACGATGGGGAAATGGCCGCAGCGGCCATTTTCCAGCTGTTTTTTACAGAGCAAACACCAGCGCCAATGTGGGACTCCAGAGAGGTAAGTATAATATGGGTGCAGGGTGTGCGGTGCGGGCCCCCCTGGACCCAGGGACCCATGTGCCCTGCACACCCTGCACTCATTATAAATAAGCCCCTGGTGCAGGGTGTGTGGTGAATATGGGCCCCTTGGTCCAGGGGGTAGCACACCGCAAACCCTACACCCATGTTCTCCAATACTTACCTCTGTGGAGTCCAGTGACCGTAGCGCAGAGCTCCACAAATCCCATGGAAAATGGGCGCCATGCCATTTTCCCGGAGACCTGTGCTGCGCATGCAGAGTAGGCTCGGGGACAGCGGCAGAGTCTACTCACTTCCGCTGCAAGCAATATAAGACTACACATGCTTCCCCTCCTCTCTTAATACACCCAGGCATAAACCAGTAGGTATATGAATGCAGACTACCATGCACCCCGAATACTTGGATAGTTCTGACCAAATTGGTCCCCATGTAAGTGGTAAAATGTAATTCTGGCACTTGCCCCTTACTTACACTGCATTCACAGGTGAACTCTGGTCATCTATTGGCTGAATGTTTGGGTTTTAATGAAAATTATCAAATGCCATATGTATAGGGGACTATGGGCACTGGTGGCTACAGAACATAGGGAAAAGCTTTGCTGTCCCACACAAAAAAAAATCTGTCAGGCCCGGTGATTGCGTAGAACACGCCCCTGATCAGATTTGTTTACAATAAATACTCAGACATGCTAATTATTCTTGGGAAACAGGTGCTTATATCAGGCCAGTGGCTTGTGTGGCTGACACAGCTAAATGACTCAGACTAACCATGTGATCTAAGGGCCTGATTCAGACCCACTCGCAAAGCGGCTGTCCGCTCGCAAGTGGGTCGATGTTGTGCACTGCGCATGCGCACGACGGCGGGAGCTCCGTCGTGCGCATGCGCCAGACGCGACGAGCGAAGGACTTTCCTTCGCTCGTTGTGTCTGATCAAAGGGGGCGTGCTGTCGATGTTGATTGACAGCACGCCCCCTTTGGTGGGCGTGCCGGGGCGTGCCTCCCTGACGGGGCGTTCCCAAGGGAACGCCTACCGTCAGAAGCCGGCCCACTGACATCACTAGTGATGTCAGTGGGAGTGATTTTGGCTCTGATAGAGCCAAAATCACTCCGGGCCTTGCGGTTGAAAAACTCAACCGCAGGCTCCGGCTCACAGTGGCGATGGTCGCGATGGTCAAGACCATCGCGGCCATCAAACTGCATGCTCGTATAGGCTGTGGGTGGTGACCCACAGCTATACGAGCGTCCAGGAGGACGCTCCATAATTATGGAGGGCGGCCCTCATTCAGAGCGTGCGCTCTGCTCAGAGCGTACGGCTCTGAATGAGGGCCT
Organism: Taudactylus pleione; assembly: GCA_031769625.1. Taxonomy (NCBI): domain Eukaryota; kingdom Metazoa; phylum Chordata; class Amphibia; order Anura; family Myobatrachidae; genus Taudactylus; species Taudactylus pleione. The sequence continues at coordinate 1,304,387 of JAUIMM010000205.1, forward strand.
AAAAGTCTCAATGATCTGACTTTTATTGGTGTCACTTTGTCATTGCTCTGGAACTCAAAAACGGTTTTAGTTTTTCTTTTTTTTAATACAAAAACAGGATTTCCATAGCAGAGACAGTAGGGATCGATTCTAGCTCCCTAATATTCACTGCTAGCAGGCATCCGTTCCATAATTGGCAGGATGGATTTCCCCAACTTAGTTTGAACACAGTTTGCGAACCATAGCAGTAGTCTTTTTTCCCTTACACTGCCCACTATATTATTACAACCTAAATTATTTTTTTGGGACTATGAATTAAAAAAAAAAAAAAAAAAACAACAAGAAAACAATGTTGGATAAACAATAAAATAAACAATCCAAAAACAGTAGAATGACATTTAATAGATTGCTGTTAATTCTGCTGTACCAGCCAACAAACTGTAAACAGCATAAACGTAATTGTGGTACTATGACAAATAGACCATAAGGGTTATTTACAAAGCTGTAAAAATGCAGACGTGCTATGAATTTCCTTCCGCACAAATTCCCTGAATTTGTCCATTGTTTGCATTCCACTCCCACTTTGGTCTCTGGGCCTGATTCAGAGCCGGACGCAATTAGCGCTCGCTCGTTCAGAAAAAGGGGGTGGCTATTCAAATGAACCGTTCGCTCTTTGCGATCTGTTGATGCCTCCATGTCTGAACGAGCGAACAAAACTTGCGGACGTTTATTTGAAAAATACGCCCCCTGGCCACTCGCACCATACGCCATGTCCGCTATTTATTAGACTAATCGAGTACATCGATCAGCGTATGAACTGCTCGCTATTCTTGTGGTTGGTATTTCCTACCACTATATTGCGAGCAGTTTTGACTATAAAACAACCAGGTGACGTGGTCAATGACGCTGCTGTTTTAATTATGCACACCCATAAAACGCCCGTTTTGACCTTTAAGCACGCCTGCGTTCTTAATTCCACTCCCCGTTTTCAAGCACCTTCCCCTATTACCACCCACATACGCCTCATCCTGTCACTCAAAGTAGCAGGCATTCGCTATATAGCGAACAAACGATTTTCGGCCGCACTGACTGGTTCACGCATGCGTATTATAAACCGTACGCATGCGCAGAAGTGCGAACATCGCTCAGAACGAGCGTACTGCCGCTTACGAGCAGCTCTGAATCAGGCCCTCTGTGTAAAAGTTCTGTGCAAAGATATGTGGGATTGGGCATCGATATGGGAATGCACATGTTGGGTAAAGTAATACTACAACCTTAAAGTCCCTCCATATTATATATATGTTTTTTTTGACAACTCGCTTAATTATTACATTTTTTATCGTAAACTAATGCTTGCTCGAACCTCATTTACATTTTAAATAAGTTATAAGAGTAAATAGACAGTATTATATGTTTCTCATAAAGTGTATTTAATGTTATATGTTATAGTGGTATCTTTGCGCATTAAAATAAGCTTTCTCTTCATAAAGAGTTAATGGTTTGAACAAAATTTCTGCCCACTAATCGACCAACATCATCTCTGAGAGCTTGTCAAAAACAGGACTTTTTGGGAGGTATTACTGTTTTGGGGGCCACCCTTTAAAATGGGAACATACCCTAAATCATACTTGCCTACTTTATAATGCCTTTGGGAGAGCACGAGGGCTGACGCAGGTGGGAGGTGCATGGGCGCGTAGTGTAGGGATAGCCATTGAAAACCGATGCTTGGCTACTATCGATGTTTCTGATCCAATGAAGATGGTTTTTTTTACATTTGATCAAGGATTGCAATGAATGCCACTATCACATCTGATGCCAGCTTTTGTCATTCCAGCTTCCTACACCCGGAAGGCATCTTGCAACAGCGTCAACGCTGCATCAATTTTATGGCCGCTTTCGGATGGCGTTGTACGGTTAATCACTTCTTTGCAGCCCCATCCCTGCTGTCTAATGCTGATATTTACGTCAGTGGGGAGTTTGCTCACAATGATCCAATCCACCACAATCACATCACCAGGCTCCATGGTGGATGGATTCAGGAAGCTGACCTACTGTACTCTCAGCTCCCCAAATTCAGAAGTCTCCTGGACATTCCACTTAGTTAAATCTCATATCGATACACAAAGTGTATTTTAGGTATATAAATGCTGTAGATTCTGTATTTTGGGCCTTCTATTGAATTTAGACATGAATTTCCTGATCAGCTCAGATCCCTTTCTCAACAAGAAAAGCAAATTATTCACGTCTGCAGTCACCACCAGGCTTGGACCAGAGCAAGGGCCATCCGTGGATATGTATATTGCTATTTGTCACAAGCAACGCCTGCATATCATTGGTGGAGAGCAATAAGCTTAAACTCTACATAAAATGCTTTGTAATTTCTTGTTGAAGGTACTTTAATAAGCAGTTTCTAAATACTTGCTTTAACTTCCTGGAAGAAAGCTCTGCATTAAGGCTGATATTTATTATCCTGTCTGCAGATTGGTATCTTAGTTTTACTGTCTGCATCATATAAAAAAAAGCTTAGACCCAATCCTCGCTACCTACAATAAATTATCTGCAAACAGACATAGAGTACTGTAGCCAAGTAGCTTTTAACACAAGTTCCCAGCAGTTATCCGGTAACCCAGCGAGACCTTCCTTCTAGTTCAACTGTGATGTTCCTGATTGGCTAATTAATTATATGCATATGCTAATCCTTCACTGCAATGTGTGACAGACTTGAGATGCACACATTACCGTCCTCAAGATGCTCTCAAAAATGTACTTATAGAACAGGACAGACAGCAGCTATTTTCTACTTGTAGCACAAGCTAATTGCAGTTTAGCTCTTTGTTGACCTTTTGTACCTTGCTGCCTTTGAAAATCGCATTAAATGGTCTACCACTCTTTTATGGTTTAATGGATATTCCATACATTTGTACTTAAAAATTAGATTTCACTGTGCCAATAAACTACACGACCATGCCTGTAAGGCCCAGCCACCGCTAAAGGGGCACAGGATTACCATAACCAATGTCAGTTTGTGTTCACATGAAGCAGCTGGGATAGGGAACAAGGATCCAGATGCTGGGGATACGATGATATAAATACACCCCTTGTCTGCTGAGATCACTGGAGAGGTTCATAGCAGCAGACCAACTGCATTTTCCTATAATCGATTGACGAGCGCCTGGAACTGTGAACCTTTATGTATTGGCCTTCTGTCTGGGGAAGGCAGGTCGGCTGGCTGATTGATCTATTAGGTTTGAAGTTTTAACAACTGTCCTGGGCTAACCCCTGCTTGCCTCTGCTGAAGATGGGGGAATTGAAACCTGGACAACCCATTACAACTGCCTGAGTAACCACCAGCACCAGTGACAGGCAACAGCCATATAGCTGGATTGAATTATGGCCCTTTATGTACTACTAAAGTACATACAAACTTTATTGTGCATTATGGTGTTCTTGGGGAAAGGGAGGCCTGTTACTCTGCATGGCACTTCAGTAATATGTCAGTTTAGTCATATGCCCAGTAAGATTTCACCTGGAGGGGGATCCAGCGCTAGTTTTGATGGTCCCCATTGCCAGGTGTGGCTAATGTCATCCTGAGATGGTGTTACCTAACTTATTCTGATTTGTCCATATGTGGGTGAACCATCTAGCCAGGACAAACCTCTCTAGCTTAGATAGGGGGATGAGGACCACTTACACAAGCATATATCGATCTTGTGCCATTCGTTCATGGAATCATGTGACAATCATTCTGAGGCAGCGGTATTCTGATGCTTCATGTAAAAAAATCATACTATAAGCACAATCAGACACCTATGGAGGCGCAGAATGTCTGTCTCAGTATGGCCGCTGGAATCAACCATAGAAAAACCGCAGTCGCCAATGGTAACACCCTCGCGTCTGGCTAGCCACCCCCCTGCTACCTTCTGGGAACACCCACTGAAATTGCCTCTCTCTGCCACTAAATTCGGTCTGCGTCCCCAGGAGTTATAGAAGTGATATGGCTCCCACAGATCCATGAACTCAACCTAATCAAATCTGTCTGTGATTACATGAAGATATAAAAGGATTTGAGCCTACATCCACAGAAGATCTGTGGTTAGTTCTCCGAGATGTTTGGAACAATCTCCCTGCCAAGTTCCTTCAAAAACTGTGTACAAGTGTTACTAGAAGAATTGAAGAATTGATGCTGTTTTGAAGGAAAAGGGTGGTCACACCAAATATAAATTTGATTTAGATTTCTGTTCTGATCATTCACTTTGCAGTTTGTTAATTGATAAAAATAAACTGTTAACACTTCTATTTTTGAAAGCATCCTTACTTTACAGCATTTTGTCCAGGGCTTGTTGCTCTGTGTTCACATTTAAGACAATTGTGTTCACATTTAAGCTGAGAGAACATGCCAATGACATCTCATTTATATCACCAGACAGATGTGGGCTATTATATCCAGTAAATCAGTAATATTGTTCTGTTTCTCTTGTTTATAAAAACAGAAAACTGTAATTGTACAGTTGGAGAAGATTTTATTGTAGTTACTGGTGCACCATGGATTATGATAGAAACACAACCCTGAGGTTTGAGAGTTTGGGCAACTAGTTTGTGCAACTCTCGCTACGAGTACGGTTACAGTATGTGTGTCACTCTGTCATCCCTGCTGCCATTTCTCACAGAAGGTGGAAGGTGTCATGTAACCACTGCATTGCTAGCAATTAAAAAGAACTTTCCTGAGGGTGACAACTCAGAGCCTGGTCTAGCCTGCTCTAATTACATGACATGTCTGACAAACACCAGAGGAAGTAGGGTCTTGAGAGCAGTGTGGGCTACATAGGTGTTAGCATGTAAAGATATGGAAGTGATAGTGGAGACATATATAATAAATATATATTAAGGACTGAATAATAGAGACTATTTACATGACATGCACTGCATCTATAAATACTTGTAGTATTGTTAGTGGGCAGCTGAGCAGAATCTGCAGCTCTCCACGCCACGTCAGAATGCACATGTGTTTTAGATGGGGATATACAGTATCAAACCTTCTAAAGAGCACAAATGGAGAAGTTGCCCATAGCAACAAATCAGCTTGTAGCTAATATTTATCAAGTACATTCTATAAAATGATAGGTAGAAGCTGATTGGTGCTATGGTCAACATCTCCACCTGACCTCTTCAGAAGGTTTGATACTGTACATCTCTCTGATAGGAGGATATTTATCAAAACTTGGAGGGAAATAAAGTACCAACCAATCAGCTCATGACTGTCATTTTTCAAACACAGCCTGTAAAGTGACAGTTAGGAGCTGATTGATTACTACTTTGCCTCTCTCCATTTTATCTCTATACAAGCTTTGCTATATCTCCCTCATAGTCACAAGACTTGAAGACCGTTGACACAATACCAGCATTAATAGTGAATGAATATGTTGTACAAAATATGGTATTTAGTAGAGGGATAGACTTGGGATAGTGATTATGACAATTATGTTCATACTACAAGATGTCACAGCTAAAATATATGATCATTCTCTTTGCCATAATGTAATGGTCAAAGAAGGCAATATTTGTTAAATCATTCAGTTTAAGGTCAACAAGGCTGACACATCACAATAAATACCATTTACTGAAAAGGTTCTGGTCTACTATTGAATAAAGCAGAAAATAGGCAAGGTCAACGTGGCAATTTCAAAAAGTTTTCTGTTGTATACAACACTATTTTTTATTGTTTTTTCTTTCCCCCTTGTTTTGGGCTTAATATTAATAAGATAGAATTATAGCCACGTATTGGATTGTGTGAGGAATTACAGATCCTCCTTTTCGTTTCTCTATTACTGCCCTTGAACAAAAAAAACGACTCTACTTTTGGTGAGCAAACCATTTACCAGCTCGGATGCCTATTTGGCGCGCTGCATATGCTATACTTAATTTAATAGGCAGTTATTTAAAGGTCAGCTAAGTCTGCTTCTTTTCATTACTTTTTAACAAGAAAAAAAAAAAAAAGAGTATTTCAAAGGTAGGAATAAGTGAGTGTTACATTAAAGCACAACACAGTGGAGCTTAGGGCTAAAATTACCATTGCCACATGTAGAAATAATTTGCTAGTTAAGTGCATGGTTCTTCTAAGAAGCCTCTCGTTCCAGTGTATGCCGAGTGCACCTAAGAGCAGTGCAAACAAGTTTGTTTTTAAGGTACTGTCATTTTCATCTGTAATTCCCCCAGTTTTAGAATTAATGCTTAATTATGGCTCTTTGCCTGTTTAAAATAGATACTGTACAAAACCAATACAAAAAATATATGTAAGGTAAGGCATGTTGAGAAAAGTCAATTTAGAAGCCACTTGCTAATTACATTCTAATTAATTATCATAGATAGTAATCGGAACAACAACAATGAATACAATGGAGTTATTCACCTCCTGTATTGAATATTTTGTTTTGTGAACCTGTTATTAAAAACCTAGAACAGTAATTATTATTATTATTATTATTAATAATAATAATAATAATAATAATAATAATAATAATGTTATTATTATTGTAGATTTGTAAGGCACCACAGTGCTCCGCAGTGCCATATCATGGGGAAAACAGAAGCTATATAAAATAAGAAAACATACAACATAGACAAAATAAATTTTGATATGAAAACAATGGGGTCCTGCTATTTAGAGACCTTACACCACTGGCAGCTTTTACCTAAGGGGCTGCAAGGCTGCAGCCCTCCCAGTAAAATTCTCCACTTCAGTGAGCCAGCGCAGTCCGTGACTGCACTGGCTACATTGTGACTGGAGGTGGCTTCCTATTGGAAGCGCCACCTGCCATTCATGCACAGGACAGCCTGAACTGCCAGTCCGGGCTGCCATAAGCAGAGAGCAGCTTCCAGTGGAAGCCACTGCTCTGCCTTTCGGGCAGCCCTACAGGGCTTCTCGGGGCTGCTACCAATGCAGCCTCAAGAAGCTGGTCTAGTGTAATGCGCATGCGCGGCGCTACCACCGCTCATGCACATGCGCAAGTCCCGATGCCTGACATTCATTGTGCAGGCGTTAGGACCAGAAGGCAGCCCCACTCAGGTAAGAGGGCAGGAGTCACTGCTGCCTTACACTCTAATTGAAGGAGGGCAGACAAACAAAGTGAGTGTAAATCAGAGTTAAGGTTGAGACAGGGGCGATGGTGCATTAGTGTGGGTGGAATTGGTAGAAGCAGTGTAAGCTCAATAAAAGAGATGGATTATTAAGAGTGCTCTTAAAGATTTGAAAGCTGTCTCATCAGGCTTGGCAGGGAATTCCATAAGTGTGTGCCAACATGAAAGAAGTTTTGTAGGAGAGAGTGAGAGTTGGTTGTCAGATACAAGGAGCAGCGCAGGTCAGAGGTAGATCTAAGAAGGCAAGAAGGAGAGTATTTACAGATGAGATATGAGAAATATGAGCTTTTAGTGTTGATGTGGGCTTTGCTGGTAAAGGTCAGTAATGTGAATTTCATTTTGGAGGACACGGAGTAAGTGTAGGGATAGATAGATAGATAGATAGATAGATAGATAGATAGATAGATAGATAGATAGATAGATAATGAGATAGATAGATATGATATAGATAGATAGATATGAGATAGACAGATAGATAGATATTAGATAGATAGATAGATAGATATTAGATAGATAGATACATAGATATGAGATAGATAGATAGATAGATAGATAGATAGATAGATAGATATTAGATAGATAGATAAATAGATTGGTGGAAGTTGCAGTAGTTAAGGTGGGAAAGGATGCTCAGAATGCCGGCGCTGGAATCCCGACACCAGTCACAATCCCGGTGCCAGCATCCTGACGGTAAGTCGTGGTGCTAGGGGGAGGGTTAGGGTTAGAGTTAGGCACTAGGGGGAGGGTTAGAGTTAAGCACTAGGGGGAGGGTTAGGGTTAGGAGTTAAACACTGGGAGTGGGTTAGGGGTTAGAGTTAGGCACTAGGGGGAGGGTTAGAGTTAGGCACTAAGGGAATAGGTAAGGCTGTGGGGGGTTAGGAATTGGCAGTGGGATGGGAGGGTAAGGTTTATTGATAGGGGCAAAGTTAGGATACTTCCCGACAGGTGTTAGGATATCCTAACCCTGACATGATGCCGGCTTCAGGATTCTGATCCCAAGTGCATGCATCTCGTACCCAACCCAGGTGGAAGTTAATAAGTGGAAAATCAAGTCATGTTAAAGTGGTATAGGTGGTTATACACAAGTACATAATATTAGTCTTCATTGGTAACGTGCAAATGTCTCTGAGATGGTCAAATCCATAGGTGTTTGTAACACTTACTGTCTATATTACATGATGTAATCAATCCTGATAGGAATGACAATTATAGGAAAAAATAAACTGTTCTAGTTTTGCAGATATCATTAAATGTCATGTAGACCAAGTGTTTTCATGAGTAGGGACATGTCTCTGTCATAAGGGCTACATCTTGCTGATGGGCTGCCATTTACAATGCCTTTGTGTAGCTAATGGACAGTTTACTCAATTAAAGCTGTGCATCATGCTGTGAATTTATAAAAATGCCAAGTAACCCAGTCTTTCTTCGTCGTTGATGCTGGCATAGACAAGTGATTGATCCCACTCATTACTCCAAGCTGCCTGACCTTGTTCACAATACTTAGTGAAAAGTATAATATTACATATTATTATTATTATTATTATTAATATTATGATTATTATTATTATTATTATTATTATTATTATTATTATTATTATTATTATTATTATTATTATTATTATTATTATTATGTGGCTTTGATGCATCCTATCAGCTTCAAGAGTACAAGGGAATTATTTGTTGGCTTATGGTTTGGAGATGGCAAAGGTCTCATCCTAAAATGGTATAAACATTCCAATATCGCCATAGACAGAATAAGAAAACAGCCAAACTGGTTTTAAATTGGCCACACAATGGGCCTCATTCAGAGGCGGTCGGAGGATGCAAGCGGTCGCTCAGAAACTGGGCGGCCGCTTGCATCCTGACCGCCCGCCTCTGTTTCGGTCGTTAGGCTGTGGGTTTACACCCACAGCTCTAACGACCGCTCGGGTGATGGTCACGATGGTCAGAGACCATCGCGACCATCGGGGCTTACGACGAGACCCTAGGGTAGGGTCTCACTTGTCGTAAGCCCCGGAGAGCTTCTGGCTCTGTCAGAGCCGGAAGCTCTCCACTGACATCACTTGTGATGTCAGTGGGGCCTCCCCCAAACGGTAGGCGTTCCCATGGGAACGCCTCCGTTTGGGCTGCCGCCCCCCCGGCCCACCTTCCAAACGGGGCAAGCTGTCAATCAACATCGACAGCGCGCCCCCTTTGGAAAGAGACCCGCTACGACTGGCGCTGTCGGTCATAGCGGGTCTCACGCATGCGCACGAGGGAGCCGGCTCCCTCGTGCGCATGCGCACTGGCCAAACATCGAGGTGGCCATGCGGTCGTAGACCGTACGGCCGCCTCTGAATAAGGTCCAATATGCAATCCTGGCATTCAACCCGGATCTGTTTAGCAACCCACAAGTGTGGTGAAATGACACATTTGCATCAGGTACCCTATTGAGCATCGTGCATCTGACCTCTCTGTGTGCTCTGCCACCTAGAGGTCTTTGTGTGCTCTGCCACCTAGAGGTCATTAGATAACATCAGACACACCAATGGACACCCTTTGCCATCTAAAACTACTAATTCTGACATGATCAGACTTTAACTGTCAGGATGGGGCTACACTTGGAGCAGTAGTTGTCTGACTTGGTCAAAAGCTGCCAAACTACCAACCAAACCTATAAATGTTAGACCAGCTACAATGATCTCTCTCATATGCTCAGGGCAGGTACAGTATGCCCGAACAAAGTCATGCTGTATAACTTAAGAATTTAGGACAATGGTGTACCGAAAGAAAATACATAGTTGTTTTTCATTACCTCTTTCCTTTAACATCCTAATAATGATTTACAGTTTGTTAGGTGTCCTACAGCAACCACAGTCACATGACATGACATATGAAGTAGTAAGCCTAGAGGTTTTGGAATACCCCTCTATAAGGCATGCCCTTACCTCATCATAGGGGATTTGTGACTTCTAGATCAGGTGGCCAACTCCTCGGGTAATGAGTAGGAGTGCAGAAATGCAACTGGGCCACTGTCTTCCAGCTGACAATTTCTGTAGCTAATATATATATATATATATATATATATATATGCTAAGGGACATGTGCCACGGCACAGGGCACCACAGAGGGCATTGTGAAGCTGCCTTTGTCAATTTTCTGTTTATAATCATTCTCGCTTGTAGCTTCTTCTTTTATTCCCGGCATCTCCTGGCCACCCCTATCTCCTCCATCTGGCCACCTCCCCAATCACCTTCAGTCACCAGCAACCAGGCTCAACAAGTACATAGGGGAAAGTACATACCTACAATAATGGGGAGATTAAGTAATTACCAAAGACTTACATAGAGTTGCAGTTTTAAATGAGTTAGATGTGATCATTTTACACCTTCCATTAGTACAAACTGCAGTCTACCGGGTCATTATTTTTCATGGTCCATTGTACCCTGAGTCACTTTTTATTTCTATTTTAAACATGCCATTGTGTGACCAATACAAAGTTACAAATACATACAGAGGTAAAAACAGATGCATCCATATAAGCGGTCAGCTCAGGACAATACTTCAAAAAGTGCTAAAAATAAACATTGACACTGGGCTAGAGCCAGGTTCTTTTATTGTGATTTAACTTTCATTTTCTTTTATAAAGGGGCAGAATTATCTACGGAAAAAATGATAAAAAGAAAATCTAACATATACCGTTTCTCTTTTTTGTAATAAGACATTTGCTACAATAACTGGAAACGATATTGACAGGGAAACTGACTTCCTCCTTCTATGTAAATGTCTCTGTAGATTAAGTCTTGTTGATACCTAATGAGGCAGAGTATTGCATTTCTTTATCAATTTATCAAACATTCTTCATCACAAGTAATCTTGTAGGTGTTCCTTTCTTAGTTAATATCCTTCCGTCATTTGCAGAATGGTTACAGATTCGAGTTAATTGATCATGAGATGGGAGTAATGACTTGTGATAATTTACAACTCATCTTAATATGACAAAGTAAAAATCGCATTTTCCTAAAACCCCACATCAAACATTTGACAAATGGCGAGGTAAAAGCTGTGAAACAATTTTGCTAATTAAAATTCTAAACACCTGATGCTGCAAACAAATAAAATTATCAACTGAGATTGTCTAGATAAAAGTCAGGGAAAAGAGTCTCTTAAATTAAATCTTTTTAATGATCAGTGATATTAGTAGGATTTTTCTTGTGAAGAGTATAAGCTTTGTTCTATGTTTGATGGCCTATGGCAAATTTCATAGTCAATTAGATAAACAAAGTTGTCCGACTTCCTTTTTTATCCTTGTCAACATTTTTCGGCAGTGGCTTATAAGTACAACCCCATACCATTGTTATTGCCATGTTTATATAATAGACTTTGGGTCTGATTCAGAGATGTACTATAAGCAAACCCAGTGGTCTGCGTACATGTATGATTCTGCGCATGTATAGAACGTGTCCTGCGTGCTCGCTTGCAGACAACCCCTTAGCCACAGAATGATTGACATTCTACGGGGGATGGAGCGGTGGCAGTGACTGGAACCGTTATCAAAAATGGGAGAGTTCCACCCATTTTAGAGGGTTGCCAAGCCCAGGCTCTGTGTCGACGTATGCAGGCTTCCTGAATCCAGCTGTCCAGTTCCATCGGCCAGGTTGAGTTAGTCAAAAATTCTAGGGCGAGATCGGGCTGCAGGGGAATAGATGAGGTGCCATTGTGCCATTGCTAGTGTTTTCACTCGGCCCCCTCACGTTTAATTGAATCATACCCTTAGAGTAATTTATTGGAAATTGGCAAGAAAGCTGTCCACCTGGGTGATAGCTTTACTGATAATAATCCTTACACAACTTTTGAATTTGCTAATGCACTTCTAGCTTTCCTGGTGATGAAATTGTTCAGTAATGTAGGGACTTCAAAAGTGGGATCTTCACCTTCTTGTAGTCAAAATAAAGTTGACATACTAGTTGGTTGTATACAGGGCCGAAACTAGCATTTTTGTCACCAAAGGCAAGGCTATAATTTGGTGCCCCCAAAAAAAGAAGACGAAAAGGTTGTGTGGTTTTGTGACACAGTAATGCCCCTTATAACACATTATGCCACACATTAATGACCCTTATTACACATTATGCCACAGTAATGTCCCTTACAACACATTATGCCATGGTAATGCTCCTTACAACACATTATGCCATAGTAAGGCCCTTTACACATTAAGCCACAGTAAGTCCCCCTTTACATTATGCCACAGTAAGGCCCCATACCCATTATGCCACAGTAAGACCTCTTTTACATTAAGCCACAGTAAGGTCCCATCTCCTTACTCTTACCTGCCGGTGCAGCACGGTGGGTGAGCTCATGGTGGCGCGGGACAGAACAGGGCTGCCACACACTGAAGAACTGTCTGTACTGCCGTCATTGTAATGTGGTGCCACTCGTGAACCAAATAGCTCACGGACCGGCAGCCTCTGCTGATTGGTTGCCGGTCCACAAGCACTGATTGACTTGCAACCGGCACCACTTTATACTGACAGTGTCTCTGTGCCTCTCAAGGCCAGGATGTTGCTCCAAATCCTCAAGAGCAGCAACCTAGCCTCCCGGCAGCCTCTCCCTGGCACCCCCTCAAGTCCAGAACCTGGGTCACGTGCCCCTTTAGCCCCTCCCTAGTTGCAGCCCTGTTGTATAATACATATTGTACCTTAATCTGAACCTTGTAACAGTCTAAAGTGTTACTGCCATAACTGTCCAATCAGATTGTTCATCCCCTTCTGACTTTTTCCCCATAGAAATAACAGTCAAGTCATATGGAACTCCTGCTCCCAAAAACCTAATCATCCCAAATTAACTACAGGTACAGTATGCCCTCTGACCAAGCATAACCAAACTTTTACTTTTCCTCCCAACATCTCCAGACTCACTTACATACACACATTCTCCCACGCATTTCGCTCTGCAAGTGACTATTGCTGCACCTCCATCCTGATCTCCATTTCCCACTTTCACCTTCAGCTATGCTGCTCTCACCATCTGGAATGCCCTCCCTCACCTAATTAGACTTCCACCACGCCTCGTAGCCTTTAAGCTTGCCTTTAAGACTCATTCCATTATTCAAGTCTACCAACCTCCTCCGAACTCTCCAGCCTCTACATTTCCCAACTTTGTTCCCCTCTCCCTCTTTGTGTCCAGTCATATCACCTCTGCATGGACTTGTTACTTTCCAAAAGTTTATTTTGTATATATTATCATTTTTATTATACATATCTGAAGTCCAATTTTAGTACACAAATATATTTACTGCAGGTTAATAAAATTACTGCAAATAATATTTCCCAAATTTAATGTATATTCATTTTTGCAAAGTCTTTTATTTAACCTACATACTATTTCATGAAACGTGGCCCTCTGACTCTCAAACCATTGTGCATTTTTAATTCACTCTTGCCAACTCTTGCCAACTCTGACATACTGTATCTGCCAGCACTGGTGAAGCTGATTCCATAACACAATAAACTGATTGTTTTACTCTTCTATAGTTGCTGAATAATTGAGTTACCTATTCACCTTGAGCCAAACAGGATTACAGTCAATACAGATTGTAAATCTCATTATGACTTGCTTGGGGATACAAAGTAGGTCAGAAAATTCCCCATGGAAGATTAGTGAGATAACTGGGCAATAATTCTCATCTCGACACTGAAAACTGCAAATTGTCTTAAAAAATGTTGGAGAATTCTAAATTCTTTGCAGATGGTAACTTGCTGTAGCCAAACTTAACCACATTTTATTGTAACCCATTATATTTTTGCATGGATAGCCCATCTGTTCATATGTAATTTAGAATTTTGGCTATTATTATTATTATTATTATTATTATTATTATTATTATTATGAACAGATATAATAATAATAATAATAATAGTCTTATTATGTGGAATAGAAAACAGTACATAAAATGTAGAGCTTCAAGAATAATATAGCACAATCAAATGCAAAATGTATTACAATCAAGAAGCATGAATAAAACAATACCAGAAATTAAAGCATAACACATAAAAGGTGTAATAGACTAGGGGCCTGATTCAGACCTGCTTGCAAGTGGGACGATAGCCGGGCAGTGCGTACGCGCGAGCCCCGGAGCGAGCGAGAAATAACTTGCTCCGGTGCTCACATCCAAAAGGGGTGGCTGTCGATGTTGATCGACAGCTCGCCCTGTTTGGTAGGCGGGTCGGAGGGGTGTCTGGCCAAACAGAGGCGTTCTCGAAGGAACGCCTGCCATTTGGGGGTGGCCCCACTGACATCACGTGTGATGTCAGTGGTGAGTTTCTGGCTCTATTAGAGCCGGAAGCTCACTGGGGCTTGCGGCAGATGAGACCCTACCATAAGGGTCTTGTCGCAAGCCCCGATGGTCGCGACCATCGCGACCATCACCTGGCCGCTTGCTAAAGCTGTCACCCATAGCTTAGCGAGCGGCCAGGAGGCTGGTCACAAAAAAAAAACGCCCTTCAGACCTGCGAGCGGGTCTGAATCAGGGCCTAGGTACGGGAAAAACTACAGATGTGCGGTTCGGTTCTCCAGAAATCTGAATTCACCTGAATTTCGTGAATCCGGGTAAATCTGATTCGCGGTTCTGATCTTTTTGCGGTTCGGAATTTGGATTTTAAATCCGAATTTCAGGTTTTGGATTGCATAAATTACATGCTTTTAGCTGTTTTTAAAACTTTTTATCTATTTTTTATTTAAAAAATCCAGATCCAAAACCAAAGCACTTGATGGTGGTTTGTAAAACCAAATCCAGATCCAAAACCTTTAAGGAGATACAGATCCAAAACCACAACTAAAACACTGGGGGTCGGCGCACAGCCCTAGAAAAAACATACTGTAAGTATTAGACATACAGTACTGTATCAAAAGACTGTGCAGATGGACAAGGTGGAACAGATAAGAAAACACCATCATACATTGGCTTGATATAACTGTGGCTTTACAGTGAATATTTCATCATTTACATCAGCCTATTCATCTGTTTCATTTCACTTTATATCTTTTTTTTAAGCATTAATTTTTATTAGAAATATAAGAAATATAAGGGGAAACAGAAAAAAGAAATGGGAAGAACATAGGGGGATACAGGCATGCGATACACATTGAAATCACAAACATAAAATAAATAATAATTAAAAAAAAAATCAATATCAGTGTGCAATAGATAGAGTTAATTGGAAATAGAGACCACAGTAACTGACTATAAAAGATAATCAGAATAGAAAGAGTACAAAAAATACAATGGAGAATATAATTGTGTAGCTAGTGGAAGGCAAAGACCCTCGGGATAACTCATGCCAGCTAAACCACTTCATAGTTGGAGAATTAGCTGAGGAGGAATAAGAACAATTTAAAGTCTCCATCAGAAAACTATAATTAATTTTGGACTTAATCAAGGTAAGAGGTGGAGCCTGGTCTTGTTTCCAGAACTGTGCATTAGTTGCTTTTGTAGCAATGAGAACATGGTTTATGTAATATCTATGGTACACTGGAACCCCAACGGGGAAAATATGTAAGAGTGCAGCGGGGACAGGGACAACTGTCAGCCAGTGACCTGTAGGATCAAGTCCTCAACCTCAGACCACAGGGGACGTATGACTGGGCATTTCCAAAAAAAACATGGAAAATCTCTCCAACTTGACCACAGGAGTGCCAACACGATCTAGATTGGGAGGGCCATATTTTATGCAAGCTATCAGGAGTCAAATAAAGGAGATAGAACACCTTTATATACAATTCAATATGTGAAATACACTTAGACATTTGAAAATGGAAAAAAATTGTTGGGACCATGCATGAAGTTCTAAACAAATGTCTAAATCTTTTTCCCATTTCAAAGTGGGTTGGGTTTTATCAGGCTGTCCTGAAGCCAACAGATGGGAGTACCAAAAATATATTCCTCCTTTGCGGGAATTGGAGGTTATACGGGAGGGAACATGGGAGGCGACAGCACTATTCGAACCAACCAGGGAAGGATAGGATTGGATCCAATGTCTTATTTGAAGAAATTTACAAAAGTCTCTGGAGGGTAGAGAGAAGCGAGATTGTAGTTGAGAGAAGGACAAAAGAATATTGTTATTAAACAAATCGCGAAGAGACTGAATACCTTTAGTGCACCAGAGGGAAAGGTCCAGGTTAGGATTAAATGTGACAGACCTTGGATAGAGAGGATAGTAGATGGTGAATTAAACTTTAGGAGAACAGATAAGCTGTCCCAGAATTCAGCACAAAGTAAAGTATAACCTTCTCACCTGCTACAGACATCTAAATCTCCTCTCACATCATAAGGGATCTGATGCAGAAGAGCTGACAATTGACTCAATACTGCAAGATCAACAGACACATTCTTGTGAATGACTTATTTAATCCCTGCTTCCATAAAGCAAGTCTGACAAACTTTCACTCACTCTCTGTCTGCTCTGTTAGAGAGAGAATGGGGGTATATACTTATAAACATTTCAGTTAGTATATTTTTTTCTGCCCAATAAATGCACAACCTTTAAGTACATTACACTACAGCATTTGTTTTGTACAGCTTTATTTTTTATATTCCTATTATGGCAACAAGGGTTATGGCTTGGAAAATATTGTATAGTAATCGTCTAATTTCCATGACAATACTAGGGTACTTACCAGCCCGGGAGTTTTAGGGATAGGCACCCCTAAGAGAGGGTTAGGGGGGGAGAGTTAGGGTACTTAGCAGCCGGTGTTGGGATCTCCTACTGTCGGGCTTCTCCTGTCGGGATTTGAAAAGACGGCTAGCTGACGATATTTCATGCCGATTCCCATTCAAACAAATAAATAATTATATATATAATATATATATATATTATATATATATATATATATATTGTGGTGAGAGGGGTGGTCTCTCACCTGAACTGCCCACATTCTGGTGGGATCAGCTTCCTCCAAGGAAGAGGAAAACAAGACAGGCACAATCTGCAGCTGCAATAGTATTTTGGAACTCTTGGTTTTCTGGGCTGCACAGCTCAAAGTGGACATATGAAACTCCGGGATTTTCCAGGTCACCCAGAGCCAGCAGGAAGTCAGCAGCACAGGAAGGGTTTAAAACTCTCATACACCTGATGATCTTTGCACTGATGCTGACTAGCGGCCAGGTCGTAGGACAGAGTGTTGTAGTGCCAGGGACCAAGGGCTATGCTGGGAGACCATGGCCAATTGTGGCTGCAAGCCACTGCTGACTGCTAAGCATGAGCAGTGCTTGAACATTTACTTTGTTGGTTTATTTGTGTTATATTGCTGTGTGTGTCCAGGCCTATGCTCATGTATGCTGAAGTGCACTGCAAGTTCCGCTGGCGGACACCTTGTAAGCAAAGCAGCGAAAGGAAGTGAAAGCCTTAATTCGCAATGATCAGGATGTGTTTTCTTCCCTGCCAGAGCCCGCTGCCTCAATAGAGCACGAGATAAATACACCTGAAGGAGTGGGTGTAAAGTGGTGACCATATCGCATTCCTGAGGCTCAGCGAGAAGCTGCCTGGCAAGGAGGAAGTCTGGACCCTGTCACATTGGCTCTTTGAGGAATAAGTTGTCCACGGAGTGACGGCGACAAGTACAACCCGGCGGGCGTAAGAAATGAAGCTTATTTGTCTCTTTGTCAGAATGTACCATATTCATGGAAAATAAAAGATATACGCCTGAGAAAGGTGAAGTGAAGTACCAGCCGGGTAGTCTCATATACCTGATGCTCTTTGCACTGATGCTGACTAGTGGCCAGTTGAAAGGACAGAGTGTTGTAGTGCCGGGGACCAAGGGCTATGCTGAGAGACCATGGGCAATAACAACTCTTTTTGTTAAACAACTGAAAAATATTTTATAAAATCTGTCTTATACAACAATTAGGCCCCATACCAATATTATGTAAATCACTGCAACATTTGAATGGACTTTCCCCTATAATGGTGAGTACAGTATGTATGTGGAAATTAGATCGTGTCAAACTTTTTCTTTGCTAAATATATAGCCGTATAGTTCTCTTCAATAGAAATGTCCAAGCTTTATTATAAATATGTCAAATTTTACAAGTCACTTTGAGCACTAGAATAGCCATTTCACTTGTTGTAGTATATAATTAAAGGTAACAGCTGTTATCTGTCATTCTTCATTCTGGCTGCTTATTCTGCTTATATACATATATTTGGACTGTTGTTACTGCAGTGTTTCCTAATTTCTGTGTGGTTTTTCCTAGTGAATTTATAATACAGTTTTGACCTTTCTACTGTATGTAAACCTGTCAAATAACTTTATTTTTGTGTTATATGCCTAAAAAGTATTTGAATTTACACATTTGAACACCACCAAAGTGCCATAAGTGTGACCCGCCATGGTGGCAAATGCAGGATTTCTAGAGGGGGGTTTCTAAATGCTTGATTATAGAGCGAGTGTGGCCTGTCCATGAAGAGGGCAGGATTAGTAAGCATAAATATGCGTCATACAAAGTGTATTGTGTGTCATAATTCCAGCATATACAGGACCAGTGATCACAGTAAGCCATTAGATTCGACAATAGGCCATCCTGCTGAATGTTTTTATTTTAGATGTGGGCACCATTCCAGACTATTGGAGAAAGTCCGGGAGTCTGGGGAAGCATCTGAAGAACCTAGCACTGTGGATATATATGTACATATTGGGCTCTATAACAGTGTATCCCTAACAGAGCATGTTTTCCAGATCTCCTAGTTGTTGCACAGGTTATTTATTACTGGCTGATCCATGTTAAAAGATCCACAGGTGGTGCTAATTAATTAATTTGTGATACTGAGAAGAACATGCAGCACTAGCAAAATTCTTTTATATTACTATCTCTATTGTGGTCATGGTGTGTGCTGGGGAGGGGGGTTTCCAGGCAGCCGGAAACCCCCCTATGTTGCCTATGCGACACCTATCCCTGCTTAGACAATAATAATTGACAACCCTGATGTGTCTGTGATAAGATTGCACAGATATAGGGCCGTATTCAATTTGAGGCGAAAAGCCGTTTTTGCGTGTTTTTAGCAGAGACTTTTCGCCGGTGACATCATTTTTGCCTGTTTTGATTTTACTCCGTATTCAATTTGGAAGACTTTTCGCCTAGGCGGAAAGTCAATGCAATGTAATAGGCGGAAAAGTATCGCCTATGAATAGCAGGTGGAAAAAACTGTAGAATTGGGGTTTTGGGGTGCAACATTGCGGGAACCCCCGTGCAGCCTTCAGACAGTCCCCCAAAGGTAAACTGTGTAAGAAATTTTTTTTAAAACACTTAAGAACACCCCAAAAAATAAAATTTTGGGGTACAAAGATAAAAACGAGCGAACTTGACTCCGGGGGTCCCCAAGTATGCCCCAGGTGTTTTTTTCATTGCAGGGGCTTGCGCAGGTGGATTTTTCATGATTTTTTAAACTTAACATTAGTAACTTTAAAATATGCTGACCCCCATTTTCAAGTACCCCAAATTTGCTGGGATACGTTATTTTCTGCAAAAAAAAATCCTGAATACTATTCTGCACCACTTATACAAAAATGCTATTTAGCAGCTATTGAGCCCGTTTAAAAACAACAAATACCTTCAGCAAGCGAAATCAGGGGGTACCATAGGGAACCCCCATGTCAGAGCATCTTTTGGGGGGTGTCAGGCTGATTTCCCCAAATCTGACAGTACTTTCCGCTTGTTTAAGTTTCGCCGGGTCCCGTTTTCGCCTACTTTCAAATTGAATACGGCGATATGCGGGCATGCGCGTGATACTTTTCCGCCTGCAAAACAGGCGAAGTAGGCGGAAAGTCCAGGGAGGCTAAAAAGTATCGCGGGTCCACTCAAATTGAACACGGCTCATAGTAGTGATTCTTTGCTTAACAGCCTCTAACGTTTCATGGGTGTTTTTTTATGGATTAAAACCCAAGATTATTGTAGCATAAAGAACATTGGAAACACAACGTGGAGAGGAAACCACCAGATGTTTATTTTTAGGTAGCAGCTGGATATTCTATAATCTGAACATGTTACCTACAATTTACAGTTAAATTCTCCCAACACCCCAACCTACATTCTGCTCAAACCCAACATTAACTGCCAGTAAACAGCACGGACCCTTCATTTACCTTGATTCCAAAAAGAATTATGTTTTCTTTTGTATTCTGTGATACAATATTATTCCTATTACAGCAGTAGCATCTTGCTATCAATTAAATATAGTAAATTAAAAAAATGTGCATTGTCGGAATGAAGGCTGCATGTATGTAATGGGTCCCATACATCAGCGTTGGATTGCCGCGATCCCGCGATGCTGCAACCCGGCATCGCAGCATCGCAGATATCCAACATGTTGGATTTCGGTAATTTGATGATCGCGATCAAAAAATTATCTCAATTGTCAAATCGCGGACATCTAACATGTCAAATGACTGCTATCCGGCGACGGATCGCAGAACATCAATGGTGGGCGATCGGAAATTTCCTGCATCGTGGCGATCCGTCGCAGATGTATGGGCACCTTTACTGTTAAGGTGCATATCCACTTGCAAACAATGAAGGACTGAACGATAACGATATCGTTATCGTTCAGTCGTTCATTATACCGTGCAGTACCCACATTGAACAATATGTCGTTCAGTGCAGGCACCCTTCCTCATCCCCAAACAAGCTCAACCTGATGATATCGTCAGGTTGACCGTCATGTTCAGGCGATGAGCGATGCCGACAACGACCAGCGGGAACGCGCATCGCTGGTCGTTGCTGACATTTTTCTGCACGATTAATGGGCAATTGAATGCTAACGATGTCATAATCGTTCAATCACTCATTTCTCTCGGCAAGTGGATACACGCCTTTAGTGGTTAGCACAGTTTTCCAAACAGTTTTCCACTGAATTTCACATTTCATCAGCTTAATTTGGCCTTAAGAGCTTTCTAAGGAATTGAAAGCAGTGGCACCAAGAGATGTGAGACGTGTGTGTGTGGATGGGGGGTGGGCACTGGGGTCCTTTCTCCCCTTATGAAGTTTATGTAACTTATTTGCTTCTTAAGAAGCTCATGTATTCTACTGCTGGTCAATTAACAGAATGCATTTCCAATTTGGCCATGCATGAGGGTACAAAAATAGCCAAAGCTCTGGCCGATTGCACTAAACTAGGGGGTCTATTTACTAAGCCTTGGAGAGAAATAAAGTTGACAGAGATAAAGTACCAACCAATCAGCTCCTTACTGTCACTATACAGACTGTGGGGTCTATTTACTAAGCTTTGGATGGAGTTAACGTACCAGCCAATCAGCTGCTAACTGCCATGTCACTATCTGTGTTTGGAAAAATGACAGGAGCTAGTTGGTTGGTACTTTATCTCCATTCGCTTTATCTCCATCCAAGGCTAAGTACATAGACCCCTGTGTTCGAAAAATGACAGTTAGGAGCTGATTGTTTGGTACTTTGGACCTCATTCAGAGTCGGTCGAAGCGGCCGCATGGTCGTACGACACCGATGTTCGCTATACTGCACATGCGTAAAGTTCGCAATGCGCGTGCGCAAACTATCAGAAATTTCTCTCTCCTTGAACACAGCCAGGTCGGTAGTTTGTTGTGACAGATTGAGGCGTTTGTGGGTGGTAACAGGGGAAGGTGCTTGAAAACGGCCAGCTACCGATCCGAACTTAGGGACGCAACTTGCGAGGGAATCATTTGCATATCCGGCCCCTTTCCCGTACGACCGTGCGGCCGCTTCGATCGACTCTGAATGAGGTCCTTTATCTCCGTAAACTCTCTCTTTCTCCAAGGCTTAGAAATTAGACCTCTAAGTGACCAATTCATATCACAACAGTGTCAGTTAGTGGGGTCATAGGATTAATCCACACAGGAGACAATTTGGGTCATCTGACTGCTAATAATTATCTGAATGATTTCGGTCATATTGCAATCTTAGTTTGGACCACACATGCTATATTTCTGCAACCGTGGTCAAATTAATGCAGATTAGGATAAACCACAGGTTCTCAAACTTGGTCCTCGGGGCACCAACCAGTGCATGTTTACCAGGTCTCCTGGTAGAATCACAAGTTAAATAATTAGCGCCACCTGTGGATCATTTAAAATATGTCAGTGAGTAATAAATACACCTGTGCCCCTGCTAGATGACCTGGAAAATGTAAACTGTCTGGAGGACTGAGTTTGAGAACCGCTGGGATAAACTAAATAAATAAATAAAATGAAAAGTTTATTGGGTAATCCTGGAAGGAAAAGGTCCATGAGAACACACCATGCCACTGAATATGTCATGGAGCATATCTGCATATGTATGAAATGAAGACAGAGCACAATTCACAGTATCAGCGACAGTATGTGTGAGTCATCATTATCTAATCAGCACAGAGAAATGCAGCACAGCAAATGGATCCAGTGATTACTATCTCGGATAGGTCGAGAAACCAATTTGAGATACCTGTCTCTTCTATCTTACATCATACTACACGTATTGCAGTCCAGTGCTAACTTTTATTCTTTCTCTTGCCACACCTCATCAACCTACATAACAGAATAACCTTACTCCTTACACAATCATATAAATCTCTAGAAAGCAAAGATAAAACTATAATACAACTATCTGTGTTTACTCTTTTTTTATGCATCTATTGTACCAAAAAAACTAATGTGCTAATTCCCCAACCTTAAGCCCTAATACATCAACGAGATCAGAGCTTCCACATGATACCATACTTCCATGACCTTTTGCTGTCACCGCAGCAGCAGAGTATATGGCAGTCAGCATCATGCATTCTTCCATAGAAATATATTTCTTGTTCAATATTTTAGCAAATCATTTTCTGCTCACTGTTGATAACCTCTGCCATTTATTAATTTGGGAGAACTAGTAGATCAATACATAATATACAGCACAGCATGAGATTTTCCCTTGTGCTTAATACAAACAAATGTACTTTTCTCCTGGTGGATGAACTGTAGTTAAAAAAAAAAACAAACACACCACAGTCAGTGACTTATGGCTGTAAAGCAGTCTGCAGGGCTTTCAAACAGATGGGCTTTTTACTCTCTGTCATGTCTGTTCTATTACTTCCTTACACATAATTATCAAAAGACAATATGCTACAAGCAAAACCTTTAGGGACGAAGACAGGGATACAGTTATCAAAATGTACAAGATGTAATAGCTAAATTCGGTATGTAAAAAAATAGCATATAAAAAAAATTATACTAATTCAGAAAAGCAAACTAGGGGACTGGAAGGATTGTACGGCATTCCGACTGGTTAAAAAAAAAATGCCACCTCTATCAGTATATGATGCATGCAGGCATCACACAATGATAAACCCAAATAAAAAATCATATTGAACAATTACAGTATATTGTCATAAATGCTATAGACAATTGTGTTTGTTTGCAAGTTATTACTAATCAGTTGTACAAACGTACTCAGGGGGGCCAACAGGGGGGGTAAGTACTTATTACACAGGCCCGGGCTTGGTAGAAGGGGAAGCGAGTCTGACACTGCCCCCTCCTCCCTCTTACCGGTCAGGAGCCCAGCACATGCTGCTGTGTGCTGGGCTGCAGTGGGAGACTAGGAAGACTGTTCACTGCTGCAGAGCAGCAGCAGCAATCTCCTCTCCTCTGCCATTGGGGGAGGCGGTCATACTGATCGCGCCACCCCTGGATTTGCACCAGGATCAGTGGCTCACAGCACGCAGTGCTATTTTTTTCTCTGAGCGTATGGCCATGCCTCCCACGATTAAGCCACACCCTCCAATAGTAATGGGGCACTTCCCCGCTCTCTACAGTCCTGAACATATTACCTATTCATATTTCTATATCATTAATAGATATTATTTATTACTATTACTGTTATTACTATTACTATTACAGGTTGAGTCTCCCATATCCAAATATTCCGAAATACGGAATATTCCGAAATACGGAATAATTTTGGCATGACTGAGATAATGAAACCTTTGATTTTTGATGGTTCAATGTACACAAACTTTGTCTAAGGCACAAATTATTAAAAATATTGTATAAAATTACCTTCAGGCTGTGTGTATAAGGTGTATATGTAACATAAATGACTCATTTCTGTACACAAACTTTGCTTGAGCCGCAAAATTATTGAATATATTGTATAAAATTACCTGCAGGCTGTGTGTATAAGGTGTATATAACACATAAATGCATTCTGTGTGTATATTAGGGTCCCATTCCCAAGATATCTCATTATTAAATGCAATTATTCCAAAATACGGAATATTCCGTTATCCAAAATACCCCTGGCCCCAAGCATTTTGGATATGGGAGACTCAACCTGTACTATTATTAGAAGTAGTTGTAGTCATAATAGTAGTAGTAGTAGAAGTAGTTGCAGATTTTATTACAAAATCCCAAAAGCACAGCGCAACGGAATATGCTACTATTATTATATATATATAAATCATAAGAAATATTAAGATCTATTACATCTCAATATACCACACCTGAATATAATGTGTGATCAAAATAGTTTACCTCATACAGTTACTAGCTAGTCCATAATTTTCTAGCAAAAAATGTAATTATAAATAATATACCTAATTTGGATCTACCAATTAGGTACAGTACTACAAAACTAAATGGCTTTATAGTGGCAGGGATCTTATGCAGTGTTTAAGGTGCAATTTTGTGATTGTTTTAGGCAAATATCAATAGGCTGATCTGACTGCAGCCTAGGGTGCCAGAACATGGGGGCACCACTGAGGCCGCTGGGCACTAAAATGAAGGATGGATAAAAAAAAGTCATCCATAATCTACTTAATGCTGACGGTGGTTGCAGATTTTATAAGCCTCTTCTGCTGCACTTGTTTTTATTCAACTGGGCCGCCTGGCCTGGCCTCTTCAGTAAGTCATGTGTCTGAGACAGCAAGTAATTCCCTTCTCTCTCAGCCATTCATAGCAACTATGAGATGCTGACGATCAATGGAGGCAAGTTCAAACTAGCAGTGTGTATTCTGAAATCATTGTTTTATTTTAAAATATCACATTCATGCAAAGCTATACTTAATCCCGAAATCGAAAATAAATGGAATCTCCATACCTATGTGTTGCACGGAAAGGACTAGGATGATTTCTGAATTGTACAGCAGTCACTAGTATACTCATTTGTGGTCTATAACAGTCACTAGGATGCTATCTGTATTGTACAGGAGTAACTAGCATGTTCTCTGCATTGTGTGACAGTCACTAGGATGCTCAGTCTACTATATGACAGACAGTTGGTTGCTTTCTGTATTGTATATTAGTCACTAGGATGCTCTCTGTTTTGCATGGGGGTCACTAGAATAATCTATATGGCAGTCACTAAGATTCTTTAGATATTGGATATGGGTCAATAAAATATTCTTAATATTTTATAGCTTCCTGTGGAATACTCTGCATTATATGGACATTTCTGGAATGCTCTCTGTATTGTATGGCGGTCTCTGAATTTTTTTCTATATTGCATGAAGTCTCTGGAATGTATTGTATATAAGCCTCTGTCATGTATGGAGTCTCAGGTATGCTCTTGGTATTGTATGGCAGTCTCTGGTATGATCTCTGTATTGCATACAATTATGGCATTTTAAAAAGCCACTGTGTCATATTAATATATCTATATAACAAAAGCTGTGTCTTACGGAGCTGAATAAAATGAAATAATGGGTGTGTAGAGGGGAGCGAATAAAAAAGCTTCCCTATAAACCCAGCAGGGTTTTCACAAATATATATATGTGACATCACAAAAACGGCATTTCAGCTGCGCTTTTCTGCATTTTCCGTTCATAAATGACCTATAGTGACTCTTTGGAGATATGCCGTTTTTTATACTTCCTTATTATGCCTCGCAGAAACAGATTTAATACATTGCATTTCAAAATTATGCTTCGCAGAGAGAAAAAATGTTTGACAAATTTTTTTATTTTAATAGCCAGGAACATCTACGATGTGTTTTTGCTTTTAGTTTCTATGAATAAATTTAAGGTTTAAGCCAACAGTTTTTTTTTGGCAGCAAACTACAAATAGATTTCATTTCAAAACTACAGTAGCTAATAAGCTAGTGGTGTATATTTAGCAAGAAAAAAGTCACCTAAATGATTCTTTATGATTTAAGTATCACAGCTATGTAGGAAAGGGTTAACGGAGAAGATAACGCAATTATCTTAATGCCAGACTCCTACAACATTGCATTGTAGAGAGCAAGCCATTGCTGTCTATACCGCTTATAGGGCCTGAATCAGCAAGGAACGCGGCTGCGATTACGCACGCAGTCTCACTGTGATGAAATGCTAATCCATTGCGATCGCTATGCCGTCGCAGCACAACATAAGGACGCTCCCCTTACCTTACACACATCCTTATTACTTAGCAAGACTGCAAAACCATCTGTAACATGGAGTACCATCGCAGCCTCACGCACACTTGCACAAGCTCTGACCCTACTCTGGAAAGTATTCCAGGTCACATGGTTTCACATCATGTCACCTACATTTTTATCATGATTGCTTACTTGTAAGTCTTGTCTTCCCCTCTGGAAGTTGGAGGTGCATGCCGCGTGGTGCTGTAAACTGTATCATCACATCCACACTCGCTGCTGCGCAATGGCGCTATTTGCAACATCAGGCGGCACTTTGTGAGGCATTGTTGTCAATCGTGTCATCAAGACCATAGCCAGGTCAGCAGTGGTGTGGACCAGACTACAGCCCCATATAGACGGCCATAAAGCAAAGTATTACATTTGTATTTTTATTTTCCTCACAATATAATAAAATTTTTCTGCTTGAGAATTTGGAGAGACATTTGGGCTGATAACACTGCACAACAATGAAAATGTTTCCGATGTGAAAATAGTTACTTCTAATTGATTTCAGCATGCAAAGAATGAATATGACATTTAAAACTCTCAGTTAGCTCTGAGTTCTGAGATATAGCCCATTTATGACGATGTAGGGGTATTCCTAGTGAAGTGGGCAGAATGGAGAGAATCTTACCAGCAATCTGCGTTCTGCGCAGAGGGGGCGGGGCCTAATGACCCGATTAAATGAATCAGTTATTTGTCCCCTCCCCTATTCAAATATATGCGATTCACGGGATTACCCACATAAGATAACTGTGGTGCACTGAGTGACAAGCATAGTGACCGATTCCACCAAGACATTTCAGCAATGGAACAAAGATATCAGGGTAGGTGAATCACTACTGTTTGACAGTGACAAGAGATGCCCCAGAAGAGGAGTACAAGCGACAAGCAAAGAGAAAGCACCCCCATGAATAGGCCACTATATTAGATGGTACTTTCCTATGCTGTATGTTTGTTTCGTATGCTGTATGTTTGTTTCATATGCTGTATGTTTGTTTCATATGCTGTATGTTTGTTTCGTATGCTGTATGTTTGTTTCATATGCTGTATGTTTGTTTCATATGCTGTATGTTTGTTTCGTATGCTGTATGTTTGTTTCGTTTTGTGTTCTTATTTGTGATTGTTTGAATTAAAACAACTGTTATTTATTTTCTATCAAGAAAATATCAGATTATTTTAAAATAGCTTTTCACTATGACTATATTACTAATGTACATACAGTATAGTGCAAGTAGTGTAGCTCAAAAATAGAGCTAGTAAAAACATTCTGAAATCATTTTAGTTTTTCTTGACCTCAAATTAGTAATGTATGACTATTTTTACAAAGGAAACAAATTAAAAGTATTAATTTGTTGTACAGTGTAATGTAGGGGATTCTCCCACACACGGCACTGCCACCCCCACCCAGCACTGGTGACAGGTCCTCCACTTCTTACAATAGACCTTTGATCACTTGTTGCTATTACTCCAGCCCTGATCAAGACCATGGACCTCCCACTTCACTGGACATACTGGGGGAGTATGCAAGCATGATTTGTATATTACAGGTTGAGTCTCCGATATCCAAAATGCTTGGGACCAGGGGTATTTTGGATAACAGAATATTCCGTATTTTGGAATATTTGTATATCATAATGAAATATCACGGGAATCGGACCCAAATCTAAACACAGAATGCATTTATGTGTTATATACACCTTATACACACAGCCTGCAGGTAATTTTATACAATATTTTCAATAATTTTTATCTCAAACAAAGTTTGTGTACAGACATGAAATTCAGTTATTTTTCATATACGCCCTATACACACAGCCTGAAGGTAATTTTATATAATATGTTTAATAATTTGTGCCTTAAACAAAGTTTGTGTAGATTGAACCATCAAAAATCAAAGGTTTCATTATCTCAGTCATACTAAAATAATTCCGTATTTCAGAGTATTCCATATTTCGGAATATTTGGATATGGGAGACTCAACCTGTATAGGGATTAACAGAACAAAATGTGCCTCTGTGTATTAACATTAGTGATGTGAGGTTCGGTTTCCCTGAAATAAGAACACACCCAAACTTTTGGATTCCAAGTCAAATCGAGTTCCGGTTTCGGTCTGCTGTAAGTTCGGAGCTTTTATTTAAAAACAGAATCTCAGGTTTTGTATTGCATGTAAACAGGTCCAAATTACATGCTTTTAGATGATTTTACACATTTTAAAGAAATCCAAAACCGAATCTGAATCAATTCCAAACCAAAACACTTGAGGGTGGTTTTGCCAAACCGTAACATTTGAGGGTGGTATTGCCAAAACCAAAACACGGGGTTCCGCTCACATGTCTAATTAACGTATCTACCTCTAAGTAGAATGTTTCTGGTTTTCAATAGGCAAAAGATACATCTGGGTCTGCTTCCAAGTCAACTGCCCAAAGCTACTGCATTTGCAATCAGTGAAAGTAAATATTCTTAATGCAGATTTTCAGTCCCACTGATGTCGCAAGATTAGACAGTCCGCCCTGTGCGTGCGCACTCGTGAAGGGGGCGTGGTTTAGCTTTGAGTGGCGGTGTGCTGTTAGTCACGGGGGCCTGGCCTTGCGGCATGCACCCCCTCTTCCCAGCCCACAGCCACCACCCCTTCCATCCCCATGACCGCATATCAGGTATCCGGCGGCGTTGGGTGGAAGGCGGGAGTACTTCCGCCCTCCTCGAACCAGCCCTCACACCATCGGCCCTTCTGGCAAATGCCAGAAGTGCCCTGTGGCCAGTCCGGCCTTGGGCCGGGCGCATGCAGACAGAAAAAAAAAGTCTATAACAGTAGACTCCTGTAGACACACAATTTGTATATTCATTATCACTAGGATTGCCTCCAAGTCTGTGCCACAGCTACAAAGTTACTATATCCTTCATTTTCTTTTTACTTCACAATTTTTTTAATTTATATTTCATGCCCGCTTGCATCTTGCCCCAATTCACTCCCTTTAACTCCTTCCCTTATGATTCTTCCTTCTATCCCTTTATGTGCATTATGTCTATTGCAGGCAGAACATTACACGGAACTGAGAGATCAAATGAGCAAATCTGTGCACAAGCTCCAGCCTGGATTTGTTTGGTGTTTTGTCACCATAGGGTGAAGCAAACCTCATCTACAGCGCCGTATTAAATATTAATGTACTTTTTTGAGACCTCGTACCCTGTTGCTTAACATCAACATTGTTTAGAAGAACTGTAGAGAATCATTTGTTGGACGGTTACACAGTGCGTCCTGTTACATCCTCTAAATGCATATGTAGAGTTAGTTTTATGTGTTTATTAAATGCATCCGATAAAGACATTCATATGGAAATGATTGCAATGGAATGAGCTTCCAGTAACAAGTGTGGATGATTGCATTCTGTGAATAGTCAAAATTCCTTTATACATATTTCTTTTTCCACAGTAACCTGTTATTCTTCCACTGTGTGTCATGCAGAAGAAACATTGTTTAGTTTATCCTTTACATTAATGGAGAATCGGGTATAGCCGCTGTAAGTGTATGCAAAAGAGCTCG
The DNA here is from genome assembly GCA_031769625.1 of Taudactylus pleione. Lineage (NCBI taxonomy): Eukaryota > Metazoa > Chordata > Amphibia > Anura > Myobatrachidae > Taudactylus > Taudactylus pleione. The sequence goes on from JAUIMM010000205.1 coordinate 1,334,416, forward strand.
CCCGAGAGGGCACTGCAGAGCCGTTTCCAGTTCTGCAGTCACAGCTGCTGATATAATGACCAGTCAGCCATTAGTTGTCGGGAGAGGAGCTCATATTCCTAGCACGGAACGTACTTATACAGCTTGATGCACATACACAGGGCCACTGTCTTGGCAGATGTTGTGTTATTACTACTAGATGACTATAAACTGTTTACTAGATTTGTCGCTGCTTCAGTTAGTGATTAAAGAAGAAGGATAATAATTTGCGGAATGTAAGGGGCATGTTACACCACATTTATGATTAATTAAGCCTATATATATAGCAACAGCTATTCATGACAGTCATTACACTTTTATACACGTGCAGTAAATGATTCCTTCATGACAATAGTGGATATTCATGGAAGCTTGGAGAAAGATAAGGTGGAGAGATATAAAGTACAAACCAATTAGCTCCTAACTGTTACTTTACATACTTAGGGGTATATTTACTAAGCCTGGGATAGAAATAAAGTTAATGGAGATAAAGTACCAATCAATCAGCTCCTAACTGTCATTTTTCAAACAAAGCCTGTGACATGGTAGTTAGGAGCTAGTTGGCTGGTACTTTATCTCCGTTCACTTTATCTCTATCCAAGGCTTAGTAAATAGACCCCTGTGTTTGAAAAATGATAGTTAGAAGTTGGTTGGTATTTTACCTCTCCCAATTTTATCTCTCTCCATGCTTTCTTAAATACCACCCCCCCCATAGACATAATAGTCATGTTGTTGTGAGAGTCACCCTGGAAGCAACTAAGGCTCTCATCCACTCTCTTGTCATTTCCCACCTGGACTATTGCAGTCTCTTCTTCCTCTCTGGTCTTCCTGTCACCTGCCTTTCCATCCTTGTCTTATTTTCCTCTCTTTTTGTCATTCTGTATCGCCCAACCCTCTGTGCCAGTCACTACATTGGTTCCCTGTTCCCTACTGAATGAAATACTAAAGCTGCATACACACACAACAATTTTGTAAATGAACGATTTTAGTAAACGATTTTCGTTCACTTTTTCAAGAGAAAAATGAATGAAAATCGTTTACTAAAATCGTTCATTTACTAAATGTAATGCACGATTTTATTGAACTACAAACGACTTTTGTAAGTTCCCTTAATGAAAATCATTGAGTTGGTCAGTCTGACTGAACTACAAACGGGAATGCGCATGAACGATAATCGTCCATCAGTTTAACTCAGAAAGTGAACAATTTTTTCAACGATTGAACGATAATCGATATTGTTATCGATAATCATTCAAAAAATTGTTGTGTGTGTATGCACCTTAACTCATCACCTTCACCTAAAAAGCCTACTTTCTATCCACAATGTCTCCCGCCTCTTACACCTCAACTCCCTTGCAATCACCTCTTATCATTCCTGCCTAAAGAACTTCTCCCGTGCTGTCTCCAAACATTCACCAATCAGGATTCCCTCTAAAACACTCCCTTTCCACCACCCACCCAACCACTCTCCCACCCAATATCACCCTCTCTGTAATACACCCATTCCCTTTTGTTGTAAGTCCTCTTCCCCCACCTTCTCCTCTTTTCACTAGAGACTTCTCCAGCACAACTATATCCTAGACTTATCCCCTGGTCTCTTAGCCCCTGGTCTCCATACTTTCTTCCTCTCCTGTCCTCCTCTAGTTGTGGTCCTATTTGCTCCTCCCACTCCTGGGCACAAGCCCAACTACTGCTGATTTGCTCCCCATTCTGTCCACTTATTTCTCCTGCTTGTCTCTTCTTAGAATGAGTTTCTGTACCTCACCTCGTACTTCGCTACCGTATGTTCTGCTATTCGTGTCTATATGCAATTGTGCAGTGTACTGTATTGTGATTCAATGCACTGCTCTACCGTATACTCTCTGTATTGCGCTGGAGGCCCTTAGTGGTGCCATATAAATAGTAATGATAGTAATAGTTGCAGAAGCCGTAGGCATCTATCTATTGAATGTAGACTGTTTGTAATGTTCATGCAACTTATGCACATCCCATTTTCAGAGAAGCCTCCTGTGTATTTGGTCTGGGTAAATTATTGACTGGCGAAGATTAGCAAAACACATGAATAAAATACGAGAAAAAAATCTTGTAGTAAACAATCTCTACATTGACCCCTGAAAAGTGCTGCCCTAGGCCAGCGCCGCATTCTGCCTGCATTGTTAATACATTTACATTGAATTTTAGTGACAAGACAAAATGCACTTGTAGCCTAAACATAGAACAGTCAGCGGGCTGTGGACTAATATTTGTAAGAATGTATGACATTAATTCACTCAAAACCAGTGGCATAATTTAGGCATAAGGCACTTGGCACCTCATAGTTCTTAGGAGTTGGTTAAGTTGCATTCATATCCTGTATCTAGGTCACAAAACTGCAGTATAAACTGTGTAAAGGAATATATACTTATGTAACTGGGTAATTGAGGAGCTTTCTGTATCAGGCAAGTTCTTCACACAGACAGCTTCATGTAGGTCAGGGGTCTTCAACCTTGGCCCTCCAGCTGCTGTGGAACTACACATCCCAGCATGCACTGCCACCTTTTTGATATAACAGCATGCTAAAACTATGGCAGTGCATGCTGGGATGTGTAGTTCCACAGCAGCTGGAGGGCCAAGGTTGAAGACCCCTGATGTAGGTGATGCCTTCACACGCACCAACTGGGCAATATTAGGTATTTACTGTGTATTGTGGATAAACGTCTCTGTGTTCTTCTTCTTCTTGCATACTAAGGTCCTGATTGAAGGGTGGGGGTAGATACAAGTGTCACATATCAAATGACTCAGCACAGCCTCATGGTGCGTCCTAGACGCAATGCATTGTGACTTAGATGAGTTTTAGGCAAAAAGAACCCTGCAAAACAGACGCTCGGTGCTAGGAGAGTCTCAACGGACCAGGTGCACAGAGAGGGGCTGCTCAGCGCAACTGCAGCAAAGTTGAGTGAGGACATATCTGTATCACCTGGACGGTGACGCTGACTGATTAAATAGTGTGAGTGGTGCAGGCCTTGACCCAAGTGCCCGTGTGCACAGCACATTCTCATATAATTATAGATATATCATTGGGCGACATATTTACTCAAAATGGACCAATATGCCAATATAGGTGGTTCTGGGGTTGATGTTTCAAGCCTTGGCGAGAAAAAAAGTTGAGAGAGATAAAGTACAAACCAATCAGTTTTTGTCACTTTACAGGCTGTGTTTGAAAAATTACAGTAAGGAGCTGATTAGAAGGTACTTTATCTCTCTCCACTTTATCTCTCTCCACGCTTTGATACATCTCCCCCTCTGTGATTAATCTAAGACATGCATACTCATGTGTCCCCTTTAACAGCAACATTATCAAATGTGACCTACAAAAATAAATTAGATACAATATAAAAAACAGTGTGAGAGTACAAAATTTTTGGTTTTAATGACACTTCTCTTGCCGGGAATTTATGCATCCACGTCTTCTGCAGTGTTAAGTGTATTTCTGGCTTTCTAATGGGATGAGCTTTGTACCGCATATAAATTCAGTATAATCACTTGTTAAAGAAATGACTTGAAAGTTAAAAGTAGAGATTTGTACTTTTTTCGCACCTCATTTTTGTCACCCTGTGTGACTTTTTTCGTGTGAAAGAATTCACAGTACAATAATTACAGCACATACATAATAAAAACCAAACCAACTTCAAGAGCATTTTGTTCTTGACTCATGGAAACATTCGAACTCACAACAGATTTTACAATCAACCACAAATATATAGAAATGGAAATAAGTATAAATGTAATACAACACTATTCTAATAAATAATAATAATACTATCAATTATATTAGAGTGAATCTAAATGTTTCTATATAAATTCCGGGAAATGATATATCGGTACACAGTGATTGGTTATAATTGGTGACCTCTGATGTCATAACTTCACTATTTAGTATTACTTTACTTTATGTGTGTATTGTGAGGAATAACACTCCCCCTATGGTCAATTATTGTAGATATTAGTAGACCTTTCAGAGATCCACGCCTTGCTATATATACTTAGCACAAATATATTCCGACCCTTAGGATATGTTGTGCTCATACTGTATTAGGGATTGCCATCGACCATCAATGATTCATAATCGATGGTTTATGGCCGATGTCGAATGCTTTTACCATTGTTCAGGCAGAACCAGATGGTGTCCCTCCATCGATAGCAAAGCATAACTAGATTTTTTTTGTTTTATTTTTAAAGGTGCCGGGACAAAGAAAATAGCTCCGCCCCTGACACCTATGAAGCCCCACCTCCAGGTTCTGACTGGCCCACAGGCCAGTCAGTTAAAGAACAGGGATGACCATCGGTTGGTGAAACCATCAATGGTCATCCACTGCATAATTGATCACCATCGATGGCCACTTGCTAAATAGACATTGATGGTAACCAACGATGGTAAGACCACAGATGGCCATCCACATACTGTATGTTATTTCTCAGCTTGACAGAGGCCTGATTCAGAATTGTATGGTATTGCAGAGCCGCAGTGAGGTGTCTGTGCAATACCGTACAACTCATATGCAAATGCATCTGGTGTAAATACTGTAGATGCCTCCTGAGTGCAACGCAGATCCCAGTGTTGTGTCCTAAGATGAAGAATCGGATCTTCTGCGAGACCATCAGAAACCTGAGTAACCCTGAGGTTACTCTGATTGCCCCTCACAGCTTCATAGCTGAGGCCAGGAAGTCTGCATCGGAAGACGCTGACCCTGGCCTCATCACTCCCAGAATACAGAGATGACACAGCCCGTGTCCCTCCCACTCCCAAACAGCATGGTTTACCAACTGATAGGTGAAACAGCAGGAACCTGTTACCTTGAACCATTGTGACCACGGACCCATTATCGTGCTGGACACAGAAGCCGACGACACCACCGAGCTTCTAAACAGCCAAGAGATTGGGATAGTACACCAGTGCACACATTAAGATCAGGTACTGCGTCTATACCAAAGCAGTTCTAACACTGACTTATGAGCCGTTCATTAAACTGTGCCCGCTATAACTACATACTGTACCAGGATAATGCTTTGGACATTCACAATTATTACTGGCTTCAGCTTTAAGACACCATTAATATAATCAAGCTGGCAAAACTATCAGTGCTTGCAGCCCCGTATCTGGACGGCAGTGTGCACTGTGCAGCACTGCCGCCACTCTCGCTCCCTCTCCGCCCCCCTCCTCCTCCTGAGAGCTTACTTTTCCTTCCAGGGGGTGGAGAGAGGGCGGGATCTTGTGCTGACGTTATTCGTGTGCCACGCACCACTGCCGGAGGTCTCTTCCTGCAGACCTCCGGCACCGGGAAGTGTGTGGCCGGTGCCACTGGAGGATTCCACCCTGTGCGGAGGCACCGGCCGCACCACCCTCCCTACGGCCCTGAGTGCTTGTATTGGTATCGATCTGGACTTGCTGCTATACTAAGGGGTAAATTTACTAAATTGAGAGTTTTCAGAAGTGAGTTTTAAAAGTAATGTTGCCCATAGCAACCCATCAGATTCTACTTAACACCTTTTTTATAATAGGCTCTTAATAAAGTCTTGGATTTAATTTTGAGAATGTTGATGTTGTATTTTGAATGGCATCAGTGTTGCATACTGTATTCTCACTTTTTGGGGTATATTTACAAAAGTGCGCGTTTTTAGAAGTAGAGATGTTGCCCATAGCAACCAATCTGATATATTCTACTTAACATTTATCTAGCACCTTCTATAGATAATAGCTAGAATCTGATTGGTTGCTATGGCAACATCACTTTTAAAACTCCCTTCTAAAAACTCTCACTTTAGTAAATTCACCCCTAAGAGTACCCATTGCACTCACTGATCACAGACCTGGTAGTAAATGTGCTTTTGCTGTTTATTGACATTTTGAGTGTTAACAGGTGCATTGCTGTTTGAACTTGTAGACTGTATCCCTTTAACAAGCGCCTGACTATATGTTGCTACATTTAACAAGCTCTACAGTGTTGTCATATCCTTTGGGTTACTGTTGCAGTGCACAGATGAGATTCTTTAAGCTGTTGGTGCTATAAATTATTTGAGAATTTTTAATAGAACAGACCTTTATTTACATGTGCTGTATTTTGTGTACAACTATTTCTATGAATTATTTTATCTTGCATCTTTTAATTACTTTCATATGTTGCTGATTGCTACATTCAATAAATAGAATAGAATATTGGATTGTTGCCATCTAATGTTTTTATTCACCAGCGTATTCATACAATTAGTTTGTAATTTCTTGGCAAATCTGAGCAAACTTTCTAGACTTTTCATGGTAATTTGGCCATTAGGGTCTCTCATTTCCTCACTGCAATGCAGATAAATAATGCTGTTTGTGTAGAATATTCTGTCTTTCTGTAACGCCCCAACTGGGAAAGCACTGATTTAAAGAGCTGCCATGTAAATGACATTTCCTAGGAGTCAGTTCATATGAATAGGAGTGGATCTGCTCCTGCACTATGTAGATATGTCAATTCTACTGGATGTTACATGTATTAAACCTATGTAGCTTTCGTAGTGCTGCATGGTAATATATTATGTTTTTATTTCTTAAAAATAATGGAAGCCATAATTCCATTTATACAATCCCTAGCTGTCATCACACCATGATTTGTCTTAAAGAAATATGCTTTCAGGCTGCATAGAGGCCGGCAGACTTATACACTAGTATAAACTTTTACTATGTGCATTGGATTAGTGTGGATAAACTCTAAAGCATGTTACATACTGACAAAGGAGCAATGATGTCAAATCAAATGGTACATACATTAATAAATTGGGAAGGGGGGGGGGAGAGCATAAGTCCGATGTCTAAACAGCAGCTACATGTGACCAGACCCAATGAGAGATCCAAAACATTAACGCAACAGCCTGGGGAGCATGTCAGGGCGCCAGCTGCTGCAGACTGAGAATGGTTTTCTACATCTAAGCATCTGGGTCCAATGACTTGAATCCAAAATTGTAACTCAACCAATTAATAAAAGGGCTCTTTAAGCACTTCTGTGGGCAGCACAGAAACATGTCGTGGACAGAATCGGCATTATTACTGTGTTTGTCCTTGTGAGACACATACATTTGTCTTGCACATGTTGATAGTTATACAGGATGCCTGGGTTTGCAGCTAAGGTTGCTCAGTTTCAATCCTATACACCTGTTATGATATTCACATGTGTTCCTGGCAACCATATGATTGCTTGTGGGCAAATATATCCAAGCAGCTGTTATATGAATGGAGAGCAAGTGATGGCTCTGAGTACGGGAAAAATAATACGAGGAGCATGTTTGGGTTCATCATATGAGACACTGAGAATACAAGGCAGGCAGCTATGAAAATTGGTGCACAGGTAAAAGCTGGCATAAATAAACAGTCATCAATCAGAGCTGTCATTTGTCTAGAACTAGTCAAAATATTAAAGCCAATATGTAAGTATCCTGTGCACCATGGGGCTTATTCTGCATTGCACGTGTATGCATTTATGCCGATCGCACGTCTGCGACTTTATGCAAATTCTGCTGCACTCCCTGGATTACAGCCATACATCTGCACATGGAAGGACTCGGGTGCCTTTAGATGCTGCAGATTATGGTTGGTGCTGATTTAGAGGCCACCATCGGCCACACCATTACAACATGAAGCAGCCCCATGCTAGGTGCAGATTACCCATTGGAGAATGGCCTCCAATGTAAATGTTTGTCATTTCAGTTAGCAACCACCAGGGCCGGATTAAGGGGGGGCGACAGGGGCGGTCGTCCCTGGGCCCCCACACACAGAGGGCACTTCATGGGGGCACTGTATGGGGGGGTGTTTGCTACTGGGGGCAATGCATAGGAGGGGCTACTACTGGGGCACTGTATAGGTAGGGACTACTACTGGGGGCAGAGCATGGGGGACTACTACTGGGGGCACTGTATATGGTGGACTACTACTGGGGGTAGAGCATAGGGGGACTACTACTGGGGGCAATGCTTTTGGGGGAATACTACTGGGGGCACTATATAAAGGACACTGCCTAGGGGGATTACTACTGGGGGCACTGCCTAGGGGGGACTACTACTGTGGGCAATGCATAGGGGGGAACTACTACTGAGGGCAATGCATAGGGGGGAACTACTACTGAGGGTAATGCATAGGGGGGACAACTACTGGGGGCACTGTATAGGGTGGACCACTACTGTGGGAATTATATAAGGGGCACTGCATAGGGAAGACCAATACTGGGGGCACTACATAAGGGGCACTACTACAGGGGGCACTGCATAAGGAGCACTGCATAGGGGGGACCATTACTGGGGACATTGCATAAGGGGCACTTCTACAGTGGGCATTGCAAGAGGGGCAATAACGTGAATAGAAAGAAAAAAAAAATCCTAGGGTGACGAGAAATGGTGGTATATAGGATCCCCCACAAGTTTGTTGCCATGGGGCACCCACAGACCTTAATCTGGCCTTGGCAACCACCAAAAGCAATACGCCTGCGGCACACCAATAACACGCATATAATATGAACCATCGCCATGCGCCCGATTAGCCACCTCCCTGTCACTGCCCAGGATCAGACAATACATTTTCAAGACACTTCTAAGACTGTGCGTCTCTCATGAGCCTCAATCACATTAGCAATTCTGTACAGGTGCGCAGTGTGACCTGTACGCAGAACAAAGGAAATCGCTTAACTGCGTCCGACATCGGAAGTCTGTCCGACTCAAAAACAGCTTCCATATTCCTAAATGTCTCCCAAAAAGTTCGCTAGTCACAAGTTAAAGATCAACTGTGTGTAAAAGTCTTGTTCTGTTCTGGAAAAATCTGACTTATTTAATTGAACAGTTATTTAAATAGCGCATACATACAGCACTTTACAGAGACTATTTAGTCATAGTAGAGCTGTCCAGTAGAGCTTGCAATCTATTTTCCCTACTATCAGAAGACAATGAACCTACTCAAATGTCTTTGGGGGAAACCAGGGCAAGCACAGGAAAACCATGCCATCAGTGGGAGAACACACAGCCTGCACACATTTGGGATCCTGCATTGAATTGAGCACATGACCCCAGTGTTGTAGGCAGCAATGCTAATCACTGTGCCACTTTGCTCCACACAACCATCTGTGTTATCCATGTTCTATATTGGAACTTTTTTTTATTTATTGTATGTGTGGGGCAGGGGGCAGAAAAATTAGGAAAACTAATTAAAAAAGATATTTTCATAGTGCAAATGTCTGAGGGCCTGATTCGCAGCTGCCAATTTGTACGCAGAGGCTGTGTGAAAATATGCAAAATTGTCGCAGCCACTGGGATTTGTCTTAAAATGCCCACAGGCTTCGCAAGTCTAAGTGACTGCATGCAAAGCTGCAGCTCGGACACAGATCAATCGATTATCGGACTTCTGAGTAACCCTATGGTCACGCAGAGTGGCAGTTGGAAATTAGGCGCCCCGTAAACGGTCTCATCTTGCTTGCGTTTCCATCGCCACCCCCCAATCACACCCGCCCACAAATGGTCCCTGCCTGTCAATCACTTCGCGAATAACTCCGCACTGCGAGCAACATCGGTAATGAAACTTGAAGCATATGCAGTGCAATTCGGATGCATACACAGATCACCGATAATCGCTCGACTGCATAAACATCGTCATTTGTCTATCTGTAAGGGGTCTATTTACTAAGCTGTGTTAGGAGATTTGGAGAACGGTGATAAGGTACTAGACAATCAGCTCCTAACTGCCATGTGACAGGCTGTGTTTGAAAAATGGCAGTTAGGAGCTGATTGGCTGGTAGCTTATCACGTTCACTTTATCTCCTAACACAACTTAGTAAATAGACCCCTAAATCTGGTTTTGATTTAGGGGTAAATTTAATAAAGTGAGACAACCAACCAGATTCTAGCTATTATCTTCTAGAAGGTGCTAGTTAAATGTTAAGTAGAATCTGATTGGTTGCTATGGGCAACATCTTTTCTAAAACTCACGTCTAAAAACTCTCCCTTTAGTAAATTCACCCCTTAGTCTCAGGCAGCAGAACAGATGCTACAGCAGGCCTGGCCAACCTGTGGCTCTCCAGCTGTTGTGAATCTACAAGCCCCAGCATGCCTTGCCAGAGTTTTACCATTCCCTAATAGCAAAACTGTGGCAAGGCATGCTGGGACTTGTAGTTTCACAACAGCTGGATAGCCACAGGTTGGCCAGGCCTGTGCTACAGCATAGCATATAGAACAGCGCCACTGTGACTGAAGGTCTAAAAAAAAGTGATAACAACCAAAAGGCATAATAAAAACAAATTATACACAATTTTGACAATGGCAACCTGTAAAAATAAGTGATTATATATTTTATGATTTCATTCATTTACAGAAAACACCTACTACAAAGACACCTTACAAAAAAAAACTCTGGGAAAATAGAAGCACAATGTACGAGGATATGTATATATGTTTTGCCATCTACGATGGCTAATGACAGCTTGTTATCTTGTCAGATAAAATAGTAATTTCCTCATTTTACTGTCCTGCTCTACACAAATGTGTAATTTATATCCTTTCTCTGTTGCCTTTTCCTTTTCCACTTTACTGCAGCTCAATTTAACATTAAATAACATGGAAACCCATTGGTTTCACTATTTACAGAATATTTTTTTAGAAAACCCTGTACATAAATCATGCTTTGTCAAGTTCCAAGACAGCATCTTAAATACTCATGTTGTAATTTAAAAGGAAAAAAAAACATCTATTCAGCAACGCGTTTTGCCTTGGTCTTGTGGGTTTGATTTACATACATTCATCTCCTTTTAATATATGCTTTCATAAAAGCGATATAATTAGTGATTTTCAATTTAACTTCAAAATTGTCAAATTTCATTTTGATTACCTCATAATTACACTGCAGTTGCTAGCTGAGAAGCATTTGGATTCCTGCATGAAACGCGTCTGTGGGGTTTGATGGTGACTAATGAAGCATGTGAATTGAGAGGTGATCAACCATTACTTTTATGGCGCATAATTCCACGATATTAGAAGTATGTTAGCCTGGCTTTTTCACTAAGCATTTCTTAACAAATCTATTTGAGACATCCTAATGAATTTCTGAATGATGCCAAAATAATACATGGGTATCTTTATAATTTAAAGTGAAATTATCATTTGTAGATAAACTGAGATAGAGATTTTTGCTCAGATCAAGTGAGTCTAGAATAAAGTTAGTGGTTTGTTGGTTACTCCAAAAAACCTGAGGAGTACAATAGACTAGGACAAATGTTATAATATAAAAAATATAATTTATTAGACGTCATTAGAAGAAACATGTTCTGAACAATTTTGGTTGTAGTGCCATGGCTTGAGAATAGCATTAACACTTCCAACAGTTGCCAGTTGCTCACTTTACTGATATGGGGAGCTGATTGGTTGGTACTTTTATTCTCTCTAATTTATCTCTCTCAAATGCTTAGTACAAAAATTGTATTTTTAAGCTGGGTACACAGTGGACAATGTGTTGTCCCAGTGATATCAGCAGCGGGGATGCCATCATCGGTAGGTGCATACACACTTGCCGATGCCGGCAACGACGAATGACGGTGGGGGGGCTATGTTGCATTTGTCAGAATGGCATCGTTATTAATGATATCCCCAGATTGAGCTGCATGTACAGATGACTAGGAATATCGTTAATGACCCACGGGAGCGAGCATCATTCATCACTTAGTGCATACACACTGGACGTTTTGAACGATATATCGATGAAAGATGTCGTTATCGTTCATATCATTTACAAGTATCGTCCAGTGTGTATGGGGCTTTAATTTGACTTTTTTTCTCATTGTCCATTGGGCACCTAAGCACTTAATTTGAGTCATCAATATAATTAGTGAACACCATACACCATATAGACTTTAGCGGCATAGGGGACATGCTACACGAACAGGTGCAAAAGGTAATTGTGCAAAAAAGATGCTGTAACCCATAGTAACCAGTCACCTTTTGATTTCTAAAGTGTACTAGTAAAATGGATATTAGAAATGTATTGGTCGGTAAGAGGGGATGTAGTAAGAATGTTGACATCACAATGTCGACAGTTCCGGCATCAACATTTTTGAAATGTTGACATTAAAAATGTCGGCATGTACAGAATGCTGACATGTTCACAAAGTCAACATCTGAAATGTTGACATTCTGCATGGACTGGAGGGTTACAGTTAGGCTGAGGCAAAGGAGGGTTAGGATTAGACTATGGGAGGCACCAGGAGGAGCATTAGGGGTTAGGATTAGTCAAACTTAGTGCTGCTGGATCCCCTGGAAGTCATCCTGAAATCACTGCTAGACCCGAAAGACACAGCTGGACCCACAGTACCAGGTAAGTCACCCACTAGACCACCAGGGACGTTTGCCAAGACTAATCATGCCAACAGTTTAGCGTGGCAGAATATGTGTGCACTATATAAATAACTGGTAATAAATAACCATTTCATCAGTGTCAACATGATGAATGTTAACATGTTCAATGTCGGCATGGCAAGCATGTTGACATTGCGACCATGTGGACATTCTCATGAAGACATTACAACGTCAGTCGACAAAACACTGGGCCTGAGTCAGACCCGCTCGTGAGCGCTGAGCGCTTGCAAGCCGGTCGATGTTGGCCCAGTGCGCATGCGCACGATGAGGCCGGCTCCGTCATGTGCATGCGCGAGACCCGGATAGCAACGGGCAAACCGTCGCTCCGGGTCTCGTACCAAAGGGGGCGTGCTGTCGATTTTGAGTGACAGCACACTCCCTTTGGTGGGCGTGCCGGGAGCGTGGCTGCCCAGATGGAGGCATTCCCATGGGAACGCCTACCACTACCATCTGGGGCCGGCCCCACTGACATCACAGTGATGTCAGTGGGAGTGCTTTCGGCACTGTTTGAGCCAAAAGCACTCTAGGGCTTGGGCAACGAGACCCTACCACAAGGGTCTCGTCGCAAGCCCGAAGGTCGTGATGGTCTTGACCATCGCGACCATCTTCGTGGCCGCTCGCTATATCTAGATAGATATAGCTTTGTCAGAGCGTCCGGCTCTGAATCAGGGCCACATACCGAACCCGGTATGTTACATAAACGTTCTCCATCATTGTTGAAAATCTCCAGCATATTGGCAGGGGGAACACAATTGTCTTCATTAGAACAATTAGTCTCTTCCCCCTCCTCCCTAATATTCCTGGCATAATACACCCTGCTAATATAGAATTTCACAAGACACACAATTCACAGACCCAAAAATAAACCATTGGAACCCTGAGGAATGTTAAGCCTTCAGAGGGCCGGTGTGCACATATTTTTCAGTGGGCTTCTTCTCCCATGAAAATATGGCACAGACGCCTACACAGAAGATAGCAAAGACTCTGGTACAATGCTATCTTCAGTGCAAGCTGCATACACTGATGGCGATTTCTTCAGAATTATGGTACCAATGCAATATTTTTGTGATTCCTTTGGAAATATTGTGCCATTGTCATATTTCTGAGAAGTCACCAGAAATATGGTAATAACCACCTGGTAACCTTGTCCTGGGTGCAGGGTATGCTGCATGGTCTCCCCATATATATAACCGGGTCCCAACCAAGGTCTTAGCGCCAAGTTCTGATCTCAAATGTAAGAACCAGATTGCGTATATTTTGGATTGCATTTAAGCCTCTCCCTCGTGATTTCAGGTGCTGAGAGGTAGTCAAAATAGACTGAAAATGACTGGAAATTAATGTTATTGATGTTAGTAATACTATAGGAACAAAGACCGGTCCAAGTTACACGATTTTAGCTGTTTTTAAAATTTTTACAGAAATCCAAAACATGATGACGATTTTGATACAAAACCAAAACGGGGGTCTGCACATTTACTATAACTTAAAATGCAATAGGCTGGATAGGTAGGAGCATAATTCGTTTGTGAAACTGTTTGCAAAATTTCCCTTAAATGATATTTTCTCCATCCTTGCAGATTTAACCGCACTTGGACCATGGGCAATGTGAAAAGGGGAGGTCATTCTATAATTATTTCATCTGCCTGTGGCCTGACTGAAATATAGTAGTCAGACATTACACTAAGCATAATGCACTGTGTAAATATCACTATATACAGTATGTGCCACTTCAGACACCTCCAGGCATTCGAATTACAGTAATATCCTGCAAATGTGTAGGTCAAAAACGGAAAAGGAACACTCTGCAAAAATATAGATATTTGAAGTTGAAATGTAAAATGATTGTGTCCAGTATCAAAATAATAATAATATACTTTAATAGCTAGGATTCAAAGTCACATAGTAATTCTATAGATATTTAAATGGGACGGAAACAGCCAACTGCATTGTAATATGAATGGAGATTGGTCAATGGACTCAGCAACAACAGGGTGTACCTGGCTATATATATACTGTATATATACATACATAGGTGCACATAACATTGCAGAAATCCTAATGAAAGAAAAGGCAGCACTTCTCATTTATTTTGAAAGTTAGATTGTATTGTACAAGGAGACCAATATAGAAATAGATAGATAGATAGATAGATAGATAGATAGGTAGATAGATAGATAGATAGATAGATAGATAGATAAATAGATAGATAGATAGATAGATACGAGATAAATAGGTACTGTATGGGGGGAACACTACGGGGGGCCTGCATAAGAAGGACCACTACTGGGGCACTGTATAAGGGGCACAACTGGGGGCACTGTATCAGGGGGGCACTGTATAAGGGGCACTACTGGGGGCACTGTATAAGGGGCACTACTGGGGGCACTGTATAAGGGGCACAACTGGGGGCACTGTATCAGGGGGGCACTGTATAAGGGGCACTACTGGGGCACTGTATAAGGGGCACTAATGGGGCACAACTACATGGGGCACTGCTACTGGGGACATTGTATAAGGGGCACTATTACAGTGGGAATTGCAAGAGGGGCACTACTACTGGGGGCATTAAGGTGCAAATGGAATGGAAAGGAATGTTCCCAAAGTTACGCAAAATGGGGGGGTGTCATGTTGACACGGCGCCATTTTAAAGTGGCCACGTCCCTTGAGGCATGTGGCCACACCCACTTTTTGGCACACGTGCCTTTGGCGCGCGCAGATAGGGAGGAGGGGGGGCTCAGTTTTTAATTTTGCCCTGGGCTCCACCCACTGATGGATAGATAGAGTGCGCGCATCGCAGCAACAATGACACCGGATACATCTGTATGAGATATATAAATTGATAGAAAGATTGATAGGTAAGAGATAGATAGATGATAGATATGAGATAGATAGATATGAGATAAATAGATACAAGATAAATAGATACAAAATAAATAGATAGATATGAGATAATAGATACATACAGATGTAGTCACCATCATCGGCACCAATGGTGCGACTAGTGTGCCCGCGTCTATGGTGTGCGTATGCACATGCGCGCCATAGACTTCAATGGGGAGAACGCCGGCCGCGCCTAGTTGCAGCCCGGTGACAGCTACGCGATGCGTGATGCTGTGTGCGCGCATCGCAGCAACTATGACGCCCGCTACAACTGTATGAGATATATAAATTGATATATAGATTGATGGATATGAGATAGATAGATAGATAGATAGATAGATAGATCAAATAAACTTTTAAGTAAATGAAAACAGTCACTAAGTGCGACTTAGAGGCTAGTAGAGATTTGGATATTTATGTATGGCCATTGGCCTGGAATGGCATCCTAAAATGCCCTGAGACCAGCATCTGCTTAGATCAGATGGAATTAGATAAAATCTTAGTTTTCATGCCAAGACCTGGCAAAGCTTCCCATGCACTGCCAAAAATTATATTTTATTTTGTTGGATACAGTTTAACAGTAATTAATTTGTTAGTTAATCGGTTTTGTTGTGTAAATGGTTCTGTAATATTTTGTAACAATTTATCAAACAATTTATGTCTTTGCCACTGTCTGGTTTTAAAGCTCTTTAAATAACAAAGAATAATGGGTTATTTTCCTGTGCTAAGTGTCATAAACCTCTCACAATAATATTACTCGAATTACTTTTATTTACTAATAAAAATACAATTTACTAGCTTTTCAAATAATGCAACATATTGTTTTGCCTTATCCTTTCTTAATTTTTATTTTGCTGTAACCTTGCAATTTCCTGTACCAGCGTCAATGTCATATTTAATGAACCTCAGTATAAATCTTATGTTTTATTATAATAGTTAAACTTAAAACTTAGGGTGTTTATTACAGTCTGAATGGTTCCCTGCAACCAATATAATTAGGATGCAGTGCCCTATGGCTAGGTACATTAGTGCACTTCTTTTCTTAAAAAAAAAAATTAAATTAGTCTAAACAATGTAAATTCCAAGGAATGAAGGAGACAGAAATTCTGGACCAACAACAACAGATCTATCCTATATGATGTACATAAGCGTCATGCCAAACCCTACCTGAGCTGATCTGTTATAGTGGACAATATTGGTGGTAGAGATGCGCAGTTTGGTTCTCCAGGATTCCGAATCCACTTGAATTTTGTGAATCTGGATAAATCCAAGTCGCGGTTTTGATCTTTTGTGGTTTGGAATTTGGTTTTTAAATCCGAACTTCGGGTGTTGGTTTGCATAAATTACACGATTTTAGCTATATTTAGAAACTTTTATCAAATTTAAAAAAAAAGCCCAGATTCAAAACCAAAACACTTGAGGGTGGTTTTGCAAAACCAAAAAACGAAGATGAATCCAGATCCAAAACCAAAACACGGGGTCAGTGCAGATCCCTAATTGGCGTTAATGGTAAAATAAATGATGGTATTCCTCGTCCTCCATGGCTGGCCTGGGAATCTGCCGAGCCTAACTACACTACAGGCCCAGGTAACTAGCACCCGCTCCAACAACTCTCTGTGACCCTGCCCCTAAGCTAAAATTAGCATGGATGTGTAGGCGGAACTGCGGGCTATAAAGAGTTATGCGTACGCAGAGATCAGTGTATTCTCAGACGGATCTCTTGCACCAGCGATAGGGCTGGGACAAGTGTGCGCTGATAATGATGACTTCTATGAAACCAAGTGTATGAATAGAGGTGGCCTGGTCGAATAGATGCGTTCAACATGGCATATGGGCAAATATCCCCATTTAGCTATGTGCATGAAATGTGGGTCCAATGCTGTCTAAATTGCATACACCTCTGAGTCAGCCCAGAAAGGGGGCATTCCTCCTCCTCAGTGGCTGGCCCCACAGATATCCCGTCCCTTTTTTTGGAGCCTTTGCTTGTGATGAGGAGCACTTCAAAATGGGTTTATATAGCATGATACCCTTACAGAAGGGATATGTAGGTCTATCATAACCTGGTCAATCCAGAAATGAGTCATTCTGACTATAAACTGCCATTCATTCAACTGACAATATAAAATAATATAATAAATAGCGCAGTAACAGCCATAAATACTGTAATAAAATAGTACCTCTATTAAATAATGAAATCTACATGATCTGCACTAGAGATTTTTTAAAGGACTAATCCACTTTGAAGGAACTTTCATCAGTTAAATATGTTCGCATTGTATAGCAATTAGAGGTGGTCCCCAGCACCATTACATTGACCACCAGCTGACGCCACAGATCTCAGACCTTTAGGTTATGTCTGCGGCTCTTCAGTATACCTTTATGAAAGGTGCTACATACGCTATGATTGATTTGCATTGTGCTCTTCAGGAAAACAAGCCTGATATTGGGTGAGTTTACTCTTGACTTCCTAGAATATAGTAGATGGACATGTCCTTAAAAATAAAGCATGATATTTATTTATACAGGCAACCTCAGAGAACTCCTGTAGCATCATAGTCACACTCACTGTCACTCTCTTCTTGTATAAAGACTTGAATACGTCAGGTACAGTAAGTCAAACTAGCTACTAAAAGCGGGTTATTTATTGCCACTGGTGTAATCATAATAACAAACCAGCAACTACCATTTATCTGTCTCACGCAAGTCACACAATGAAAGCAATTGGCTGATTTGTTTTACGACAGATTTGAACATTTCAGTAATGCTAAGATATAACTACCTGATGGAGAATCAATTTTTTGCAACCTGGGCATGGATTTGGTGACTCCTCAAGAATTGCATTTTCTTCTGTGGCATTACGGAATTGAGGAAGGGCTACTAAATTATTATTACTTGTTTCACTGCAATTTGGAAGTTATATTAAGTGATCCCAAGATTTTGTAAATCTTAATGGAAATTAAGATTTGGATTTAATTCAGTATTGTATAGAATTTTGTGAAAATATCAGCAGAATTCTAAAATCTGAATTTTCTGCAATCCTAATACTTTACCTAATGCCCTGTAACATTTGAATTAGGAATTGAAATTTATACTATACAGTTTGGGTCCTCATTCACATTTAGGATCACATTGAGCTAAACTGTGCAAATGTTGTTGTGAATGGGATGAAAATTATTCTTTTTTTTCTGCATGCAAGGGAAATAATTTCTATATTTGTAAGTAGCACACAAATACTGGGGCCCTTAACTTTTAAAATTAAATGTAGAGTTTAGCTTGAACCCACCCCTACTCTCAAATCTATATGACTGTAAATTATAAATTTGCTCCCCACGCAGAACAGCATGGTTTTTATCAAGGTCCAAAATGGCACATTCTGATTGGGTTCACTCCTAACTTTAAACGATAAAGCACAACAGAATATACTGGGGCAACAGTAACTGTTAATAAATAATAATAAATAATGAAACACTTCATCCATAAACCTATATGCAAACTGCAATACATATTTACACATATATAATTGTGTAGATATAAGTTATTATTAGTGCACAGCCCAACATATTAGCAGCTTCTGTAGCACTATAAAGATATTATTGTTATGAATGCCTTGTATTATTTGAATTCAGGGTATGAGAGTTTAATAATAATGTGTCTGTAACTACAACATAACATGATTTATGGGGAGACTGAAAACTGTTGTCTATTTATTTGTTAAATTATTTAAAAAAACATCATGTTTACCAGCTTCTCATTAAGTCATCAATTTTTTTTCTAGCAAAACAGAGCTGCCAAAACAAAAATATTCCCAATGCAACATCATGCCATATATATATATATATATATATATATATATATATATATATATATAATGGCTATGCTCGATATAGTCCTTGAGAGACGTTGACTTGACAAAGGTCTTACAGAGAACCAAATTATTTACTCATGAGATGAGCACAATGTTTCTGCTGCTTTTGAATTGTGAATTCTCAGCCCTTGCACACTTCCATATAAATCAGTGCTGTCCAATTGCTGTTCTCTGGAGACACTTGTACGCAAGGTTTCATGACAATACAGTATATTACCATGCATACTGCATGCTCTTTTTCGACAAGCATGCTAATTAAAGAAGTCCCCCTAAATCTGCCAAATTTTTGGTCATCACCATCTTAGCGAGACTGTCATCAGTAACTTTAGAGATTTGAACAAAACAGACAAGAGACAATATACTGTTTAAGAATAATTTCTGTGCATCTATCTCTTACAAACTTTTGGTAACTGTACTACTGTATGTGGGCCAATCTAAATAATTAACTTAAAAACACAAAATAAAAATGAAAAAGAATAAAAAAAAAGACTCAAATATAATGTAACAATATGGTTCAACTGCAAATTTGACCTTCATTATATGGTCAGTGATGTATATATTTCAAATATTTTATTATCCCTAATAAATTATTATGCTTCAGCCCATGTACAAATGCCCTTGGGTTAAATCTAAAATAACAAAATCTTATCCATTGCTATTTAAACTACCACGGGACAAGAACACAGCTGTTAATTCTTTCATATGTCTCCATAGCCTCAGAATGTTTTGAGGCTACAGAGGTTTTTACTGCTTTTATTGGTTGATATTGTAAGCTATTTCATATTATAGGACAGTCATAGGGCAGCTGCTTTTTACATTTCAGGGCATAATTGTCAAGTGTTTAAAACCAAAAGCTTATGTTCCTCTTAACACGCTTACAACAACAAAAAACAGTGTTGTTCTTTTCTTTTTCTTTTTTTGTTTAACAGAATTAGGACCCTATTTGGTTAAGTAGAAGCTAAAGTTTATTATGTTGTTTTTTCTGTTTTACCATGTAAGATGAGAGAGCTTTAATTTTCTAGAAATTAATTATTACTTTGAAGCACATTAGATTTTAAAATTGAATAAAAAGAAAGATAAAAATAACTTTGAAGATATTTTTTAAATTTAAGTCAACTATTAAAATGAAAAGAAATATTTAATTTGAGTTAAACCATTATTTTACTATTGAGTAGATTTCATTAGTAGTAGCTTTTTATTCTGTTTTATTAAATTTGACAAAGCATGTGTGGACGGCATAAAAATATTCCTTAATGATATACAATTTACTCTTGGAATAAAAATCACTGGGGTGTATAACTGAAAATTGATGAGCAGTCACACTTAAATATCATGAAAAGGTTATCTAAAGTAAAATGCAATAACATATAATGTAGTGATAATGACAATGGAGGGACTTTCCTTGATAATATAGTCTGTCCAGGACATATAACTGTTATATAATTTGATATTCTAGTAAGATGACATATCGTAAGTTCAGTAGCACATGGAAAAGTCTGAATTTTTTTTACAATGCCCAATGATTAATCTGAGCGATCGCTGTAGTTCATCCTCAATGATCCTGAAAAGCAGTCATTGTAATATTTAATTTTCAAATCCATCACACAGTGATATTTCTAAGAAAGGCATTACAGCTTTTCTTGCTATGTATAGCTGTTCTAGGAACAAAAAACAATGCTTAATTTTATGCAATAAAAACTACGTAGTGAGAAATATGTAATTAAGAATAATTCATTAGATACATTTTCTATTCTTCACTAAATAAATTAACTGTAGTTATTTTTTTTAATTGTAGACAGAAAGATTTTGTATATTAGTGAGTAAATTGGTTATACTTTGTTAACTAAATATTTTTATATTTCATATTTTATTCTATATTTATAAAAAAAAATACTGAGAAATTATTGACTCTGATAAAATAGACATTAATACATGCAAAGACCACTTCAAAGACAAGTGAGGTAATTTAAATAGCTAGTTTAGGCCTTTCTTACAGTGTTTTAGTTGTGTTTCTTGAGAGAGAGCAGTAGAAGCTAAAAAAATATCTGCATGAGGATTTTTTACATTTTTACAATTCGGGATGCAAAGATCAGAGCTATAAGGTTGTAGGAGTAATGTAGTTTTGATTAGTTTAAGAGCCCAGACAAGTTTAATCTAATGACAAAATGAGGTTTGGGCATATTTAGGTCAAGAACCAAGAGGAGTGAAACTGTATCTCCAATTTGGAGATTCTTGAAATATCAGACTCTCATGGTTGCCAAATCAGTTTGCTATAATTAGAGTGGAATAAAGACTTAGAATTTGGAACATTATTTTTTTGAAAAGCTCATATTTAAGTCTAGCTATAATGTTTTTGTCACATAACGGTTAGGATTAAAAAGATTAGGCTGACGTTGAGCTTACATCTCCTCTGCACATCTAGATATTAAATTGGCTCAAGAGATGCTTGTACACACTGTAATTTTCACAATGAATTGACAATTCTAGAAGTGAATTAGTTGTGGGCACAAAATACCCGCTGATCTAAATCGATGTCTAATTGGGAACATTGAAATGTCATTTTAGATTGGCGTAAAAGGTGGTTGGACAAAAACCACTACAACAATGTGTTTTCAATTGTTGTTAACATTTACTGTGCCCCATGCTTGCATAACTGAAGTCAGTGGCATCACAAAGGGGGTGCAAGGGGTGGAGGCCACACCTGGGTGTCACCCGCCAAGGGGTGACACTAAAGTGCCATCTCCTCCTCAGTGACAGAAGCTGGGTGCTGCCCTGTAGCATTATGTGCAGAACTCGGCTCCTGACACATTGAGAAAGCCGACACTGCACACACACAGAGTGGTCCCGGGGGCTGTCCACATCTCCGGGACTCCCCCTGGAGTGATTACAACGGGGGTTCCGGCCATGAAACCATGACCCTAAGCTCGTCGAGACCACACCCCTACGCGCAAAGCAGCACACACTACACCTTCCCTGCTCTGGTTGTTATCACGGGGAGGGACGCCACTGACTGAAGTAGACATAGATCCAACGGTTTTGTTATACAATCCCGATCCGACTACGTCAACCAAACCCCTTATATGAGTCTCTTTAGGACTGTTTTAGATCTGCAGCACTCTTTTTTTAGTAGGATTATTTATCTTAATAGGACACAAGCAAGTAATCTATCCAGATAGCATAAATAGTAAATCTAATAGTGTGTCCCTGTCTTAAGATAAATGCACCTTTGTCCTGACAAAAATCTTAGAATTGAAACTTGAAGTAAAAACTAGAGGTTCCAATAACCCAGCTTGAACATGCTTTTTCTTGGCGTGCCGCTGCCATCCTGTAATTGTATTCTTATTTCTGCGAAGGCATCAATGATAACTTTATGAAGAGCAGTGCCGAGCCTTTGCTGTAATTATATATATATATATATATATATGTATGTATATACAGTGTATATATATATTTTACTGCTAAGAGAGGGAGACATACATTTCATTGGACTGAATAGAGTTTTTCCACTTGCTTGGCACTGGGTCTCATCATTTTTACACATTGGGAGTATATGATACATCTTCATATTTAAATTGCTATTAAGGAATCTGGTTACATTTATTGGTTGAGAAACCTCTATATAATTGTTCCAGTAAAATTGTTATAAGAACTACTTGGCTTCTAAGAGCCTTTCTAGGAATTTCTCCCTATTAAGGGGCAGAAAATAAGCTTATGCCACTGAGTATTCTAACCAGTTTCATATCATCGAGTGTTTATTTAGACCAGTTCCATTTTTGTATTTACCCCTGATGAAGTCCTGAAATGCGTAGGGTCATCACTTTGAAAAACCTGCACCAACCACATGAGAGGTCCACCTAAGAGCTCACATCCGTAAGGGTGTAGGTGACAAATAACATCTATCCTTCTGTACTGGGGCAAGTTTACTAAAAGTTGTTTTATGTTATTTATGTATTGATTTGTATTGTAAATTGTTTTATATATGTTTACCTCTGTTGATATATCAATAATAAAATATTCAGGTATAAAAATTATGGGCTGCCATAGGGTTTTTATTTTATGAATAATATCCAAAACATAAGCAAATGGTGATTTGAAGAGTAACTAGAACGTTGTGTTTGACCAACAGCTAATATTGCAATAAATCCCCCTAAGTGGTGGAAATTTCTCCTATTCATTTAATATTCAAAGTTATAGTGCACCAAAGGTACCCCCTCTTTTCTATTTCTATTTTTAGGTCCTCTACTAGCAGAGGTCCACCTAATTGGTGCAGCTGAACCAGTGTAAGCATGATATAAGGGTTAATTTTGTATATATATATATATATATATATATATATTCCATAGACAAAAAACCTTACGGTTTCATATGTCCCATTAAGGCATCTTATATATGATCTGAAATTTCACAAAACCTACTGAATTTGTGCCACTCAAACTAAATAAAGCAATGAAATTATGATCATTAAGGCTGACACCTTGCGCAATACAGATATGGTATGCCATCACACCCTGTGGTTAACTGCAGATTCAGTTTTCAGTCCCTTCGAAAGAAACGGAATTCTCCCATAGATAACTCCCGAGGTAGGCATGGTTTTAAGGGGCTACACCTCAAAAGCTATTTAAAATATAAAGTTCCAACTGTCAGTTTTTTCTGACACTCTCAATTAGGACCACTTTTCTGCTGTTCTCTATGGGGGACTTTTGGGAAAGCATAACTCAGGGTAGGGGGCAAATTTAGACTTGGGGTTTGTTTTATTAGGTAGTTATTGTTCCAGGATAGGTGCTTTTGGGGGTTAGATAATTGATAAAGTTACAGTTTTCAAACTATTACCTTACAAATTTGACATTATAGAGATAGGAAGTTTCAACTTGTTGCGCAGCCTCAGTAGGAGCCTCCAGCAGGTGTACTCACTGTGGCTTCACTTGGGTGCACAAAGATGGCTGGCCAGTGTGGGTGGTAGCAGTGGTGGGCTCAAGGAAAGGAAGCGGCTGCTAGCTGCGGCCAGGACCTGGCGGAGGGGGGTAGCGGGCTTTAGCTGCAGCCAGGACCTGGTGATGGTGGTGGGCATTAGTGGTGACGGTGTGGGCGGCGGTTGTGCAGGCTGCAGGGCCCGGGGGAGGTAGCAGCAGTCTGAAAGATCCTTGATACCTGCATCTGTGTAAAAATAAACAAACACAGAAGCAGGGACAAGATCAGTGAGCATCCGTCTGTGCTTCTGTATTTAAAAAAAAACCTGTTTATAAAAAATGGTGTGTACCCCCCAAAAAAAACCCACCAGCACCAGGCTTTTCAGAACCAGTCCTGGTTGCCAAAATATTGGGGACAAATGATGTAGAGGTCCCCCGTATTCAGTGCAACCAGCAGTGGGCTCTGAGCCGGTCCTGGTTCTGGAAATACAGGTGAAAAATGCATAGGGTTCCCCTGTATTTACCAGAACTAGCACCATACTTTTTCTAGTGGGGGGCTAATGCCACAGCCTGGGGTGCCCTTTCACCGGACCCCCCTGGCCGAAGCATCAACACTGAATGCTAGTCAGTCCAGGCCGGGGATCATTGAGGAGCTGAGGACCCCCCCCAATAAAGGGATCCCACTCTCCCGGGCACACCAGGCCCAGGCTGATAGCCCGGCCATATCCCCGGCACCCCTGTGCATTGGGTGCCGAGTTAATAGTGTAGTGTGGTGCATATGAAAGTATGAATATTGTCTTTTGCAGTAGTACTACAGGTCCCAGCAGTTCTCCCCACATACTGGTACTTGGAGAACTACAATTACCAGCAAGCGGGTGATTAAGGGCCCGCTGGTACCTATAGTACACCTGGGGGATGGCAGCCTTTAAGCTCTCTTTCATGGCTGCCGCTTCCCCCATTGAGAAATCCCGCTGCTAAGCTCTCATTCAGGTAGTACTGTCCTTGTAGGACAGCACTAATGTCCGTGGGTCGCGTCTTTAATTTTTTTGTTTTGCCAAGCCCAGGGTTTGCCTACTTTGGACCGAAGCGGACCAGTCCATGCATAGGAGAAGGTGATCATGTTTTATTTTTTTTCAGGTACCCTATGGATTCTACATGAAAAGGGGACCGATCGGCGTCAGGGATGCATAGATGAGTATGTGTGCATGTGTGTGTGCATGTATGTTTAATAAACTTTTACTTTGTACAGTGTGTGTGTCCTGTGTTTATTTTAATATTTATTTTGCTGTAAAACTACAGGTACCAGCAGGCCCATAATGTCCCACATGCTAGTACTTGTGGTTCTCCAACTACCAGCAAGTAGTGGGTGGGAGGCTAGCTGGGAACTGTAGTCCCACAGCAAAAGACAATATTTAACTTCTATTTTTTACACCACATTACACTATCAACCTGGCACCCACCGCCCAGGGGTGCCGGGCATAGCCCAGGGCTATCAGCCTAGGCCTGAGGTGCCCGGGAGAGGGGGACCCCTTTATTGAGGGGGGACCCCAGCTCCCCAGAGATCCCCAGCCTGGGCTGACTAGCAGTCAGGATTGATGCTTTGGCTGGGGGGCCCGGTGAAAGGGCGCCCCTGGCTGTGGCATCAGCCCCCCGCTAGAAAAAGTCTGGTGCTGGTTCTAGAAAATACAGGGGAACCCTACTCATTTTTTTCACCTATACTTCCAGAACCAGGACCGGCTCAGAGCCCAGTGCTGGTTGTGCTTAATAAGGGGGACCCCTACGTCATTTGTCCAACCATCACTGGGTCACTAAAAGCCCGGTGCTAGTTGCTCTATTGGGGAGGTGGGCCACGTCATTTTTTTTTTCTTTTTTCACATGTAATACATTTTTTACACACAGATGCATGCTTCACAAGCCTGCATCTGCTGCCGGCTACCTCCCCCGGGTCCTACTGCCCGACGCTCACCCCACCTAGGCCGCTTGCCCCGTCTAGGCCGATAATGGCCACACCGCTGCCTGCTTTCTCCCCCGGTTCTCAGCCGTCGCTATCGCCTGCTACCTCCCCCCCGGGTCCCGGCCACAGCAAATGTTGGCTTCCTTCCCCCTGGTCCCGGCGCCCACTGCTGCCTGCAGAGGACAGCCATCTTGGTACACCTAAGTGAAGCCACAGTGAGTACACCTGCTGGAGGCTGCGCAAGGAATTGAATCTTCCTATCTCTATAATGGCACAATTGTGAGGTAATAGTTTAAAAACTGTAACTTTCTCAATGACCTGAACCCAAAAAGGCCCTACCCTGGAACAATAGCTACCAAATAAAACAAACCCCAAGTCTTAATTCGCCCCCTACCCTGAGTTATGCCTTCCCAAAAATCCCCCATAGAGAACAGCAGAAAAGTGGTCCTAACTGAGAGTGTCAGAAAAAAACTGACAGTTGGAACTTTAGATTGTTCCCAAATCCTCATTTTTTATGTTTTTGCCCTGACATTTGGCATCCAGCACCAAGCGACAGTTCTACCCGCCCATGCCAAATTTCAGCTTGGTACTTCCTATAGTTTTTGAGGTGTAGCCCCTTAAACACCATGCCCCCCTCTGGAATTTTCTATGGAGTTTTCCGTTTTTTCTATTCAGCCTTAATATAAGGGCACTATATATATATATAATTTTGTTTTTCTGTAACTATAATCAGGACATTGTGGCTGCCTTATGTATAAACCTGTCTTCGAGGAGGTGATTTTACTTCATGTGATGTTACAGTTCCACCTTCTACCGGGAGCACCGTATGATTCATTAAGAGCCTCACAAATCAGCGGATGCTAGAACTGCATGATAGAGAGTAGGGAACAGAGTTGTTGACAATATAATCTATCAAATTAGGACATATGCACACAAAGCAATAATATCTAATACAGCAGGTCTGCTACCCCAGAGCATTATGGCACCAGGAGGCACATTAAGATATATTCACTATGTTTCTCTCCATTATAGAAGATACAGAATACTACAGTTCATACAATATTAGAAGTCATTTGCAATCAACAAAATAGGATGACACTGCTGAAAAAATTGTTGAAATGTTATGTTTTTTAACAATACAAGCATGGCAACCTTGCACTTGGCTTTAAATTCATGCAATCAATTATTACCTACTCTCCAGGAATGTCCAGGGGACACCTGAATTTTTAGGGAGCCCCAAAGACTCCCGGAAGAGATGGTCACCATCCCACTTCTCGCCAACTCATTAGTGAAATGTGCGGGATGGGAGTGCGATGACACAAAACTGAGATTTGCGTCATCTTGGCAATAGCCTCTCTTGACTGACCTGTGATTTTCTGCATTATGCCACAGGTGTGTGAGGCCTAATGACAAAAAGTTCCAGGCCTCGCCCCCACAGTATTCAGCTGCATATCCCTTCTGATAACTCTCCTAAAGGGGCGAAATATAAAAGCTGCCAAGTGTTGATTCAATGGGTATTAAGGAAGGATGCTATCCTCTACACCAGGACTGGCCAACCTGTGGCTCTCCAGCATGCCCTGCTACAGTTTTGCTATTAGGGAATGCTAAAACTGTTGCAGGGCATGCTGGGACTTGTAGTTTCACAGCAGCTGGAGAACCACAGGTTGGCCAGGCCTGCTCTACACACTCATTGTGAATTATGGGCCAATTGGGAAGGATCTGAACATTCATTTCTCTGCTTTCTCTGAATTTCAGTAAATTAATTTGAAAATGTTGCATGGTTGCACTGATAAATTATTTTCTCCACCTACTGTATGGGAAAATCAGGAATGTTTAAAGGTCTATTTGCTAAGCCTTGGATGGAGATAAAGTGGGCGGAGATAAAGTACTAACCAAGCAGCTCCTAACTGTCATTTTTCAAACACAGCCTGTGACATGGTAGTTAGGAGCAAATCGGCTGGTACTTTATCTCAGTACCATATTTCTGGCCTTCCTTATTCTACCTATATCATTGCTCTTGGTATGTACAGCATATATTCTTAAATTGATCTCTGACCTGCCCTAGTTTCCGAGAGCTCCATCTCTTAGCTGTCATTTCAAAGACGATTGTATTTATTTAAGCCTCCTGCCTGCACCACAAAGTCAAAAATCCAGTCTTGGAAAAGGAAAAGTAACTTATTGCTCTAAAACAATGGTTTGTGGAAGGAAATAAGTATAAGTGCCCAAACACAGAAAAGCGACATTGCAATTACAAATTACATGTTTCTCCTCAGGTAAAGCCTCACTTTTCTCTTCAGATAATAGGGAGAGAATGTTTTTCTGCCTGAGATGTACAGTAACCATGGCACACAATTCAGTTTCAAACTGAGACAACTTTAAAGATAAATTATTGTTTACTACAGAACATGTTTTTTAACATTATTGTCAAAAATACTTTATAACCATGGTATTATTGGCATGAGTTATTTAGAGCTGCAGTACAACATACTGTAAAATATTACTAACATACTCCTTCTCCGAACCTGAGCCATGGGGGCTCCTTCATCCATTTATTTTTCATAGGGCCTCACGGCCTAATTCAGACTAGCTCGCAAGCGCTGAGCGCTCGCAAGCGGGTCGATGTTAGCCCAGTGCGCATGCGCACGACGGAGGCGGCTCCGTCATGCGCATGCGCGAGACCCGGATAGCGACGGGCATGCCGTCGCTATGGGTCTCGCTACAAAGGGGGCGTGCTGTTGATGGTGAGTGACAGCAGCATGCCCCCTTTGGTGGGCGTGCTGGGGGCGTGGCTGGCCAGACGGAGGTGTTCCCATGGGAACGCCTACCGTCTGGGGCCAGCCCCACTGACATCACAAGTGATGTCAGTGGGAGTGCTTTCGGCTCTGATAGAACCAAAAGCACTCCAGGGCTTGAGGCAACGAGACCCTACCACAAGGGTCTCGTTGCAAGCCCGATGACCATCTTCCTGGCCGCTCGTTATAGCTGTGGGTGGTCACCCACAGCTATAGGAGTGGCCAGGAGGCCGCTCTAAAAATTCAGAGGGACCGCCCTGATTCAGAGCGGGTGCTCTGTCAGAGCGTCCGGCTTTGAATCAGGGCCTCTGTCAGTGCAGTTCTGTTCGTCCCTATAAAATGTCCATCGAGAAGATAACCAATCACAAGCTGAAGCCAACTGCGGCTTGTGATTGGTCCTGCCCCTCACAATCCCACTTCCTGGTACTTGGTCAGGACTATAAAAGAACACAAAAGTGGCACAGAAAAGAGTTAGCGGTATGAGCCCATTTGGATATAAAATGCAGAACTGTGCATTGTGTATGTAGTTTGAAAATGTAAATGACTATTTCTGGTACTGTATATTATGTCATATATTTCTTTATGAATGCTGATTTCTAGACATGAAATCTAATATTATTTTGTTTTTTTCATTGGTCTCCTATGAGTAATTGCTATAGGACTGGATACTTTGTCTCTTGATTAACATACAATGATTGAGAGCTGCCATTTTGTATACGTTGTATACAAAATGGCAGCTTAAGAGAAACATTTTTTTTTCTACAAATTCTGGGACTTGTGAGCTTTAGAACATGTATAGACTATTCTAGAAGTATTATAATAGGGATAGAAGCATCATTTTATAGTTTAGTGATATACTATATGTATTTATGATGTTGAAAAATATATAATTATATTTCATCATCTATGATTCTGGGGGTTGGATATGGAATGTCGGCGCTCGGGATCTCGGCAGTCAAAATCCAGACGCCGACATCCCTACAGGATTAGGACATACTTGCCAACTCTCCCTGATTGTCATGGAGACTCCCTGAAATAGTAGCCATCTCCCTGATAGAACCTTAGCTCCAGGGGCAGAACTATGGGAGACAATTGAGGCGTCTACCGCCGGGCTCCAGCATTGAATGGGCACCTCCTCTATTGCCCACAATATATTCACCCCACTTAGGGTTGTAACTATGTACCCGGAGTGTACCGTCATGGCCGCCCAATACATGGCACCTCTTACTGGCACCTGAGAAGCCACCATACACTAATGTAGAGCTCCATGTCAGACCATCAGCTGCCACCTCCGTCTATCTATAGCCTGTATCTGTACTCATTGGTGTTGCTGCTCCTCAGCAGCTTCTTTTGTCAGTGAAACACTTCCGGCAACCCCCACACCCACAACTCTCTGTCTCACTCCTCCATGGCATGCCTGTACTCTGTGTGCAACTGCGGGCATATCTGCTTGCAAAAGCTACATTACAGTGTCAGCGGCTGTGACATGGGGGGTCACCAAAATATAACTTGCCTCCGGGCGTCTGAGATGAATTTACGCCACTGCTTATCTCTATTATGAAGCTGATATATATCTATATATATATATATATATATATATATATATAAATAAATTAGTATCATTTCCCTGCATTGGGTATAAGGCACAGTGATCCATATGGCTATCTGCATTTTCTGATAAGTATCAGTGTGTTTCCATCAACAAATAGATCTTGCTATCTTTTTGGGGCTCATTTACATTTGGATGTAAGTCAGTATTAGGACACGCCTCTCAGATGTAGAAGTACACGCCCACTTTACTGCCGCACTCATAGGTGTTGCTTTCACAATCTCCCTGAAATGTTTTTTCAAAGCGGCAGTCATGTTTTTGGTTGTCTCTCTATTTATATTTTACAGATGCCGTCAGCCATTTTGCGACAATATGCGCATGCGTGAAGTGGTGAAAAAGCCAGATATATGTTACGCAGGGAACCGGAGTTCCGTGAATCCCCGCATTAGAAGATAGGGAATTGAAATACAAAGCTCATATGGAGTCTATTTAATTATATTTTTATTTAACTATGAGCCCGTATATCCAGAGATGGCGTTTCTGTCATGTGAAACGCTGTTGTAATAATATCCAGGGCCATATTGAGTGTGACATTTTACTCTATATCAAATAGACCGACTCCATTTATATTGTTTAGTGCCATACAATATTTCTGTCTTTATATATGAACTCCTGTGGAGAGAACCACATATCAATATTGTTATTATTGTACAATATATTGTTCATTATGTCAATAATGATTGTTGAAACTGAATGTACCACACTGTAAAGTGGAATATATGTTTTGTGAAGATTTTGTGTGATTGTTTGACCATGTGACTATTTTGGGATAATTGAAAGCCCTATTTAAGAAGCACTGGGCACAGCCCCTTTATCCATTGCCCCTTGATAAGGTCCTGTACAGGACAAAATGCATCAGGGAGCTGCATTAAGGCTTTGGTCTGGAAGTTCCAGTTGCTACTGCACCCATTCATACTCATCGTGGTAGGAGGAGGAACCTTATATCGAGATACATGGCTCCCAGAACTGTTGTGTGAATCATGCAATAGTGTCAAGTTATTGTATTGTGAGTTTGTTACTTGTTTTAATAAATCCATCCATAAAATTTGCAAAAATTGTATTATGCTATGTGATATATAACTGAAGACCAGTTTATCCATTCACCTGCAGCAAACGCATACAGTCATATAAATATTAAGTCAGGGAATCTGCTGGTGCACTCACTGTGACCACCCACAGCTTTTGCGAGCGCCCTGGCGATGATCGCGATTATCGAGACCATTGGGCTTTTGACGAGACCCTTGTGGCAGGGTCTCGGCTCCCGCAAGTCCGAGTGAACTTCCTGCTCTAAGGAACGCCTGCCGTTTGTGGGCGGCCCTACTGACATCATTTGTGATGTCAGTAGGGCCGCCCAGAAACGGCAGGCGTTCCTTCGGGAACGCCTCTGTTTGACAAGCCACCCCCCTCCCCGCCTACAAAACAGGGCGAGCTGTCGATAAACATCGACAGCCGCCCCGTTTTTTAGCGAGTCCCGGAGCAAGTAAAGTTCTCACTCGCTCCGGGGCTCGCGCACACCGTGCGTGCGCACTGGCCGACCATCGACCCACTTGCGAGCGCAAAGCACTCACGAGCGGGTCGGAATCAGGCCCATAGTACACTGTGCACATCATATTAATGTGTCATTTTATGCAAGCGCCAGGTTTACTCTAAGACAGACGGAAAGCCTGAAGGACATTGTATTAATGAAAACAAGACAGTACTAACTGTAAGAATCACAGCAATGAACCATGTTAAAGAACATACTTAATTGAATGTCTATTTCCCGTAGAATTCTAATGATAACTTTAGCATTGACTCCCCTAGAGGATACATTTAAATTACTTAGGTCAATGGCATCAAATTTCCCATGTAGATACAGCTCCCCCCACCTTGGGACGAGGCAAAAGGGACCCGGAGATCAAATGTAAGTAACACAAAGTCAAAAGTCCATTGAACAGCTGCTCAGATTTCAAAGCGATGACTGAAGAGCTACAGTTTTATTCATGCTGATTAAGATATTAATATTCTGTGTTGCTTCATGAAAACAGCATCTGTCCTACTTTCATTCACCACCTAGAGTACTAGGCAGGAAGATCTGGAATCAACAGCAGAGATCTACAGGTCTGAGATGCAGTTATACACTGGCAATGAATTCCTTACCGTTTCAATGCGTTTTTGAAAATGTGCCCTTTATTTTAGTTATCCTTGTCAATTGCCAGATTAAGTTTTCTTTTTACACTATATTCTTGCATTAAAATATAACAGGGATACGGGTTTATTTATGACAGCCAATAGCAGACTAAAGGTAATGTATCTAAATGCTGTCTTGTAACTGGGTCTGAGCAAGGCCTCATTACTCTTATATACAGTGGAAGCGTTTTTAGTTGGCCGCTAAAAATTGGTCCAGAAACATCAATTCCCACTGTGCTCTAGTCCCTCAAACACACACATGTCATGGCTGATGTGTGGCATCGGGGGGCTTAAACAAGAACTCAGCCCAATAGGATAAAAGTAGTATTTATGTGAAATTAAACAAGAGAAAATAAAAATTATTTATTATAATAAATGTGTCGTTTGCCATATCAGACTTGGTCCCTGTTACACCTAACAATGTCACTCTGCTCTGATATACTGTACAGTATATGGGCCTCACTTATCAACGAGTTTTATCCCTCACAAGTGATAAAACTTGTTGCGTATGATAATGGTGCTCCAGCCAATCAGCTCCCAACTGCCACTTTTCAAGCAGATGACAGTTGGGAGCTGATTGGCTGGAGCACCATTATCATATGCAGCAATTTTTATCACTCATTGGGCTCTATTTACTACAATCCGCATACTGAATGCGGATTGTAGTGTGATATTACCGAGTGAATTCGCATTGTGAATTCAGGCAATATCACAGGGATTTACTATAAATCCCTTGCAGGGACAGAGCTTGCGATAAAGCTCTGTCCCTGCGGATCCCATCCGCACTCTAGTCGCGGTATTTTCGGAAAAAATACCGCGACTAAGAGCCCGCGCATGCGCCGACCAACCACCGCTACTACCCCCCACCGACGCTAAGCCCTGCCCCCGGCACTAAGCCCCGCCCCCCACGATCGCGGACCCCCGCGACCCCCCCTCCCCCCCCCACGACCCCCCCTCCCTTCATTACACTTACCTGCATCTTCCTGGCCTCCGATGGTCTTCTCCGGGCTTCCCGATCAGGTGATCTCCCATACTGCACTGGGGCCCGATCACCTGATGACCGGGCCCCAGTGCACTGTGGGAGACCAGCTGACCGGAGAGGAGCCATCACCGGAGGCCCGATCACCGATCCCTGGATTCAGGTAAGTAAAAAAAAAATGTTTAATTTTTTTTTTCTTTTTTTTACAGCAATCAGCTTGCAGTCTGCTTAGACCACACAGCTGATTACTGGTACCGGCTCCCGCCTCTGCTCTCCCCGTTAGAGCAGAGTGGGAGCCCGGTAACCGGGGGAGACCCTGGATAACGTCACCTCCAGGTGGCGTTATTATCACAGGGCTTCCCCCGGTATTTTTTTACAATTTATTTTTAGTAACTTGCACACAGATCACATTTCCCATTACAATTATGGGAAATGTGATCTGCTTTACTAAAAATAAGTGATACTGGGGGTTGGAGTAGAATTTTACTAATTCTACTCCAATTGCCCTGTAATAACTACAGGTGATACTAACATAATGTGAAAAGGGTGTGAAAACACCCTTTTTCACTTTATTTTAGTAAAAATAATGTTAATAAATAGAGCCCATTGTGAGTGATAAAACTCGTTGATAAATGAGGCCCTATGTAAGCAATGTCAGTAATACAACCCCTCACATTTAGGGGTCTACTTACTAAGCAGTGTTAGGAGACAGAGTGAAAAGTGATAAGGTGCCAGCCAATCAGATCCCAACTGTCATTTTTCAAACACAGCCTGTGAGATGGCAGTTGGGAGCTGATTGGCTGGCAACTTATCACTTTTCACTCCTAACACTGCTTAGTAAATAGACCCCATAGTTCCCAATCACATACATGTTAGGTAAGTATAATGCAGACTTGTATGTTATCTCATTGAACTGAAGGTGTTCGTTACATTGTAATTGTCTAATGAGATGATTCAATATATAGCGGGACATCACTGCGATGTTTGGCTGTGCACAATACCTCTTGTTACTTTAAGAAATATACTATACTTTTTCAATGTGCCTCTATGGTGTCTCAAGCGGCAAATGTATCAAAATGTATCAAACCTTCTAAAGAGTACATTCTATAAAATGATAGGTAGAAGCTAATTGGTTGCAAGGGGCACTTGCCCACCTTCCCACTCTTTTGAAGGTTTGATACAGTACATTTCCCCCTTGTTACAACTGTTTCGGAGGTACTCCACTGTATATCGCTGAGAAGTGACTCGCCCTCTTCATACATGTTCTGATGGGATAAATTTAAAAAGTCATTGCATAGCATTTCATGTGTTGTTTTGGTGATCTGCTGGTGATGGTGATATTCCGAAGCACAAAATCATTGACTGCACTTCCCCAGTTTTGTTATGCTCAAGTTGTTACCGCTTCTACCTATCCCTAGTCCCGTTTCCGCCATGCCCTGTGGATTTTTCTCCGAGATAATTACCAAAGAAACCCAACTTGAAATGTCACATTTAAAAATTGTCAATGCCAAAAAGAATTCTAAATTCCACCGTAAAACATAAAAAAATTAGCAATACAAATAAAGTCTAATATCAGTAGAATAACGACTGTAATTAATTATACAGTGTAGTTGAGACACTGCACAGAACAGTTCATTCTCCATAAACAATCCAGTCAGGACAACAAGACAATAGCAGGCAAGTGAAATAAATAGTCTTCATTCAGTATAGAGTCTGAGCTCAGCTTGTTCCGTTACACTCTCTGCACCTGTCAAAATACCTGCTCATCTTTTCATAGGACTTTAATGAATATCATATCTTTCAGGCAACATTGATTCAGCATAATTGGCGCAGGGGTGATACTGACTTGCTCATCATTCCAAATGATTTGGCAATCAATTGTACTTAAACCAGCATTGTCACTGACACATTTCTGTGCATCTCAATATTAAAATATTTGCTCTGCAATAATACAAGATATGGCTCAATGACGGCAGCTATAATGAGCGCTTCTTGAATTTGACTTGCATTGCGTTCCAAGGCAAACACAGACAGGGGCGAAGTGTTGGTGAAATGCGGCAAACATATGGATTATTGTAGCGCCATTACATCATCGCCTTACTCCTTCCCGCGGTTATAAGGCAGTCTAAATCAATGACACATACATGTACAGAATACGGCTTGATAAAATAAAAATAAGTATCAATTTAATGAATATACACTAAATAAATGGTAACTAAATAACGTGCAAACTCTATAAGGCATATAGGGTCTGATCGAGAGTTGCGCGGTATTGTACAGCCGCAGGGAAGCAAATACGGCAGGAGGCGTCTGGTGTAAATAGGCGTCTCCTGACTGCATCGCAGATCCGAGTGCTGCGTTCTAAGATGCAGCATTGAATCTTCTGCGATACCATTGGAAATCTGAATAACCCTGAGGATACTCAGATTGCCCCTCGAAGCTCCGGTGCTGAGGCCAGTAAGTCTGCATCGGAAGAGGTAGACTCTTGCCTCGGCACTCCCAGAAAATGGAGGTGACACGCCCCTCGTTTCTGGAAACTGAGGACGGCCCCGCCCACTCCATGCCCCCAAACTTACATAGCCTGTCATTCAGGCTGCGACTTGTGGGAACTGCAAGCGATCTCGCAGAGAGAGCCATACATATGCCCAGTACAGATCCTGCGCATCCACAGGTTTCTCATAATCAGTGGGACAGTCTCAGAAAAACGGGACTGTCCTGCTGAATGCGGGACAGTTGGTAGGTATGGATAAGTGAATTATACTGCTCCCTGCCAGTATTGCTCCAAATGTGGACTTGGCGGGAAAAGCTGCCGCCATTATGTATGCTCAGCAGCTCCTTGCCACCTCTTATATTACATGTTGTGGCCGCATCTATAGTAATATAGTTTATATACTACTGCTGTTGTGGTCATGATTACAGCAGCTGTCTGGGGAGTAGGGGGTGGGGATTTACAGGCAACTGGAAACCTCCCTGCAGTTCCCTGTGGGCTATTAGGAATAAAGCTATGTGAGACACTTACTGTCACAGCAGCAGGAAAAATCAAAATTGTTTTCCTCCAACCTAGATTTCTAAAATGTCACCTGGTGGTCAGATTAGATACAAAATTTAAAATGTATTTATTTTCTCTGCATTGTTATTTTAGTAGTATGTCTTTTTATGCCTAAAGTGTGCTCTTGATTTCTATTGAAGGCCAGTTTATACATTCAGTTTTTTTTAAATGTGCTTATAGAGTCCCATTGATTATTGATAGAAAAAATACAGTGACCTCAGGGTCACGGTTCATGACCTGCAAGCGCATCACGCTCTTTCACATTATAGCACAAGCTGAGGAAGCTCTGGTAGCTAATGTCAATTAGCGTTGTATGGTGGAAATAATGCACTTACTGGTCTAATATTGGTTTAACACAAGTGCTTGTATACAACTGAATCCAACTGTATTTTACCAAATGGAATAGAAAATAAATTAATGTAGGCCTTCCCCACCCACCCTTCATTAGTTTTTAAGCTATTTACAACAACAGAAATTGGCAGATAGTATCCCTTATTATACAGATATTTTTGTCTACTAGCATATCCGTAAGCAACTAAACATTAATTCTGAAGGGTAGCTGAAATGCTGCATTTCATGTATAATAAACAAAAAGAAATCACAGTGATTTGCAAAGAATCTTATAATCAACTGGTGAATATGGCTTAAATATCTATATCTATATATATATATATATATATATATATATATATATTAGGAGTGAGCGGGTTCGGATTTCTGAAATCCGAACCCCCCCGAGCCCCCTCCGATCCGAGGCCGATCCGAGTCAGGCTCGACTTTTCCCGCTTGACTCGGATCTGAAATCGAGGCAAAACATCATCATCTAGCCTTCCGGGTCTCGCGGGTTTTGGATGCTATATAAGGTACCCGCGTCGGCGCCATTTTCTCACTCAGCTGTGGGAGTGAGGGTTGGCTGGGCAGTGTAGTGTAGTGTAGTGCAGTGTAGTATTGTGCTGCGCTGTGCTGCTGTTGTCCATAGGGGCTGTGTCCACTCCTCCAGTCCAAAGTCCATAGGGGCTGGCTCGACTGTGTTGTGCAGTCAGTTGTCCATAGGGGCTGTGTCCACTCCAAAGTCCTGTGCAGTGTCCCAGTCCTAAAGGGGTGCTGTAGTATTGTCCAGGGGGTGCTCTGTCCATCAGGGGTGCTTCCCCCAAGTGCAAAAAAAAAAAATATTTTTTCTGTGTTTGTGAATTGTGTGCGCAGGAGCTGCACGTGCATCAACAAAGTAGTGCCAAGTGTGCGCCTGTATCATAAGTAAAGGGCCAGCTGGCTTGACCGTTAAAGGGTGCTGTAACCCCCAAAGTGCACTCCAAACAAAGTAAAAAAATATTTTCTGTGTTTCTGAATTGTGTGCACTGTGGCTGCACATGCATCAACAAAGGAGCAGCGCCAAGCGTGCGCCTGTGTCCCATAGGTAAAGGGCCGGCTGGCTTGTCCGTTAAAGGGTGCTGTAACCCCCAAAGGGCACTCCAAACAAAATAAAAAAATATTTTCTGTGTTTGTGAATTGTGTGCACTGTGGCTGCACATGCATCAACAAAGGAGCAGCGCCAAGCGTGCGCCTGTGTCCCATAGGTAAAGGGCCAGCTGGCTTGACCATTAAAGGGTGCTGTAACCCCCAAAGTGCACTCCAAAAAAAAAATATATTTTTTTTTTGTGTTTGTGAATTGTGTGCGCAGTAGCCGCACGTGCATCAACAAAGTAGCGCCAAGCGTGCGCCTGTGTCATAGGTAAAGGGCCGGCTGGCTTGACTGTTAAATGGTGCTGTAACCCCCAAAGTGCACTCCAAAAAAAATTTAAAAAAATATTTTTTTGTGTTTGTGAATTGTGTGCGCAGTAGCCGCACGTGCATCAACAAAGGAGCAGCGCCAAGCGTGCGCCTGTGTCCCATAAGTAAAGGGCCGGCTCGCTCATTTCTTAAAGGGTGGTGTAACCCACAAAGTGCACTAGTCTCCAACAAAAATAAAAAATAATTTTCTGTGTTTGTGTGCGCCTTAGCCGCACGTATATATCAATATAACATAAATGGAGGACCAAACTTTCTCCGATAAAAATAAAATAGGGAAAGATCAAGAACCACTTCCTCCTAGTGCTGTTGCTGCTGCTGGGAGTTGTTCATCATCCCAGAGAGGAAGTAGGAACACCACTACTTTTACTAAACAATTGACCCTCCAACAGTCCTTAGCGAGGAGGATGAAGTACGACAGCAGTCATCCTGAAGCAAAACATATAACTGAGGCCTTGACTGCTATGTTGGTGTTAGACGTGCGTCCGGTATCCGCCATTAGTGCAGTGGGATTTAGACAATTGATGGAGGTAGTGTGTCCCCGGTTCCAAATCCCGTCTAGATTCCACCTGCATCCTCAAAGCAGCAGCGACAAGCGTGTGTCTGTCTGTTAAAGGGTGGTGTAACCCTCAAAGTGCACTCCCCAAACAATAAAAAAATTCTACTTTTTTTTCTGTCTTTGTGAATTGTGTGGGCTGTAGCCGCAAGTGCATCCTCAAAGCAGCAGTGACAAGCGTGCATCTGTCTGTTAAAGGATTACATCGGTGACAGCATCCAAGTAGGCATGTCAGACAGTCCGTGCATGTACTGGCAGGAAAAAGAGGCAATTTGGAGGCCCCTGTACAAACTGGCTCTATTTTACCTGAGTTGCCCCCCCTCCAGTGTGTACTCCGAAAGAGTGTTTAGTGCAGCCGGGAACCTTGTCAGCGAAAGGTGTAGGAGGTTGCTTCCACAAAATGTGGAGAAGATGATGTTCATAAAAATGAATTATCAACTCTTCCAGGGAGACCAGCCTCCATAACGTACAGAGGGACCTGTGGTGTTGGATTCCAGCGGGGACGAATTAATACTCTGTAAGGATGAGGATGTACACAACACTGAAGAGGGTGAGGAATCGGTAAATGAGGAGGATGAGGACAACATCTTGCCTTCGTAGAGCCAGTTTGTGCAGGGACAGATTAATTGCCAGCTTGTTTTGTGGGGGCCCAAATGAACCAATCATTTCAGCCACCGTCGTGTGGCAGACCCTGGCGCTGAAATGATTGGTTTGTTAAAGTGTGCATGTCCTGATTATACAACATAAGGGTGGGTGGGAGAGCCCAAGGACAATTCCATCTTGCACCTCTTTTTTTTCTTTGCATTATGTACTGTTTGCGTCCTAGTTTTTCAAACTGCCATCCTGTCTGCCACTGCAGTGTCACTCCTAGATGGGCCACGTGTTTGTGCCGCCCACTCGTGTTGCTTAGCATAGTCATCCAGCTACCTCGGTGCAACCTTTTGGACATAAAAACACTATTGTGAGGTGTGAGGTGTTCAGAATAGACTGGAAATGAGTGGAAATTAAGGTTATTGAGGTTAATAATAGCATAGGAGCAGAAAAACCCACAAATTCTGTGATTTTAGCAGTTTTTATGCTTTTTAAAAAAAAAATACAGATCCAAAACACAAAACCCAGAACCCAAAACACGGAAGGGTGGTTTTGGCAAAACCAATCCAGATCCAAAACACGAAGAAAGATCCAGATCCAAAACCAAAACACAAAACACGAAAAGTGGCCGGTGCACACCCCTAATATATATATATATATATATATATATATATATATATATATATATATCTATATCCTCCAATGAGCGGCACTCATCTGGACTTAGAACAAACTTCAAGAGCAGTAATGATGTTCCAACATTTCGGATATAACTCCTTGTTCACGGAACAGACAAATACATGTATTTCTCTGTTCCGTGAACAAGGAGTTATATCCGAAACGTTGGAACATCATTACTGTCTCCTGAAGTTTGTTTTAAGTCCAGATGAGTGCCGCTCATTGGAGGATATTTTTGCTGTGACATACACAGTAGCCGAGCACCCTGGCCCTTTACACCTTGGCTGATGGGAGTGCCATCCATAAGGTGGATTTATATATATATATATATATATATATATATATATATATATATAAAAATAAATACAGTATACTAATATTATAAGAACGTTGTGTCTGTTTGTTCGAAGTTGACGTTAAAACTACTGAACCAATTTTCATGAAAGCTGCATCATTTTGTAGTGGAAACTCCTATAAATAATCAGCACTTTGTTTCATTTCGATCCATCAAGATAAAGCTAAGCAATAACAAAAAAAACAAAATGTATAGACATCATCAATGTAAGAGATCGGTGTGGCACCATGGACCTCATTCAGAGCCGCTCGCAAGATGCGAGCGCTCGCTCTGAATGAGGGCGGCCGCTTCAATGTTCAGAGCCGGCCTCCTGGACGCTCGCTAGGCTGTGGGTGACCACCCACAGCTTTAGCGAGCGGCCAGGTTGATGGTCGCGATGGTGTAGACCATCGCGACCATTGGGGATTGCGATGAGACCCTTGTGATAGGGTCTCGTCTGCCACAAGCCCCAGTGAGCTTTCGGCTCTAATAGAGCCGGAAGCTCACCACTTACATCACGAGTGATGTCAGTGGGGCCGCCCCCAAACGGCAGGCGTTCCTTCGGGAATGCCTCCGTTTGGCCAGCCACCCCGCCTACAAAACAGTGCGAGCTGTCGATCACCATTGACAGACGCCCCTTTTGTAGTGAGCCCCGGAGCGAGAGAATTTCTCTCTCGCTCCGGGGCTTGTGCACATGCAGTGCGGCTGCTGTGCATGTGCAGGTCCTCAACATCAACCCGCTTGCGAGCGCTCAGCGCTTGCGAGCGGGTCTGAATGAGACCCCATGTGCGTGGCCGGTAAGGGGTGGGGGGCAGAGGTGCCTTGGGCCCGCAGTCACTGGAATAGGAGAGGCTACATAGCAGTCTGTACACAGGGCACACAGTGACATTGGTGTGAGTGGTGGATGAATAGGATAGGCTACATAGCAGTCTGTGCACAGGGCACACAGTGACATTGGTGTGAGTGGTGGATGAATAGGATAGGCTACATAGCAGTCTGTGCACAGGGCACACAGTGACATTGGTGTGAGTGGTGGATGAATAGGATAGGCTACATAGCAGTCTGTGCACAGGGCACACAGTGACATTGGTGTGAGTGGTGGGTGAATAGGATAGGCTACATAGCAGTCCGTGCACAGGACACACAGTGACATTGGTGTGAGTGGTGGGTGAATAGGATAGGCTACATAGCAGTCTGTGCACAGGGCACACAGAGAGATTGGTGTGAGTGGGGGGTGAGGTGCTGCTGACACCAGTCTATATAGCGCTGTTGGTCACGTGGGCCAGTCCCACAACATGGTCCCTATGCAAAACAATACAACCATAACACCTCAAATAAAAAACATGTTGGCAGAAGCGACTTCATAATGGGTGAATGATAGATAGATAGATAGATAGATAGATAGATAGATAGATAGATAGATAGATAGATTTATACCTGGTGAGAGAGAGACAGAGATCAGAACATACTGTGGTTTTTATAATGGCTTAACTGTCCTGCAGCAGAGATACAAAATTGAAACCATTAAGAAATAGCCACTGTATCCTGTATCCTTTATATTTGTCTGGCCAGGAAATAAGTGGTCAGCAGTTCCTAGAATTTGCAATGTCA
Organism: Taudactylus pleione; assembly: GCA_031769625.1. Taxonomy (NCBI): domain Eukaryota; kingdom Metazoa; phylum Chordata; class Amphibia; order Anura; family Myobatrachidae; genus Taudactylus; species Taudactylus pleione. The sequence continues at coordinate 1,376,589 of JAUIMM010000205.1, forward strand.
TCAAAACATAGGTGTGATTCCTGGCGGTCAGATCTATGTGATAAAATGTCAAAACATTGTTTTCACTATATATATACATAGTCTTGTTGGTAAACATCACCTATAAAGACACTGAGGACCGTAAGAAGGGGTGCTCAACTGGCACCACCGCCCAACTCCTGCTCCCTGCAACGGCCCTGAGGGTACCTACACAGTGTAACATGTGTCAATGGCTCTAAAGAACAATTTCTTGCTGCTACAGAATAATATTGGATTAAGCCTAGTTTTAACTAGAATGATTTGAATTGAAATATAATTTATTCAAGCATGATGGAAACAGATGGAACCATCAGCGCTGAATGGGCGACTGGTTCTGCCCGGGTGCAAGGCTTAAGGGACAGAATGGTCCTTACCCCAACAGCACCTCACCACTGCGTTGGTAAAACACTGATGCATATTACGGTAGGAGAAACTCACAGATTGTAGCCGCGCATCTTTCCGGCTGCAAAAGAAAATCTATGATACTCGTGGGCGCAAGTTGCCGGGGAAACGGTCAAAACATGATCTTGCCTCCTGTTCACAGTTTTAGATACTTTAGCACAATGATCTGCCATGGTAAAAAAAAAAAAAAACATCATAAAAATCGCTGGTGCTGTGCGCTTAGTAAGAGCTGTCTTGCTGAGCGCACGCACGTTTTAAAAACCGTATTCATATTCCAAAGCATTTATAGTGACATCAACATCATCCGCCAGCTCTATTTTTTATTCTTTCTGTTATTCTGTCTTAAAGGCTTCTTCTGCATGAATAATAACAATTAGCAGTGTTCCCACATAGAATCACTATTAAAAAATAGCATGTTGAGCTGACTTTCTTCTCGGCTTTGCACCTGTATTTTGTTACATTGAAATCTGTGATTGCCATTCTTTCCTGATCTGATTATAACAAGCATAAATGGCACTCATCTGTCCAAGACGTGGGGGAGGCTGCCTGCCAGACCATTGCTTCAAATGACAAGCATTTTAAAGTACAAATGACCTCTGTGTTTTAACACTTTTGTCAGCGAAAAGCATAATTGATGTCAAAACAGAATGAAGGGCGGGCGCTGCTGTGAGACAAACAATTGGTAAAGGCTTTGTAGAAGTGTCTGCTTCTTTTGCTCATCCTTTTTTTTTACTGTATAATTACTTTCATTTGAAGGGTTTAAATAGCTCTCCAAAATAATGGATAGTAACCGCTAACTCCTGGGCAAGTTGACATAATTGCCTGTAGGCATACGAATTTGGTACATGACTGTCGGGAAGCCCCCAAGAGGCCAGAGGGGTAGACCTAGTTGCGGTTAGTGTCTTAGATCAAGGTCCATCCACTAGTCAACTGTCAACCCCTACCACCTCTAGGTATAGGACTTGGATCCTTAATGCTACATCTGACCTGCCTTGGAGCATCATAATGAACACCTCCCTGACTTCTGAAATTCATCAGAAAATGAATGTCCAACTCTACATTATTATATTGTATACATAATTATGTCAACAATTTTGGTAGATAACGTGGTTCTCCAATGGCTGCACATCTAAAGTAGAAGCTCAACTTGGTATCCTAGGGGTACATTGACTAAAGAGAGAGTTTTAGAAGTGGAGATGTTGCCCATAGCAACCAATCAAATTCTAGCTATTATCTTCTAGAAGGTGCTAGTTAACTGTTAAGTAGAATCTGATTGATTGCTATGGGCAACATCTCCACTTCCAAAAACTCTCACTTTAGTAAATTTAGCCCCTAGTCTAAGGGTCCAATGTTTTTATTCAAAATTCTGAAATGCCCTTGAAAATTAACATTCCCTACGGTGGCAGGTACCATTGACAAGCCACCAGAACCCATCACAGCAATCAGCAAGACGTAAAATCATAGCTTACATTATAAATTTACTTCTGGTTTTGGACCGACCATGAAACTGTTAATGTGCAGGACAAAAAACTTGCAATGACCATTGCAGTCAGCCCAGCAGAGAGGGATCACAAGATCCGACCCCGGCCAGGTTTCCTTCATAGGGAACAGAATGCTAATGCCATCTGAACATGGCATTAGGCACTGCAGGCAGGTTCCGAAAGTCGAAGCTCTTCTGATCTTGGTAAATAGCCACCCACCCCCCCCCCAGAAACGGTGGGGATGGCAGCTGACAGGACTTTTGCTAGCAAAGCAGGAGATATCTGAGCTTTACAGCTCTAATAGATCTAAGTAAGACTTAATCCTGCCTTAAACATGCGGAAAGAGCTGTATGTTTTAAGGACAGAAGTAGGTTGATAAATAGACTTGTCTACAATGACAGCTATGCTATAACATTCACTAAGCCAAAAGTGGGACTGCGGGAGCAATAGCATAGATTAAATTTACTATTTTTGCAAATTTCAAACAGAGCCAGTTTTAAAGCCAGACAGAGCGTTTGCATCGGGTAACCAGCAATAGTTGGTGTTTCTAGCATCAGGATTCTTTCTGCTTTTAATTGATAATTTTGATTTGTTAATTAATGATAATGAAAGCAGTCATAGACATAAAACATCTTTATATGGAGGGAAACTCAGCGGATTTCCAAGTGACTGACTATTCTCTACTAGTGAGGTTCAGTTTATCGTTGAACGTCTTCTGTACAAGATGTTATTATATTTGGAAGATGGATTCAAAAACTTTTTCTTGCTATAGACCGGCTGCTATTGATTTATGCAAATGCAAGAGACTAGTGTAGAAAGCCTGGAAAAGATTACACCAAAGTTAGAACAGCATTTGCTCTATGGGACCAATAAGTGTAAAGTAAGCACAAGTTTCTGTGTTTCCTTACAACATGATTAGAGAACTTCTATTCTTTTCCAGGAAACAAACCCTAAGGGATAGAGTAGTGACTCCTTGGTTAAATGTACTGAGTGTAAAGCAATACAGCACCAAAAGGAATATTGGAATCTTACATTCAGCTTCCACACTTGTAACCTCGGGTCAAATATTCTGTTTTGCTCAAATTAAGAGCTGATTCATCACGGATTTCAACAGTGTGCGCAGATCGGTCGATGGTGCGTACACAAGTTAGCACTGCAATCGCACTGCGATCGCTCACGCAGATACAAAGCCATCGCATATGGAGGGACAGGACGTCAGTGTTTGGGGGTGGTGATGGGGGAGTGCTCTGAGAAACGCAGTCATGCCTGTCCGTTTGAACCACGTTGCATGGGCGTTCATAAATTAGCCACTGCGACGGCATATGCAGCTTGATTGCTCACTGCGTGCGATGAGGTTAGCAATTTCTGAGTAAGGTCAGACCTGTTGTAATTGTGCACGAGGGGCCGATGTTACTCAATGGTATAGGATACATACGCAGGTCTGTGAGGCCTTACGGATGTGCGAAAGCGGTAGTGGGCGTCTCTATGCTGCCTTTGGGCGTCTCTGTACTGGCTTTGCGATTTGTGATTGCAGTCATTAACATATTTTTGCAGCCGAGTGCGTAATCGCAGCTGCGATCACAATAGCAATCCATAATGAAACAGGCCCTAGGTCCGATTAGGCAGTGCAACTTTTAATGTAAAACTTTTTTATAGCATTGCCTAAAGCTGTATATGCTAGAGTACATTAGGAAAGACCTACCGTATGCTCCTGCTTACCAATGGAGGTCAACACCATGAAAATTTCAGCACATTCTGCAATTAAATGGAAAAACGGAGCATCATTGGGCCAAACGCTTTGTAAAATGGCCAATTTCTCTTTCAAGCACCATGAAAAGCAAAGAAAATAAGTTAAGTAAAATGGAAAAAAATCTGGAACATTGATTCAGCAGACCTCTCCAGCTAATTAATGCCAGATACCCAGACTCCTCTTTGACAAGCAAATGTTGTCCGTTTGCCGAGTTCCGTGCACTGGACAGTTTAAAGAGAATGTGTCAGCATCTGTTCCATACTTTCTGCGGCTGTGTAGTTTCGGAAAGCAATGAACTGGCAGCTGCATAAAAGAAAAACAGAGGGCACCATGCCAAGCTGAACACAAACAATATTCAATGTTTCAGCGATGACTGCTGCATATCTGCTGAATGTGCCCACGTACTGGACTTTAGTACCTTTGCAATGGAGACATTTTTCAGGTAACTTAAAAAAAAAAAAAAAAAAACATCTTCCAATTACTGATATGGAAACAGTTCCGAGCCACAAGACAAAAAGGGCAAGAGGCAAAGCCTATTATAATCAGGTAGAACAAAAATCCCCCTGCTTTCCTGCTGCATTGCTGGCTAATGGCGAAGACGGTTTCTAATATGAATGGCGCCCAGCATTGAGCAAAACTTTTTTCTGCATATTGGCACACCAGGGCAAAAATCCAGGGCAAAAATCAGTGCTCTGGAAATAAATAGTTCAACTACGCTGCGTCTAGTGGAAACGCCCGAAAACAAGTTTCTTATTTGATCCTCTAACAAACAGGCCTAAAATAACGACTTGGACAATATTTTTGGGAATAAATGAAGTAACAGCTTTAATTTTTATAATCCAATTCTCTAATAAATTTCAGTATGGTAAGAAGGCACTGCCTGCTGGCAACAATCAGGATTTCATTGATGGATAACAAAAAGGGGGCGGATCAAAGCCCCACCCCTGATGCAACCAGGACCATCCAGGTACCATCTCACCCTACTTAGCCAGTACTGGCCCCGACCTAAAGTCAGAAACCAGGCCTACCACTAAGTTAATGGCATTCTCACTGATATCAAGGGTAAAATGCCCATCAGTAACCCTCGCACCCCATTTGGCCACCGGTGAGCAGTCTCTTCCCTCCGCATTGCACCACCTCTGGAAGATGTAGTTAGTGAACAAATAAGATAAGATAAAACAAATCTATGGGGTGCGTGGAGGAATCCAAAATAGAAAGACTAGAGGGAGATTTCCTTTCAGAGCCAGTGTAAGAGAGAACACACCTGAAAACCCGCCCCTAAACTCGCCCCGATTGAACCTATTATTCACAGCAACTAAAAATGCACCTGTCAAATCAAATCCTGACAGGTCCCAGAAACTAAAAACCACACACTAATGTTGGCCATACACGCTACAATTATCGGGGCGATCCGCCCGATATCTGCGGATCGTCCCGATAATTGTAGCGTGTGTGCGGGCGTCCGAGAGTTAAATGGAAGGAACAGGGAAATGTCTCCTCCCCCATGGGCGGAGCGCAGATGTCAGGCTAATACACTGTGAGATATCTCACAGTGTATGCCATGGACATCTACGGGCTGGCAGGCATTTAATCTGGCTGTGTATGCCCAGTTTAAGGGGTATATTTGCTAAAGAGCCGGTTTATAGAAGTGTAGTTGTTGTCCATAGCAACCAATCAGATTCTACTTATCATTTACAGTATCTAGCACCTTCTAGAAGATAAAAGCTAGAATCTGATTGGTTGCCATGGGCAACAACTACACTTCTATAAACCGGCTCTTTAGCAAATATACCCCTAGGGTGCTTATTATCACTTTACGTTTATGCAGCCCTCGATATTTTTATAAATGAGTATGGGATGTTATCATTTACATACAGATCAGGACTGCAAGAAAAACAAAATAGTCCAACGGTACATACACTTCTGATGATGATTCCAGTATAAATCAAATGAATAAAATGGAGAAACTAGGTAGCACAGGTAGCATGTGCAAAATATATTTAATCGCTACAAAATAACAATTCAACTGCAACAAAAAATCATCACTGATAAAACAAACAACAATATCAATATACAGTATATAAACAATTGCTAAAATGGGATGCCTGTGTATGTATTTTAGCCAGTTACAGAATAAAGACAATCTGTGTAATGAAAATAGGACACTTAAAAAAAAAGCAGCCAGAAAGGATTCCTCCCGATAAGGGGAACAATAATAATTACCCACTAGGGGCTCAATCACTCTCCCAGGGTTAGAAGACGTCAGTTGTTTCCATACATGCGTCCTAAAAGAAATTGTAAATCACTCACACACAGCCTTGTCCATAAGAAAGTGGAAAGCCAGCTGAAGTGTAATCATATCTGTACAAAGTCCTCACATGTGCTTGTAGCAAGATTCATAGGACTGTAATCTAGGCTATCCAGCAGAAGATAACACAAGAGTAACCTCTATGATGACACTGCCCCTCTGTAGTAGGAGAACCCAGTTAGCGTTATTTGCTTCAATGTTTGCTATCTGAAGATTTGAACTGTCACTTGGCTCCATTATCTTCTGTCTTCTGTCATTTTGAACATACTGTCCGTGGTTCCTAGTTTTCTATTATTATATTACTTTCCTATGGGGACTTAGGTACCCCCTCTCTCTTATTTAATTATATATATATATATATATATATATATATATACCATTTCATCCTTGAGAGTCTTTTCGACACAATTTTTTTAAAATTCATTATTAGACAAGGACAGACCAAGCAGTATCGGAAGCAGATCTACTTCCCCATATATAAGTGCACTGCGCATGCAGTGCAGCCTTGTGACTGAGATGTGTATACAGTTTTCACAGTTATAGACCTGCCACAGCCTGCAGTGATGTGCGGTGAGGTCAATGGTTGAGGCGGCACACATTAAGGTCTGAGTGCTGGGAGCCTGTCTCACCCCCCTACTCACTGTAATTCTCCCCTCACTACACAAAATATCAGTCTCTATTGATTCTCCTACCCACATCAGTGTTTCTTCGCTTGCTGCTGCTGACTGAGCTACGATCACTAAACACTGCAGTGCACTTCCTGGTCACATGACACATCCAAGGTGTCCATCAGTGCACAAGACACGCCTCCCATATTCGGAGGCATGCCTCTATTAGCTCTATTGCTGTGCAACTTCCTGCCCATGGTGTGGCCCCACCCCCAGCTCTGCAAGCAGTATCTGACTATACAGAAACGAGTTGTTGCTGCCTCATCTCCCTGCAATCACCGCGAGCTACACAAAGCTGGTGAGTGTCGACTATAAAAATGATTACAATGAACAATGAAGATGTTTATAAGTTGTAAATAATTTCTTTGTATAATTCTAATCAATTTTATGTCAAATCTCAGGAGTATGACAGGGGATACTGTCATACTCCCGCCCCTGCCTACCCTGATTTCTCTGCTTTCTCCTACTATAGGAATAGTGTATTGTTTTGGTGAAAAGTTTGAAGAAGAAAAGATTTTCTATTCTCCATAAAGAGTATAACAGATCAGCCACCGCTGAGACCTATGGGGGCTTCATCAGTAAGAGAAGAGATAAGAAACCTCAGTGAAATCGGCAATTTCATTGCAGTTTTCTATTCTGTAAATAAGAAGAGATATTTATATTTACTAAATAGCGCTCTAAGCCTGATAACGTATGTCATAGTTAGAGCCTAGTTCATACCTCCCAGCCATACCGATTTTGGTGGGACAGTCCTTTTTTACGGGCACTGTACTGCAGTTGGTATGATGGTGGGAGGGGGGTTTGGGAGGCCCCTTCTCACCCGCTGTCAATTGAAGCCACAGCACATGCGCATTGTATCTATTCACTAGAGAGGGAATGGGGACATGCCCAGAACCCCGCGAAGCACAGGGCATGCACTCAGCGTAACAATAGCAGGGGCGTGGCATGCAGATACAGCATTTCCCGCGAGGCCACCCCCCCCACTGCAATACCACGCCCCCTTTTCTTGCTCACATGCTTATGGCACATGCAAAAGCCATGATCCTACACATCTCAAAAATTGGGAGGTATGGCCTAGCTGTCATTCAGCTATATTGCTATATACTGTACTTATTAAGAAATTTGCCGAAAATGCATGGTGTTTTGAGAACGTACGATTTGCTTTTTACCATGCATAATTAGGTTGCAAAAATGTGCACTAATTTATAGCAACCAATTAGTTATTTATACAATTTGCATTAGCTTAGGGATGTCTAAGTGTTTGGAGCTAAAACCTCAGAATCAGTTTTCTGACTCATTGATCAATTTTTGATTATTACAAAGCTACTATTGACTATAAACTAAGCAGATGTACAGTATATATACAGGTGTGTCCGCATACACCTAGCGTCTATATGCTATACAGTACGACGTGAGACGCCTGGCGTAACTAAGCCACTCCAAGAGCATACCTTTACAGTATATCTTATTTCCATTCCGAGACGCAGCAAAACACCACTGAAAGTGTACTAGAGAGGCTGGACAGCGTCTTAAACTGCGCAGGAACTCATTTTAAATGAGTACAGAGTTGCAGATGAAGTACAACGGAACTTGGCGTGATAAAAAGCCGCGCCCACTGCATCGTACCACTTTGTCTGCATATGCAGACTCACTTGCACACAGATGTTCAGATTGATCAATTTAATCTACAATAGCAGAGTCAATTTGTTGCTTACAGTTGTTATATTCATGCAATAAGACTCAAATTTTAAACAAGAAAGTTGCTCGGAGCAGCCAGGTCGCCCAGGACCTGGCACGCTGCGAGGGGTTGTTTTGCTCGACTTGAAGCCACAGTGTATGAGAAGAACACATCTGTAATACAGAGTCGAAAATGATGGAGTTGTAGAATTAGTAATGTTAAACATTAAGTATTAATTTCTTGTCTTGCATCACCTAGACCACCCTGGATCTTATAGTTACCAAGGCATCAGTGGCGTCACAAGGCGGGTGTGGGCTGCACCTGGGTGTCACCCGCCCAGGGCTGACACATAAAAGTGGCAAATGCAGGATTTTGAAGGGGGGTTTCCAAATAATTGGTTACACAACCAATAACAAAAACGTCTAACCAGAATAAACCTGCAACATACACTTTACTGTGTACTTCAAGTGTTTTAATGTAAATAACAAGAAATAATATAAATAACAAGGCATCTGGGCATAAAACTTGACTTATACCATTGATCAGCTTCTTCTAATCGGAATAAGTACCCAATTTTTAATAATAATACAAAATAAACGTGTATTCCCATTGTTACCCAGCCACTCTATCTCTTCTCTGTGACTTCACTAGAGCTAAATACTATACTGGATTCTTTGTCAGAACGCATCCACACCTCCTTAACATAATAAAGCCTTTTAGACTGAAGCCTCCCCCCCAACCCCAAATTAACTGAATGGGGTTCCTTGTTTACTTGTACTGCCTTAATCAGGAATGCTTATGAAAATGCATTTTATAGTATATTAGTGTATGCATTTTTAATGAAGATTTTGTTCTAACATTGAAGTACGATAGTGCTATGCACAGGGAAAAATGTACTGCGATCAAAGACGCACTTAAAGGTGTGCTACAACATACAGTCATCCCATCCTCTACAGACACAGGCACATGCACACACTCTGACACAGGCACACACACTGACACAAACACACATCGCTCTGAGCCTCACCTAACAATGAATGCAGTCCACCGGCACCGGGCGCTCGAGACACCACCGCGCGCCAGTGCGCCGCTGCAGAATCAGTGTGGCGACAGTGTCACTGGCCGCTCGCCCAGCCAGCTGCTCTGTCTCAAAACCCGGGAGACAATCCTCAGAGGAGCTGCGCGCTAACGCCGCAGCTCCCCCTACATTCAGGCAGCGAAAAGTCCCTGAGCTCCTCCATTAAAAAAAATAAAAAAATCGATCAGTGGGCAGGGGGGGTTTCTAGGTACTCGGAAACCCCCCCTGCGTGCGCGCCTGCCTAAGTGCTGACTCCTCCTCAGTGATAGGAGCCAGGCATTGCACTGCAGCATTATGTGCAGCACTCGGCTCCTGACACAGTGAGGGAGCCGGCACTGCACACCGGGTGGTCCCCGGGGGCAGTCCACACCTCCGGGACCCCCGGAGTGACTAAAACAGGGTTCTTTCCAAACTCCGAGTGACATCTACGTCGTTATAATAAATAAACACTGGAAATGTTTCACGAAAAAAAAAAAATCTAAAAAAAGACAGCAATGCACAATTTTTGAGGATCTTTTACGACAAAGATACACGAACTCCTAAGTGTTTTTCATAGCCATCGTTGAGAAATGTTTTTGAATTGCCCGTCACTCATACTGCTGTCGATAAGAGCTGTAACCACAATATGTTTTTGTTTTTTTTTGTTTTTTGCCAATCCTAAATATTCTTTCTCAATGTGATCTTTTGAAATGCAGGGAGAACGGTACGGCTTAGAACAATACTGATGTGAAATGTTTGGAAACAACTGTGTGCAAGTTTTCTTTGAAACTTTGATTTGAAATAGATCAAATAGAAGATAAGGAAAGGTAATGTTAATGTACATACTTAAACTGATTTGTTTTTTTTTTGCTAAATAAGTTCAGGGAGATATAAGGAAATTGTTTTCACTACATACCGGGGGTTATTGCTAAACACAGGGCTGCAAGCTGATTTTTAGATATTTTCGAAAGCATTCCGCTGGAAAAAGAGATTACACCAAGATTAGGCAGATAAAGGATTTTGATCACATTATCTCTCACAGTGGAGACAGAAGTACAATATTTCTGCAACACGTCTGCATAGGGGAGGAGGCTGCTTACTTCACATGGAGGGCCTCATTCAGAGATGTACATTAATGATATCGCAGCTACGATCCCCTGTGCAGCCGTTGTGTGGAAATATGTAAATGTCGCAGACCCCGAGGAATGTTTTGAGACGCCCACCTGCAGCTTTGCAAATCCAAGCATCCACGTACATAGATGCAGCATCGGTCCCAGATCCTTCCATAATCGGGCTTCTGAGTATCCCTATGGTAACATAGAATGGACGCTTGTACTGAGAAGCCACAGCCACTTTCACGGAGTACAGGATCGCAGAGGCAGGCTGTGACATGTCCCAGAAAATGGCCGCAACGCGCCTGCCTTCTTTGTCGCCGATCCCCGTTACCTCCCCCAAACGCACCCTAACTGTCAATCATACTGCAAGTAAAAGGTCGCTGCCAGTGACTACGGTAATGTACCTTGACAAATGTGCTGTGCGCCACAAGGAGGGTGCGGGGGGTGTGGTCCGCACCCGGGTGTCAACCGTGGACTCCCCCTCGCTAATCGGAGCCAGGTGCTGCACTTGGCTCCTGTCACTGAGGGAGCTGGCCAGCACTCCACACAGGGACCTCCTGCACCCCCCTTCCCCCCCAAGTAATAGTCATGGGGGTTCGGGCTGAGTGGCCACACCGCCTTCTCATGTTGCCATGCCCCTTCTCATGTGGTCACGCCCCTTTTTGGCGGCGCACATCCTCCATCCCCACACCACGTGACACCGCGGGGAGGTACGCCACTGGTCTGGGGACTCACACATTTCTGGGAGCTCCTAGACTCCTGAGAGATTAGACCAGGCTCTCAGATCTGCTAACTACCAGAGAATGATGCAGTTTGTGGTGAATCGCATCTTTCTGGCCTTGCACCCATGCGCAATGCGGCCAAATTCAGCATTGCTGGCAGCACGGCACTATGTCCTCCGCACCTTCTATTGGCCTTCCCCTTCAGGCATCTCCTGGGAGACCCAGGTGAAAAGTCAGCAAGTGTGGTTTAAGTGGTTCAGTAAAATTGAGTGATCAGCAGTGAAATGTGGTAGCAATAATCACTGCATGTTACTAAGAGGACACCATAGAGGTGTACTGGTGAATTGATAGACTCACAAAATGGCTGCCTCTGCTATACCTAGGTAACAAGTATACTTTAAGGAAATCCTTATACAACATAAATAAATATGCACTCACATTACGACATGAACAATACTTTAACACAAGGGGTCTGGGCAGATTCCATGACCAACCCCCCCCCCCTCCCTTATGTGGAGGAGCAGTGAATTCTGACATTGCGCCAGAGTCCACTGCGCATATGAAGGACTCTGGGAACATGGTGCCTGTGGCTATGTTCCCAGTGACTTCTCTACTACGCATGCACAAATGTCCAGGAAAATGTCTGCTGAGAATAATTATATAGGTGTAGGGTGTGCAGTGAGCCCCCCCCCCTGGACCCAGGTGTCATTGTGCATGACACACGCTGCACCCATTATGGATACGCCAATATTTTAACGGTCTATGAAGAGACACATAAATATTTCATCAAACTTCAAAGAGTAACCTGCGTTTGTAACATAAAATAAAAAATTATTCAGTAATGGTATGAAAAATACAAATATGTTTAGAAGCCCAGGTATTACATGCCTGCATGTCTGCCTGCTACATTGCTGCTCTTGGGAGTGCAGTTTGAATGTTCTGGCTATTGTCACAAAATGTAACATGTACGTCTTTAACAGCTCTTAGGGGTCTATTTACTAAGCAGTGTTAGGAGAAGTGAAAGTGATAAAGTTCCAGCCAATCAGCTCCTAACTGCCATCTCACAGGCTGTGTTTGAAAAATGACAGTTGGGAGCTGATTGGCTGGCACCTTATTACTTTTCACTCTTCACTTCTCCTAACACTGCTTAGTAAATAGACCCCTAATAGTTTTATTACTGTGAGATCTGTGCATAATTTTGAACCAAAAAAAAAAATCACATGTGAAGACAATGTGATGCCATTTGGAAAATTCATTAGAATTGATTATGTATGGTGATTTACCATCTTAAATTAAGATTATCATTACAAAATCTGTGCAAGTTTCTGAGGCACAAAGTATTCGACACAAGTTTACAGACTATTTTGGTTTTACACAGCTGGATCGTCTCAGGATCATATGGGAGAATGTAGGCACAGTATGAAGGTGAGGCCATCGCCGCCCTCTCCCCACCCAGAAAGGGCAGCTGACTGACAGTCTGCTGCCACCCTGCGTGTGATCATGCAGGACCCATCCTGCTCATGCGCACATCTCTGAATTAGCCCCATGGTGCTAAGGGCATGATTCAGAGCCGGACGCTATTTGCGCTCGCTCGTTCAGAAAAAGGGGGTGGCTATTCAAATGAACCGTTCGCTCTTTGCGGTCTGTTGCCGCCTCTATGTCTGAACAAAACATGCGGACGTTTATTTGAAAAATACGCCCCCTGGCCGCTTGCATCATACGTCATGTCCGCTATTTATTAGATTAATCGAGTACATCGATCAGCGTATGAATTGCTCGCTATTCTTGTGGCTGGTTTTTCCTTCCACTATATTGAGAGCAGTTCTGATATAAAACAACCAAGTGACGTGGTCAATGACGCTGCTGTATTAATTATGCACACCCATAAAACGCACGTTTTGACCTTTAAGCACGCCTGCGTTCTGATTTCCACTCCCCGTTTTCAAGCACCTTCCCCTGTTACCACCCACATACGCCTCCTCCTGTCACTCAAAATAGCAGGCATTCACTATATAGCGAACAAACGATTTTCGGCCGCACTGACTGGTTCGCGCATGCGTATTACAAACCGTACGCATGCGCAGATGGGCGAACATCGCTCGGAACGAGCGTACGGCCACTTACGAGCGGCTCTGAATGAGGTCCTAAGTTTGAAGCCACACAAAGGGACTGATATACCAAGCTGTCTTCTTTTTTTTAACTTGCTGATTTTCAGAAATGTTTTCTCGATATTTTAAAATGGCAATTATATTAATGGCTAAACCTGGATGGATTTATATGTTTTACAACCCAGCATGGCAAGTTTTATGCAAATAACATAAAATTTATGAGTTTATAAAAAAAAAATGTTGCTCAATAAATCAGACCCATATTGTAGCGTGCCCATCCTTACCTTAGCTTTGCATTTTCATATGCCAGAAGGAAGACAAGGAAGTATGGTGCAAGTCTGAAATTGGCATCACTAATGTTAACTGCACAAACTCTGCATACAGCGGGTATAACGCCACACTACAATAAGCAATAATTGAGCAAAATTAGTAGTGTAACTCCCAGCCTCTAAACACAAGGGGGTAAATTTACTAAAGTGAGAGTTTTTAGAAGTGAGTTTTAAAAGTGATGTTGCCTATAGCAACCAATCAGATTCTACGTAACATTTAACTAGCACCTTCTAGAAGATAATAGCTAGAATTTGATTGGTTGCTATTGGCAACATCACTTTTAAAACTCACTTCTAAAAACTCTCACTTTAGTAAATTTACCCCAAGGTATCAGAGCGCAAGTGGGGGCACCAAGACAGGCCAGTGCAGGAAACCGGGGGCTTTGTGGGTTGATCCGCGGACTGCTTATAGCATTAAAGAGGTCTGACATAGGCATTTACACAATCTGTACAGCTTGTGTACAGTACCTGCGAGTTCCTACCTATCCTAACAAGGTATTGCTGCACTGATAATAGAAATTAGGTGGGCAGGATGGGGGTCAATGGAAGAGACTTTGTCTCTGGTGATATGAGAAATGGGGGGTATAGGAGTACTTGCCGCTGGGCGGCGGGGACCATGCTCCACCACTGTGCAAGATTATTAATTATTTTTTAGTGTAGTTTTATTTGTTTCCCCTATTGTACTTCACGGGTACAAAGCAACCAATTAGCAGTTAGCTTTTATCAACTGAGTACGAGTTGCATAATGAATGTGAACGTCTGATTAGTTGTTGGGGTTTAGCGCACATTTCCTGATCTACATATTATTAGTTAATAGTCCTGCCTTCCTAGGAAGAGAAAGGTGCACTGATTCACTTCAGCAGCAGATAGGCTTTAGGCTGTCAGTAAGCCAAGAAAACCAAAAAAGAAAAATATTTATCGTTTGTACATTTTAAATTAGCTTCCAGGGATCGTCTATTGTATATGTAATGGTTTCAGATCAATTTCAGATTTGCTGCGACAAGTTGTAACCTTTTATGGAGTCTATGATTTGTTTACTGATTTACTGCAGTGGGGAAGAGCTAAATTAGTGTGAATAGAGAAGGGAACATGATAGGCTTTTCATATCACCCCAGGCTAAACGCCATGTAACAACAGGGAATCCTCTGCGTTTGCATGTATATTTTGTTATATCAATTTACACCGTCCTCAAATTTGATTTCTGTTGCACAGGTGTAAATAAGAATTGTAGCATTTTATTATTTGCTAAAGATCTATTCTTAGGGTAAGAAGATTTATCTATGCCTGAAATACAAAGATGTAGCACACCATTCACACGTCTAATCCAGACACATACAAAGGCAGTCCTACCTAGTGATTTGCTTGTCTCCCTTTATTTTTCCTATACAGACCATGACAAGGGTTTTCCAGCTTTACACATCCATTTATTGGCCTGAAGAATGATTTCTGCAGCTGTTACTAAACACGTTGCCTTATCTTTCAAGGTGTGTATTGGTTTCTTCTCCAAAGACTTTGCATCAGTGATGACCAACATGACCCACACCAATGACCGCATCGGGCAGCCCTCTAACCTGTATAAGGGCTGCACACAGTGTCGATACTGTACGCTAGCAGCTGATGTTCTCAGTCTGTGGATGTCCCCGAGCCGCATTGTGCATGTGTCCCGATGATTACTGCCAGGAGCGGCAGAACTAATTTGGACTCAGAGAGAGACAATTTCGGGGGGCTTCTCTGGGTGGTAACAGAGGGGTGACTAGCCAGATGCGGGCGTGTCAAGGTCAGCTGATTAGCGCCGCAGCTAGTGGGCGTCTCTGTATTCCATCGGCATTAACATAAATATATGCAGTTGTGGCTGCAATAGCGTGCACCTCTGAATCAGACCCTGGTCCATATAAAGGCTTTATATATATATATATATATATATATATATATATTTCTTTCTTTCTTTTTTTATTATTATTATTTAATTTTTGTTTATTAAAACTATTTGGTTATTGTCACAAAATCCTTTTTCCTAAACATATGCAAGCTGTGTCCTGGTATCAACTCAGGACATAAAAGCACAGGAGGCACAATGTCCCAGTGCGTTAACAACAAACAGATTTAATAAACTTTGTGTGAATTATTGCAAAAGATTTTCAATATAAAAATATATATATATATTTATAGTACTTGGAAAAAAAAATACAAACACTTTTTTCTTTATGACATTTTTCCCGTTCACAAATACAAGATTAATTTAAATCTATAAAAGTACGGTGCATTTATTTTCTTGAGGAACAAAGCACTTTTCAAAAACATTTTACATTCAGGGAGTTATAAAAGCTGCGAGCCTTAGCATCAAGGTGGATTTACTGCTCAATTTTTTCCAACAATTGGAGCTGTGTTTTCTTTCTCAGTGGTTGGCAAATAATTGGATGTGGTGAATAAGCTCTCATCCTCCAAACTGACTCCTGTGGTTTAGTTTAGACTCATGCAAAACGTGAAACAGATCAAAAAATATTTTTTTACAAGGGAAAAAAAAATAATTCCACTGCCCCTACCTCACCTATATTTAAAAAAAAAAAAAATCTAAACACATATTACAAATTTTCTTATTAAAAGACTGAAAAGAGATTAATTAATATTGTACATTGTAAAATAAATGTCTATATTAAATATTCAGTATTGTCTATTGCATATTAAATATTATATATTAAAAATTGTATAGTACATTTTATAATTTGCGTATTACAAAATAAAGGGGATATTTATCAAACCTTCTAAAGAGGACAAGTGGAGGAGTTGCCAATATATTAACAACCAATACAATTCTATCTATCATTTTATAGAATGTACTAGATAAATGATAACTATAAGCTGTTTGGTTGCTATGGGCAATGCCTTCATTTGTGCTCTTGACGGTTTCATAAATATCCCGCTAAATGGTATACACTCGCAGGGCTGGAGCTGGGGATTTGTGAGTGGTGCCACAGCCCAGGGTGAAGCAAGTCCCTGGGGGCAGCACCGTCCCTGCCCCACGGCAACTACATTTAGCTTGCAGGGTGCCATTACACCAGTTTCACTACTACACTACAGTGATGCCTGGAGGGTCCTTAGGACACTCTGGGCACACACTGTGCTCTGTGAAGAGTTCTGCTTTCTTGGTGCCAATGGCCCTGCCCCCTTGGCGTGACTTCATGATATCACATGTTCGAGCAGACACAGGCTGGCACAGAGCCCTACTCCGGCACTGTACACTCCAAAAAATTAGCGCCATCAGGTCAACTTATATCTAACAGCACTAGGAACACCCCCATGGTGTGACATCACAGCATGACCACTCCCCCATCCAGCTATATAGCAGGGCAGTGATACATCAGGCAGGGAGGACCCAGGGATGCTGCTGCAGTTGAGCAGCTGCAGTCTCTGCTCTCTTCACGCCTTGCTGCAAATATCGTGGCTCGCTTTACATGCTACTTGGGGTGTGTCATACCATATTGTGGGTATGGCTGCACCCCCTGAGAGCCTTGGGCCCAGGACCATTGGCATATATATAATGGGTGAAGGTTGTGCAGTGTACATGGGGCCCTGGGTCCAGGGGGGCCCACACCACACACCCTGCACTCATGTTACATACTTACCTCTCCAGAGTCCTGTGTCAGCAGTCAGGTGCTGCAGCAGCAGCATAAATCACCAGGCAAATGGTGTGGCGGCCATTTTTGCATGTGCAGTAGAGATATCTACTGCACTGAAGAGAGGAGGGCGCCCACACGTAATCTGCACAAGGGACCTATACCCTCTTATACCACCCCTGCCTAGGTCCATCTACGACTGGAGAATCCCCCTGGCTAGTCTGGGCCCTTTGGCTACGCCATACCAAATACACAGGATAGAAAAATAAATGTACTCGCTTCACAGCATTAGGCCATAAGAGCAAATATGTGACTTGTCGCTTTGGGTTTATGCAAATTTAAAAATGTTATACATTTTAGTAAATAACAGAAGACACTGTAAATAGAAATATGTCTGGTATAGCAGCCATACATGCAATCAGTTATACCATTAAATATAAATTGTTACAATGCTTGCTCATTTCAGCCCCCTCAATTAAGAAAGTATGAGGGATAGCTGACTAAAGAGTTAACAAATGCCTTTGACTTTTTCAGTAATCAAGCTGAGGTTATTGTAATAACCACATAAAAGATACAATCTGTTTCACCATAAAATGATGCAGTGTTATAAATGAAAGTGGTGTTATAATGATATTTGACAATATGCACTTCAGGCTAGCATCAGGAAAAATGCCACTGTCAGACTCTGTTATAGTCATTAGGGATTCTAAGTAGCAGGGAAAAAAGCTACAAATCAGCAGGGCCTAATATCTGATCCAATCATGTCTTGTACCAACGCCTGGAAAATAATACTGAATGTGGCTTTAAGAAAACATCCTTTATTGGTGAATAGATTGAGAATGTGATCTGATTACTGTCACGGAGCACAATGTTTTTGGATAGACGTTTTTGTAATTGTAATATTATATATAAATATTGTTGAAGAGAAATGATCTGTGGCGCCTCATAGTAAGACTAGACTGTACGCAACTAATATCGCGTCGGGAAATAATTTAAGTGATCAAAACTATTTCACAATATATTAGAACAGTTTTGGTCTGGAAATCCACACGAGTATGCAGGGCGGCCATGATTAAATATCCTCTATTCAGAGCCGCTTGTAGCTTTGCTACCTGTGCTTCACTTTACATCATTATTAAGAAACTGTCACAGAACTGTCACAAACAATAAATAGTAGGTATGATAATAATATGTATAAAAATTCTAATAATTATATTATGTACAAAAAAACACACCATGATTTTCACTTTTATTGGTGTTGCTGTTATGTTTGGTTTTCATCTGCAGGGAAGTAGAGTGCCTTGCCAGGCCCAGGTACTGACAAAGGGCATGACTTAATGTAAGGAGGTGTGGCCACGTCCCCTTATAATAAAAATTGTATCTACGGGGCAGACCTAGGGGAGGCACGAGCAGTTCGATCGTCTCTCCCCCTCCTATCAGGTGCAGGCAGAGGAGATTGCTGCTGTGTTCAACAGCCTCTCTGTACTCACTGTGGCCAAGCTCAAACTGCTGCTGCCACTGATATAACTAAAAGGGGGAGGGGAACCGGTGGACTTGGGCCCCCTGCAAGCCCAGGCCCGGGTAATCAGCAACACCCCCCTCCTATCGCCACCCCCTGTTCATCTGAACTAAAGGGTGCAACCCCACGCATAAAACTAAAATCTTATTTTTGCTGTAGTAATTTTATTCCATTTTTTCATAGTATTAAATAAAACGGTAAGTATTTCCAATTGGATTTCAGCTATAAATGCAAAAACACATGACAACAACATGACAATAACATATCCTACATCTCTAATACACAAAAAGCTTCACATCAAATGTTAATGTGATCTACAGGGGCCTATTTACTAAGCCTTGAATGGAGATAAAGTGAACAGAGATAAAATCCTAACCAATCAGCTCCTAACTGTAATTTTTCAAACACAGCCATGGCAGTTAGGAGCTGTTTGGTTGGAACTTTATTTCCGTTCACTTCAACTCCATCCAAGGCTTAGTAAATAGACCCCTATGTCATATATGTTATAAATATGTCCCTTTGTCATCCAGCATCTTATCCATTGCTTTCAGAGAAAACAAACTACCTCACACATAAAACCATAGGGTAAAACATTGTGGTTACGAGCACTGGGATTTAGCAATGCTGCAATGTGCACTAATGTATTGTTACTTATCTGCTATATAACATTAACAATACTCATCTGTAAATATGACACTAGAGAATGCGACGCATTTCACCTTTTACATCTGGACCGCGCTGTTGATGAAATACGATAAAGGAAAAATGATCACTGCTGGTATAATACACAAAGAGAACACAAATTATGTCTTGAATTTCAGTGAAATAGTTTTCAGCACTGCTATTATACAAATTGAAAGCCCAAGGAAAACAGTTTTCATTCTGCAGCCTGCTGTTACTAATACTAAGGATACACAGGTTGCTGTTTTGCTGGTTGCCTTCAATTGCAAGAAAATAGCTTCCATACAACCTTGAATTAACGCAGAAAAAAACCCCTTACTCTAAAAAACACAGCCGAGATACAGTATATTGCACAAAGGAAGTTAATTGACGTAAATAAGATAGTGGGTTTGCTGCATACTTCATTTCCTTGCTTTTATATGTGACTTGCATCCTTTTTAAAAAAATTATATATCACAGTTTGCGATAACAAAAGAATGGGCTGGTAGATAGGTAAAAAAAAATTCAGCCCTCATATTTACTACAAAGCCTTAAAATAAATTGTAACAGAGTTATCTTAAAGACTGTTTACAATCAGAAGCACATTGGAAGAGAGGACATCCTGCGTTTCAGTTTGGTTGAGTGAATTAGTAAACTTAGGGGTCTATGTACTAAGCCTTGGAGAGAGATAAAGTACCAACCAATCAGCCCCTGACTGTTATGTTACGGGCTGCATGTGAAAAATGACATTTGGTTTGATTGGTTGGTACATTATCTCCATCCACTGTATCTCTCCTAGGCTTAGTGCATAGACCCCTGAGTCTGTAACCATTCCTGATCCGTAGGTTTCTGAAACAATGTATATTGTCCATTCATAGATTCTGACCTCTTCACCCAGCATTTGGTCACATCTGTAGCTCTATCAGCTAAATCCGTACTAATGTTATTATTAGAGAATGAAATATTCCACCAGGGATAGCTCATATCAGACCCTACGCTTAACACGGCAGCAGAAGAGACAATGGTTGTGGACATCTAAGATACTGGTAATCTATAAAAGACCAGACTGCTTAACCATGATACCTTTTATTTTCAAAAGCCAGGGCTGATTTGTAATGCATGCATGCAGATGCTGGATACTACTATGATACATGAATTGCCAATGTTATATGCACATGTTATATTGCACATTATATGCACATTGATGTTACTGTTTGCTTTTCAGAAGCTTTAGAGCTCATAAGAAGGAAATTAATCTTGGTCGAGAGCGCAACAGGCAGGAGCGCCGAGAGGATAAGGGGGAGCGGGGACTTCTGATAGGCCGCTGCAGCTGTGATGCTATTAGCAGTTGCGGCAAGAGCCAGTGGGCAGAAAATAAGTTACAGGATCACCCCCTCACCCCTGGAGCTGTTCGCTCCCCCAAACCCCCCCCCAGCCGAGCTTTGCATGCACACATGGTAGTTTCTGAAGGTTTTTTTTTAGAGAGGAGGCGTGGCCACACCTGCCAGATTTGGCCATGACCCCTCCCAGTACCCTGCTCCAGCAGAGCTCTCGACGAACCTTTACACAGGTAAACTTTGTAACAGACGTACTGCATGTGGTCCCTAAACCAACTGCTGTCTGCTGGTGGTTTTCAGGAAGTCAATAAAAGAAAATGTAATGCAATGTGTTCCAAACTGGATATCGAATATTCCAAATGTTAGTAAGGTAAAAAAAAAAAAAGTATCCAATAGAAAAATTTATTATTTTCAAGTGTGGGCCTTCCGAAAGGAACAATTTGCTCTTGTTGTCCCATCTACATACTGATGGACCATTGGAAGAATATTATTCAACCATACTAAGTAGTTTGGTGCTTTTGGTTGCCTGTACTGTATATACTATGGAAGGTGCAGTATACTTGTACTGTACATACTGTAGGTACACCTGTACTGTACATAATATGGAAGGTATACCTGTAAAGTACATACTTTAGAAGTTATACCTGTATGATAAATACTAAGGAATGTATACCTGTACTGTACATACTGTGGAAGTTATACCTGTATGGTAAATACTAAGGAAGGTATACCTGTACTTTAAATTCTGTGGAACGTATACCTGTACTGTACATACTGTGGAAGGTATAACTGTACAGTATATACTATGGAAGATATTCCTGTACAGTACATATTATGGAAGGCATACATGTACAGTACATACTATGGAAGGCATACATGTACAGTACATACGATGGAGGGTATAGCTGTACTGTACATACTATGGAAGGTATAGCTGTACTGTACATACTATGGAAGGTATAACTGTACTGTACATACTGTGGAAGGTATACCTGTACAGCACATACTATGAAAGGCATACATGTACTGTACAGTACATTCTATGGAAGGTATACCTGTATTTTACATACTGTGGAATGTATATAGGTCCATTTTAAACACACTAGCGCATAATTGTTGAACAGTTCTGAAAAACAACTTTTATTTAAAGTTATCTCTACTTATATAAAATAGTTTTAGGTCCTGCAGAACCATCAATAGGAACTATTTTGTCCTTTATTTTTCCTAACAGTTAGCCCAGTGAGACCCGAAACTTCAAATTTAATTAATTGACTAAATTCTGTCAGTCATTCCTTGATGGACCTGATTTACCAAATGGCACCTTACAGGGCAAAACTACTATGGACTTGATTTAAGCAGTGAAAAGATAGGGGAAGTGATAAATGCTCTCTCAAAGCTGATTGGTTAGGGATGTAGTCATTAGGTTGACAGGGGGAAGATTAACGTTGGGTTCTATGGGGAGGGTTAGAGGTAGGGATTAGGGATAGGGCAGGTATACTCACTGCCAAGCAGTGCCATCACCTAACTTTGCCGGAACTGACAGTAAAATGACCGTTGGGACCCAGAAGACGCTGATGGAGCTGCTGCAGCTATTGGGTACAGGTACGTCACTGCTGGGCAAGCAAGGACTATATGTATACATTTCTAAAATGTCGACATTTCATCGTTGTCTACATTATGATTGTCGACATATCATATTATATATTGGTTGCTATGGGCAACTTCTCCACTGGTCCACTTTTCACTGCCTGATATTGTACATCAGCCCTTGTAAATCGTACCAACTGTAAATATTTGAAATTGTGCCACTTTGGGTCTTTTATTTTAATTTTAATCTAATAATAATTATCCTTTAAAATGACACACACACAAGCATACAACATAAGTTGGAACCTTCAAATCTACTTTGTTAATTTAAATTACTCTACTTAAACATATAAACATTGTAATGATAAGGACATTGCAATTCATTGTATTTCAAAGGATACTGGGAATCAAACAAATACCTTATTAACCAGTGATTCAAACAAATATCTCATAGAATTCTCTGAAATTATGTTTGAATTCTATTCAACTGAGCGTTACTATGACCACTTTTTTAAAAAAGTCACCCACATTCTTCATCATGACAGGAAACATTTATAATGTTATACAGTATGTTGCCATGACAAATGAACAATTTTATTTTTATTTTATTAAATCCAGGTTAACATTTGATAAATTGAGATATATTGTATTGTCAAAGTGACCGGTCAGGTAGGTCACCGTCCCAACTGTTCATCATCCAAATTTGCTTGATTGCACAGACTGTAAACAACATTACTGGCCCCATAACATTGGAAATATGTTACCGAAACACTATAACTAAAAAGCGTATTTTTCAATAGGAAACAATCATTTGCAGCAGCTTAAGTACAAATAAAGATTTTGATATTTTGACAATAGTTTAAGTTTTTTAGTAGCTATTTTTCCTGTGCATTGTCTGCACTGTAAGTTAGAAATGTGATAACAATAGTTATAGAAATTGTAAAATGGCTGTAAATGAAGCATATTGACATTTATTGAATTTGTACAGATGTCCTAATACACTGTGGCTGCAATTGCGCCAAACAACCCCTCTCGGCGTGCCAGATCTCGGGCGACCCCGTATTTTTCACTCAAATAAAAAAACTGTAAGTGACAAAACTACTTTGGTAGATTGCACTGATCAATGCGACGTGCGTCATTTGTACATCTTTGTGCGACGTAGTCTGAATCTATATACGAAGTGCTACGAGGCAGCGGCCGCGGATTTTTCTCGCGCTAAATTCCGTAGTGCTTCATCTGCGGCTTTGTACATGTTTAAAACTAATTCCTGTGAAGCTAAAGTTGAAGAAAAAGATGGTATGCTACACCTCACGGAGCGGCTCAGTTGCGGCGTATGGCGTTTTGAGTTGAGATGTAACTTCATTGGACCTTTCTGTGGGCCCTTTCTTGTTTGTAAAAACTGTCCCAAACCTGTAACAGCCTATGGGGGAGATGTACCAAACTTTGGAGAAAGATAAAGTGGAGAGAGATAAAGTACCAACCAAGCAGCTCCTAACTGTAATTTTTCAAGCACAACCTTTAACATGACAGGAGCTAATTGGCTGGTACTTTATCTCTCCAAGGCTTAGTACATCTCTCCTTATGTATGCAGTGATTATTGGAGTTCTGTAGACCCCAGTCTACAGTAGCACCAGGCTGTGCAAAGATGTGCAGAAGTTGCCTTAGCAACCAATCAGCTTCTGCCTATCATTTTATAGAATGCGCTAGATAAATGGTAGCTAGAAGCTGATTTGGTGGCTATGGGCAACTTCTCTACTCTTTAGGAGGCTCAATACATCTAATTTTGGCTAACTCAGTGGTTGTCATACAGCATAAGGCATAAGTTGATGGTTTATTATAGAGACACATGTAGGGAACCCAAGGCAACCAGAGGACCTATACACCATTTACAATTGGTGGTGCAAGTGTGGATAAATATAAGAGGTGCACTGGTCTTGACTGGCAAGAAGGACATGAGTTACAGTATACAGTATTACAATGAACTGGGAAGAGTATGATGCTTGTTGCGTAGATTAAAAGGTGTTCAAAAGTCTATTTTAGAATTGTGATTGTTTCAATGGGTGATAAAGCATGTGAGAAGTAACCTGAATGGCAGACCATGGCTTGAGCAGCAACCAGGGCCTATGGTCATTCTAATATGTCTCTGGTATGTGTACAGCCAGGCCTTGCTGCTTTGTAACTTCACAGAAACTAAGGAATCGTGCATTTGGAAATGTGGAAAAACTGTCTAGTGTTTGTTACGGTATGGGATTGAAATGCCGGCGATTGTTTAGCCGCTGGTTCAAATACCAACAGTGGCTGCCCGACAGGATGAAGATCCCGACAGAGGCAGGTAAGTACCCTAACCTCCCCTGCCCCAACCCCTTTATGGTGCCTAACCCTAACCTCCCCTCTTAGTGCCTAACCCTAACCTCCCCTTACTGCTCCCTAAACTTAACCCTCCCGGGGGGTGCCTATCCCTAACCTCTCCCTGGGGGTGCCTAACCCTAACCCCCCCCTAGGAGTGCCAAGGTGCCAAATTCTAACCCCCCCTAACACTAACCCCGCTAACTGCCCTAAACCTAGCCCCCCCCCACGGCTATGAGGACGCTCCGCCCGTACTTACCTCGTCCGGGCAAGCGTCCTCCTGGATTCGGGGTTATGATAGGCATCAGTATTTCGACACCTATCATGAATCCTTGGCCGGCATTCAGCAGTCAGTATTGTGACCAGTGGTCACATAACTACTTCCCGTTTGTTACATAGGGGGAGATGTATCCAGCCATGGTGAGAGATAAAGTTGTGAAGTTGCCCATGTCATTTACAGTATCTAGCACCAGGACCGTAGCTAGGGTAGTGCGGCCGGTGCCATCGTACAGGGCACCACAGGTTAGTGGGTGCTGTTTGGACCTGTCAAATTTCTTGCTTGTAGCTTCCTCTTATTTCATCCCCAGCGTCTCCTGGCCTCTCCTATCTCTTCCCTGGCCCTTCCCCATGAAGCCATGGCCCTTTTTTGGGTGCATTATGTCCCTTTGAAAAATGAGGGGGGCGCCAATTCTCTTTCTGGCACAGGGCACCAAAAAGTCTAGTTACGGCTCTGTCTAGCACAGTATGTGAAATGACAGTTAGAAATTGATTGCTTTGGGCAACTACTCCATTTTATCTCTCTCCAAGGCTTGGTACATCTCCCCCATAGAGATTATATGAAAGAACAGGACTATCACTGCATGTTCCAGAAGCATTACATCAAACAGGTGAACACTGGAGCAGGTTCCCTCTGCTTTGTGCTTCAATTTGCAGATTTAGTTGTCCCTGTAGGCTGTGATTATGCAAACGCAAAAACATAAAGCATTTACCTGTGTACCATGTACTCTAGCTGTGCACTAAAGTATGTAATATATTCAATATGCAACACTTCATAAACTGCACAACTTTTCATTCACATGCTACAATGAGTTCTCCCGGTTAATTCTGCTTTTATAAAAAAAAAATATATATATATATATATTTATATATAATTATATATATATATATACACTTACCTTATCTGTTTGCCTTCTTCTGCAAACACAGCAGTAGGTCTTCACATGACAATAAAAGCTTGTTCAGACAGCCAGAATGCATGCAGCATTTATACATTTGCATAATACACATTTGTATAATTTTTTGGCATTTTAGAATTACTGGGTTTTTAAATTCAATAGTCAGAGACCATATCCATTTATAGAGCGCAATGTAAAATATCTAGAAAAAAAGTCAGGTCACGTCTCTATAAAGTGAATATTTTCCTTCACCACCTTCTCCTTCAAATTTTAATGTGCCCCAGAGGAAAAGGAAAATGGTTCTGGAAATATGGTTTTAAAATTAAGTTAGAATTTAAAAAGTAAAAAAAAAAATTCTAGAGCGCAGACAAGTGAGATATTATTTCATTTCAATATATTCTTAATAAGTCTTCCATGTAACCACGAAACCCATGAACAAGGCTTGCCAATTATTTCCTCGTGTAAAATTTATAACCTTTAAATTAAAATGTTAAATGTTAAAAACATATAAATAAAAGAGTAGACATATTACTTAGTCAACGCAATAGGTTAATTATTCAATAAAGCCTTGCATTATTTGCATATGCAAACAGCCTTAATTTTGCCATTTTTTTTTTAATTCTTCCTTTATTCATAATAATTCTGATTTTTTTTATTTGTTACTGCTATTTATACAGCAGCCAACAGAAAGTTGGACTGTTAATTTACTACATAATACAACTATAACTCAAAGATCTATACAGTAGCTACAAATTCTGCCTGGAGCTGTGATGCTCTTAAGATAAGCAACCACTAAAATACTCACGGTCATTGCACAGAGTCCCACTAAATGAGGTCATACTACAGTCACAGTTGAATCCATCCCATTGTTGCAAGCACACACCCTGGTTAGCACAGGAATCCTCTTGACATGTTGTGCTTGGGCCTGTAAAGAACACACAAAATTGGTCTTGCACTTTGAACATTAAACTGACTCTCAAACACATGTTCACGTATAGTAGTTGCCAACATCTCTATATAGCAAAAAAAATAGCCATATATATCAAACACACAAAAAAATCTGACCACATCCATCGAAACCACTGTTTCCTCTAAGCCAGAGGTTCCCAAACTCGATCCTCAAGGCACCCTAACAGTCCTGGTTTAAAGGATAACCATGCTTGGGCACAGGTGACTTAATTAGTAGCTCAGTCTTTTGATTTACCCAACCATGGATAGCCTTAAAACCTGGACTGTTAGGGTGCCTTGAGGACTGAGTTTGAGAACCTCTTCTCTAAGCCATTTGTTCTGGTATGGAATGAGTTAAAAACTCCATCTATAGCGTGCTCCACCTTGAAGCTCTGAATTCAGAATTTGCTGTTCGGTGCAACCCTGTAGAAGATCCATTTTTCAACTTGACTCCCCAAAGAGGCTTTTTTAAAAAAAAACAGTGATCTAAAGATGAACTGGTCTTTAGTGTGGTTCTCAATCTCGTATTGGTTTTGGCTGTTGATTGTTTCTGTATACAGTATACTGTAAACCAATTAGTAGTGTTGCCCTTTCAGACAAATGGTGAAATTAAATACAGTTCGTTTATTGAGCTTTATTAGGATAAATATGAAGTGTTTGATTTCATGAAAAGAAAGCAGCATGCATGTAAAAATAAAATAATGGATTTTTATTTTATAAATGATTATAATCTTATAATGAATGGGGAAAAAACAGCTGTATTGGATGTTGGCAAGTATTGATTTGCATGCTTTAACGATCCCATGTGTTTTGTTTTTTGGTGTATTAAAATGCTGACATGCCCAAAGGTGACAGAAAAAGGGACACACAATTCTACTCTACCTTTAATGAATTATACAGTAACTGTATCATTGCAAAATAAAATACATTAGAAGGGTATGATCAAAGCAATAAGATAGTTATTATAGTATACAGACATCAGCAAGACTGAAAGCCCTTATGCAAAATATATGCTAATTACGAAACACTTGTATTCAGCTGTTTTCTGAAGGAAGAAAGGGGACAGTTTACAAAAGAGACACTCTAATGCACAAATGTATAGACATTTTAGGGATTTGTCAAGTGCATTGGGTTTCAGTCTTGGCTTAAACACACAGTGCAGTCTACCTTGCAAGTCAGCTTTCATCAATGCAACTTTTGAAGGCGAAATAATAGCAAAAAAAAAAAAAAAAGCAAAAATATAAAAATGTTAGTAAGCAGTAAAATGGAAGCAGGCAGACATTAAGTAAAAAAAAAAAAAGAAGTAAAGCAATGAAAACAAATATTCACAACAAAACTGCGTGCAACGTCTTAAATAAACAAATGTCACAACAAAACAAACAGATGACAAGTAATAGCCGCAGAGCTCAAAGCGAAAACAACATGAGAAAGTGGTAATTTCTGAGTATTTTATTGCAAATATAAAGGTTAATTGAGTTGATGATATATAATGAAGGGAAATTAAAAGTTTTTTTTTTTCTTGATTGGAAATGAATGCATTAGCAAATCCAATGCATGGTTGCACACTGACTAGCCATTTGTCATGTTTAGATAGTGTGTGTTCTACGCTCCTTAACGCAGATTACCCCCCACTCCAATTTCCACTTACAGTGACTGGTTCAATTAAGACCATGACCCATATTAAGGTCACGAATGACCTTTTCAATCAATTATAGGAGAAACACATCCTTACTCCTGTTTTAATGAAGTTTCCACAAGGCATGTTTGTCATTTTATTCCCTAATATAAATCTGAGATATAGAAAAGAATTTTAAAAGATATTTGGGGACTTAAATGAGGCCAAGAAGTTTCTATTATTAAATAGACATTGTGTGGATCCCTGTTACTGTGTGTGATGCCAGGAAGCATTCTACTGCCTAATTAGGGGTGTTTGGAATCCCCAGTAGTCTTCTTGAGGATTAGGGAGACGAGTCTAATATAAATATTTATTTCATGTAAACACAATTACAATGAATTTTGGTTTGATGTGATTTGTTGGCACATCTAATTAACATATCTCCCATGGTGCGATATCTTTTTGTTTTATTTTCGAATGGTAGCAAACTAATTTTTTTTAATCACCAACATCCAGTGATTTGAAAAATATTTACTACAAAGTAGATTACCTTTATCGTCCTGGAGCTTGTGTGCTACAGATGGGCAGCATGTTGGAGCAATTGTTAGCATGCTGCCTCACACCACTGAGGTTCTGGGTTCTTCAATTCTCATCAGGGCCCTATCTGTGTATAGTTTGTATGGTCTTCCCGTGTTTGTGTGGGTATCCTCTGGGTGCTAAGATTTTCTCCCACATTCCAAAAACATACTGGTAGGGAATACATAGGAATCACCGCCGGACACAAGTCCAGTGGTTCAAATCCCGACAGCGGCAGGCCGACACGGCTGAAAATCCCGATCGTCCAAAGGTAAGGTTAAACTAACCTAACCCCCCTAACCCTAACCCTCCTTAGGGGTGCCTAACCCTAACTCTACAAATCTTTAAACGGGCTCTCAAGACCCACTACTTCATCAAGGCCTTCCAGCACTCATCCTAACCCACCTCATGCTCTTTCCTTCCCATCTTCTCCTTCTGTGTCACGCCTGTCTGTCTGCCCCTCCCCTTAGAATGTAAGCTCTCACGAGCAGGGACCTCTTCCTTCATGCGCTTCTCTTTACATTTTCTTCTACTCTCTACTTCCCATTAGGGCACCTAACATGGGACCGCCAATTCCCGGCAGCTTATTGTGAGTGCTTTAATCACTATTTCAGCAATGTATATAAGTTGTGTCCTTGTCCTGTACTGTAATGTACTGTATGTTACTTGTTTCTTGTTCACCTATTAGTTCTATGTTCTATGTACTATGTAAGGCGCTGCGGAACACTTGTGACGCCATATAAATAAAGGATAATAATAATAATAATAATAATAACCGTTCCCCCCAGTGCCTAACCCTAATCCCTCCTCTAAGTGCCTAAACCTAACCCCCCCTTCCCCGCCGCCTAACCCTAAGTCCCCCCCGGGGGTGCCTAACCCTAACCCTCCCTCCTCCTAACCTAACCCTAACCTCCTGGGGGGTGCCTAACCCTAAGTCCCCCACGGGAGCCCTAAACCTAACCCTCCCCCCCACGCAGCTGTCCGCAGCGGTGCCCGGCATCACTTTGACCGGGATGCCGGGCGCCAGTTTCCCGGCATCGGTAAAATGACAGGCGTCTAGAATTAGACGCCTGTCATTTAACCCTCGCCGGGATAAAGCAGTCGGGAAGCCGGCTGTCAGGCTTACGTCAGCTGGCTTCCCGATTGCATAACACTGGTAGGTTTATTGGGTTCTGACAAAAAACAAAATAGCTCTAGTACAGTATATGTGTATTAGTGGATATAGGGGTCTATGTACTAAGCCTTGGAAGGAGATAAAGTGGACAAAGATAAAGTACCAACCAATCAGCTCCTAACTGCCATACAGTATTTCAAACACAGCCTGTAACATGAGTTAGGAACTGATTGGTTGGTACTTAATCTTCGTAATCACTCTCCAAGGCTTAGTACTTAAGACCCCATAGATTGTAAGCACCACTGGTGCAGGCACTGTTGTGAATGACCAAATATTCTCTGTTAAGTACTGCAGAATATGTGTTCGTTATATACATAACTGATAATGAATTAATAAATATTTTCCAACTGTGTCCAGGGGATTTTGTTCTTGGTCCATCTATGATCCAGTGACATGCTGGAACATGCCGAATGGGGTAGTAATACCATTAAATATCTAACGAAAGACAGCCCTTTAATCCTTAAATTATTTTGCCTGGACCTGATAATGCTCCTTAAATTATCTTTTTGTTTCGTGAACGAACAAAACTCTTTCTTTTTTTTTTCTTTTTTTAGAAAAATGTTATGGCTATTTACAGATGACAAGTTGTGCACAATTTTAGAGAGTTTTGTAGTCATTAGACCTGTAGCATGAAAGAAATAATCTCTTATGTTACCCATACATGGCAGATACATTTATATTTTCCAATCACCAAATGAGTACACCCATGTGTATGATGGAGGAAATTGAGCAGATCTTGTCATACAATCGTTAGGCCAAACAATATGATCATGAGTGTCATCCGCAGTGCCGTAGGCCAGCTGGTTCACCCATATGGCTTTCTTGGTCACTGGACTGACTGCTACATTTTCAGTACCACAAGACCAAAATTTAATTGATGTCATTTGGAGCCTTGCATCACACAATGGTCGCAGCATAATAGCGCAAAATCAGATAAACCTTGGCCTCTGAAATGTGCCAAATTGTGAACATGCATACAAGATATATTCTCACTGGTATTTGGTCCCTACAAAGCTACACTCCATATACCCACGTTCATCTGACTTTTGTTGGAGGCAATGTGGACACCAAGGTACCTTTCTACATATATGGTGGGACTGCTCGTATAGCTCTGACTTTTTGGGATATGGTCCTGTCCCTGATACTGTAAGTAGAATGCTCAACATTACGCCTCCTAAAGATCTGTTGCATGTTATGCTTTGTAAACTGCTATGTGGGGCCTCAAAACCACGAGATAAACTTTTTGGACACATATGTAACGTAGCTAAGCTCCTCATCAGGGCAGTAACTAGGTGTATGCGAGTGGTGCGGCCTCACAGATCGCCGAGAGGTGGCACCACTGCCCCTGTATCTGGCTAGCAGGGTGCCTGGAACAGCACCTTGCAGCCGGAATTTTTGCAGTAGTGCCAGCCTGTTGCCTCCTTCGGAAGCTTCAGACTTGCACACCGCTGCCCTTACAGTCCCCTGGAGCATCCTGAGGATGTTCCAGGCATTGCTGTAGTTCTTGGCGTTTTACCCCGCCACTCATTGTGACATCATATGGAGGGGTGTGGCCTGCACTGGGCACCATAAGCCATAGTTACGGCTCTGCTCCTCTTTGCCACACATTGGTAGCAGCCTACCATGCCCTCTCTACCAGCTGTCACTAATAGGGTATGGTATCTTGCCTCTAGGGAGTACATCACAGTCCTCCTCCATGACACTAATAGCGTATATCATGAGGCCTGGGCATCTTGGTTTACCCAACATAATCGTCTCATGCATAATCGTCTATTCCTTGCAGGACTGAAATCTTCTATGTTGCCTTTTTCTCATATACACAGTCTGAGGCTTGGTGTTGCCATACTCCCCTCCGCCACCTGATTTGTCTCCTTTCATCCTGGAAATCATTAATCTGGTAGATACCTATTTCTTCCTACTGTATGTGAGACCTTTCTCTATTACCTTTATTGTGGGCTGTTTTCTCTGTTTGTCCCAGCAGATATCAATTTATGGGGTTTTTTTTTATTACTTTATGTCTCGCAATTTCTTATGGTTTATGTATTAAGAATGAGCTCAATACATTGCTCTTTGTAGCCCGTATTCACAGATGCTTCTATGTGTTAAGTGGTCTCCACTGACTAATGTATCTTGTCTGTGTTCTACTACTATAAATAAAGAGAATGACAAAAAAAATTGTGCCAATTGTGGACAGTTTGAGTTTGTGATCTTGGTGTTAGCAATAATAATGTGCTTGTAATATCCTGAGAAATTGGAATATTTTATATTATCATCCTACACTGATGAACTCTTGTGTAACAGTCTGGTGAGGTTTTTTTTAATGATTTATTACTGGAAAGTTGCGGAAAGCAGACTTGAGCAGGCAATAAGACTAGGGTTAAAAGTGAACTGCTGATTACTAAGCTTTAGTTTGCATGCCTGGAAACATGTACACAGGTTAGCATAATATTAGGCACTGTGATAATAACTATATAGAGTAGACAATACTTTTCTGGCATACAATATCACATACCAATGAGAAGCCAGCCTTCTCGTTGAACGTTGGGACTATGGGGTTTGGTATAAGAGATAGACAGTAATTACTTAGACAATGTCTAGATAGACACATAGAGCCAAATGTAATAGGGTGAGAGTTTAGAAAAGTGAGAGTTTCTGACACTTTTCAAACTTTGCCAATGTAATAGAGTCCAAAAACAAAGTAACAGAGCGAACCTCCATGTTTTTTTAGACTTAAAAAACTCTCACGATTTAAAATCTTATTCAGATGTTTTCCCATTTTGAAGATAAAACTCAACCAATGTGAGAGTTTACTGCTAAACTCTCACATTTTCTAAACTCTCACCCTATTACATTTGGCCCCAGATGTTAGACAGTCAATAGTTAGACAGGGAAAAAAGTTAGACACAAGTAAAAGTCAGACACATTAACATAAGACATGTAAAAAGTTCGACAGGTACAAAAGGTCGACAGGGTCAAAAATTAGACACAAAAATGGTCGACACAAAAATGGTCGACAATTTTTTAAAATTGTTTTTTAGCCCTAATCTTCACCCTAACCCTCCCCTTGATGCCTAACCCTCCCCTTGATGCCTAACCCTAACCCTCCTTTCTGGTGCCTAACCCTAACTGTCTGGGTAGGTGCCTAACCCTAAACCTCCAGTAAGTGCCTAACCCTAAACCTAACCCTAATCCTAAAAAACAAAAACAAAAATGTGTTGACCATTTTTTATGTCAATCTCTTTCATGTTGAACTTTTGACCCTGTCGATCTTTTGTACCTGTCGAACTTTTTACATGTCTAACTTTAGTGTATCTGACTTTTGTCTGTGTCGAACTTTTATCCTTGTCTAACTATTAACTGTCTAACATCTGGTGTCTATCTAGACATTGTCTAACTAATTACTGTCTGTCTATTGTCTGGAACCCGGGACTATGACCCAGGGGGTTTCTGCCTTTCTTGAATATGAGGTATGAGTGCTGTTATATATCACATTAAATTTTAATTATAAATTATTTGAAATTGTAAAAGTAAACATCTGTATTACACATTTAAGTAAATGTGTATATAATAAAACTAGATTGATTACCTTAATTTTTTTTTTTAATTTATCATATGTTATTTTTAATTTAAAACTAAACAAATACAAGGATTCATCAAGTGTAGGTAGTGATAAGCTATCACTTTAGATGCCAATAGTAGCCATTTCCCAGTCACAAGAGCCGATATTGTCTAATTTATATTTAAAATCACCTCATGTTTACCTTAGGGAAGCTACATTCACATTAAGTAGCTGGAGCCAGGATACGGGGATTGGGGCCAATACCAATTACCTGGGCTTCTATGGCAGCCCGGGCTTCACAGGGAGGGGTAACCATCGACATTCAAGATGTCAAGGGCCCCTCATTGTTTATGATTAGCACCAAATAAGTAGAAATGTGCAGGTTCGGATTTACTCGTTTCTGTTCGTCACATTTGCACAAGTTCGGATTTATCTTATTGGCTATCTAAAACACGTGACAGCTGGATAGCCAATATGATGCCGTTTTTGAGAACTGAGCATATCCAAGTAAAACCGAACCGCACATCTCTACAAATAAGGAATAGCCATGCCCCCTTGACCATGTTCCTCCCCCCAGAATTGGGGCCACTGGTTCTCTCAATGGCCCTTACTGGAGGACTTAAAGGATTCATGGATCTCTATGTTAGAAGACAATGGGGCTAATTTAGAGTTTGGTGGAATTACACCAAAGGCATTTTATTTATTTATTTTTTTAACAGAGACAATGTTTTTATTTTACAGTATTATTTTGGTGGCACCAGGGATTGTTGGCACTTGTAGTTCTAAAAGTGCCAGCATACCAACATAAATTAAGGCCTGGACTTGCTTGTGACTAAAGTGCACAAGAAGGGGGAAAAAAAGCTTAAGTTTATTTTTTTTTAAATATTTATTACCCTAACACCCACGTGTTTGTTTGTTTTTAATTCTGTATTTCTTAATTAAAATAATTATTTTTAACAGCAAATGGTCCTCCTGACCAACTTATCTGTGGCTGTCTCTACCACTGTGTATAGCACAAATAAGTAAACATACCTTAACTGTACAGTGGGAGTAGACCCAAAAGTAATTAACCAAATCACAGTGTCACATCCAGCCAATATGCCTTCTATCTTTTTATTACATTGTAGGGGAGATGTATCAAACCTTTGAGAAAGATAAAGTGGAGAAGTTGCCATAAGCAATCAATCAGCTTCTAACTATCATTTTATCTAGCACAGTCTTTAAAATGATAGAAGCTTATTGGTTGTTTTGGGCAGCTGCACCACTTTATCTCTCTCCATGGCTTGATACATCTCCCCCAGAATGTGCTAGTTTTGCTCCTCGGCTGCCTTCCCCAGTACCTCCCACTCTCCTGCTGGATGGTATTAAGAAGCAAGTATAGCACATAGCACATGGAAATCTCGCTATATCATCTGCTTTCTCTGCGGTGAATGGGGGGCAGAGAGGAGAGGGCCGTAACTAGGATAGTGCGACCAGCGCCATGGCACAGGGCACCGCAGGGCAGGGGGCGCTGTTCGGGCCTGTCAATTTTCCTGTTTATTATCATTCTCACTTGTAGCTTCCTCTTCTTTGATCCCCAGCATCTCCTGGCCTCCCATATCTCTTCCCTGGCCCTTCCCCATGAGGCCATGCCCCTTTTTCAGGTGCACTATCTTATGTCCCTATTTCAAAAATGGGGGGGGGGGCGGGCGCCAATGCTCTCTCTGGCACAGGGCACCAAAAAGTCTGGTTAGGGCCAGGGGCGTAGAGAGCCCTGCCGAGCCCAGGTAATGATGGGGGTGTGGCCTAATCATGGGAGGTGTGGTCACATCCCCTTGAGCAAAAAAAACAAAACACTTTGTGGCGCTGGGGAGGGGGGCGCTGTGAGCCCCTCAGGCCAGCGCAATGACAGGGGGGGTGCGATCAGTGTGATCGCTCACCCCCACAAGCTGTCTCCCAGGCTGCTGTGAGGGAAAGAGGGGGGGGCAGCACCGGACCCGGGCCCTGCCAGGCCCCTCAGGAAGCCCGGGCTCGGGTAAATAGTACCCGCTTCCTCCCCCTCTTGGCACCCCTGTTTAGGGCTCTGACAGAGGAATCCTGCTTTGTGCTAATTAAATAGAATACAATACAATATAGATCCTAGTGACACATTCTCTTAGACTGGTGTCAATAATAAAACTTGCAGCACACGCCTAGAATGGAGGCCTGTATCGCATTTATGTTGCTCTTTGAAGTTTGTTATAACTTTCATTTTGACAGGCTTTTAATAGGTCCTTGTGTAGGAAGTGTTAATGAGTGGGTGAATGTGTTTCCCTTGCACAAAAAGGCACATTACACCCTTTAAACTAACATAGCACAGAATGATCCATGCAACTAAATGAGCTGATCCAAAACATGTATTTTACTGCCAGCAGAGGAGAAGTAAGATGGCATATTTCAGTTTAGCTTTTCACTGGGTATTAAAGGACAAAGGGCCTGATTCAGACCCGCTTGCAAGCGGGTCGATGGTGGCCCGGTGCGCACACGCGCGAGCCCCGTAGCGAGTGAGACCTTTACTTGCTCCGGAGCTCACAGCAAAACAGGGCGGCTGTCGATGTTGATCGACAGCTCGCCCCGTTTTGTAGGTGGGTGGGGGGGGTGGCTGAACAAACAGAGGCGCTCCCGAAGGAACGCCTGCCGTTTGTGGGCGTCCCTACTGACATCACTTGTGATGTCAGTAGTGGACTTCCGGCTCTATTAGAGCTGGAATTCCACTCGGCATTACGAGTGCTGACTCTATCTTAGGGTCTCCACGCAATGCCGATGGTCGCGATAATCACGACTATCTCCTGCCCGCTCACACTAGCTGTGGGTGGGCACCCACAGCTTAGCGAGCGGACAGGAAAAAAAAAAAAATACTCCCCGCCCTGATTCAGAGCGTGCGTTCGCAAATAGCGAGCAGCTCTGAATGAGGCCCAAGGTACATGTAAATGTATCTTTTAGTAAGGTACAATATTTTCAGCAATATTCTGTCTGTATCTGTTATGATGATACTGTAGGTACCAAATTTCTGTACATTACATTGCTCATGTTAGAGGTGGAAGCAAATCGGGCACATTGCTCTTAAGATTTGTGCACAGAAAAAAATGTGCCTATTTGACCATATGCAGAGGGGATTGCATCTCAAGTTGTAGCGTTTGCTATTAGCCATCGTTATTAGCATCTAATCACACCCGTTACTAGGGGCAGAAGATATGCTTCCAAAATGGCGTTACATTAGCTTACATCCAGAATTGCATGGGATATATTTGCTTGAACATGCGCACAATGAACTTTGCATCTATGAAAACACCACATCGGACTCCAGTTCCATCTCTTTGGTCAAATACATAGATGCATTAAAGTGCTACGATTCTGCATTGCCTGCATTTGCCTGCACTAGTATTTGTGAATTCTGAAAGGTACGCTCTGCAAACGGACAAATGTTGAACTCTGCATAAGCCCCTTTGACATTAATTCATTATTTTTCAATACTTGTTCAGTACAGCTCTCCTGTAGGGTGTGTAGGGTGTGCAGGACCCTATTGGGAATAACGCTTTGACAATATCAAGCAGTTAAAGGCACCAGAATCACCGCATGTACTGGTAGCGGAATCACATGTACAGGTAGCAGAATCACAATGTGTACAGTCACCAGAATCACTGCATGTACAGGCAGCAGAATCACAACGTGTACAGGCACCAGAATCACAATGTGTACAGTCACCAGAATCACCGCATGTACAGGTAGCGGAATCACAACGTGTACAGGCAGCAGAATCACAATGTGTACAGTCACCAGAATCACCGCATGTACAGGTAGCGGAATCACAACATGTACAGGCAGCAGAATCACAATGTGTACAGTCACCAGAATCACTGCATGGACAGGAAGCAGAATCGCAACATGTACAGGCACCAGAATCACTGCATGTACAGGAAGCAGAATCACAACGTATACAGGCACCAGAATCACTGCATGTACAGGCAGCAGAATCGCAACGTGTACAGGCACCAGAATCACTGCATGTACAGGAAGCAGAATCACAACGTGTGCAGGCACCAGAATCACTGCATGTACAGGCACCAGAATCACCACATGTACAGGAAGCAGAATCGCAACGTGTGCAGGCACCAGAATCACTGCATGTACAGGCAGTAGAATCACCACATGTGCAGGCACCAGAATCACCACATGTGCAGGCGCCAGAATCACAGCATGTACAGGCAGCAGAATCACAACGTGTACAGGCACCAGAAACACAGCATGTACAGGCAGTGGAATCACAACTTGTAGAAACAGCAGAATCACAGCATGTACAGGCAGCAGAATCACAATGTGTACAGTCACCAGTATCACAACATATACAGACAGCAGAAATACAGCGTGTACAGGCACCAGTATCATAGCATGTACAGATAGCAGAATCACAGCACGTAGAAGCAGCAGAATCACTGCATGTACAGGAAGCAGAATCACAACGTGTACACGCACCAGAATCACCGCATGCACAGATAGCGGAATCACAACATGTACAGTCACCAGAATCACAGCATGTACAGGCAGCGGAATATCAGCATGCGCAGGCACCAGAATCACAGCATGTACAGGCACCAGAATCACAGCATGTACAGGCACCAGAATCACAGCATGTACAGGCACCAGAATCACAGCATGTACAGGCAGCAGAATCACAACGTGTTTAGGCACCAGAATCACAGCATATAGAAGCAACAGAATCACAACATGCACAGGCACCAGAATCAAAACATGTACAGGCACCAGAATTACTGTGTGTACACTACAGGCAGTGGAATCAGAGCATGTACAGACAGCGGCATCACAGTGTGTACAGCCATGGCCAAACGTTTTGAGAATGACAGAAGTATTGGTTTTCACAAAGTTTGCTGCTTCAGTGTTTTTAGATCTTTTTGTCAGATGTTACTATGGTATACTGATGTAAATTACAAGCATTTCATAAGTGTCAAATGCTTTTATTGACAATTACATTAAGTTTATGCAAAGAGTCAATATTTGCAGTGTTGAGCCTTTTTTTTCAAGACCTCTGCAATTCGCCCTGGCATGCTGTCAATCAACTTCTGGGCCACATACTGACTGATGGCCGCCCATTCTTGCCTAATCAATGCTTGGAGTTTGTCAGAATTTGTGGGTTTTTGTTTGTCCACCCTCCTCTTGAGGATTGACCACAAGTTCTCAATGGGATTACGGTCTGGGGAATTTCCTGGTCATGGACCCAAAATTTTGATGTTTTGTTCACCGAGCCACTTAGTTATCACTTTTGCCTTATGGCAAGGTGCTCCATCATGCTGGAAAAGGCATTGTTCGTCACCAAACTGTTTTTGGATGGTTGGGAGAAGTTGCTCTTGGAGGATGTTTTGGTACCATTCTTTATTCATGGCTGTGTTCTTAGGCAAAATTGTGAGTGAGCCCACTCCCTTGGCTGAGAAGCAACCCCACACATGAATGGTCTCAGGATGCTTTACTGTTGGCATGACACAGGACTGATGGTAGTGCTCACCTTTCCTTCTCCGGACAAGCATTTTTCCAGATACCCCAAACAAACTGAAAGGGGAGAAAATATCTTTACCCCAGTCCTCAGCAGTCCAATCATTGTACCTTTTGCAGAATATCAGTCTGTCCCTGACGTTTTTCCTGGAGAGAAGTGGCTTCTTTGCTGCCCTTCTTGACACCAGGCCATCCTGTACTGTACATGCTGTAAACCCACTGCCTGTACACACAGTGATTCTGGTGCCCATACATGCTGTTATTTCAGTTCAGTAAGTCTGGTGCCTGAACATGTTGCGATTCTGCCGCTTCTACATGCTGTGATTCTACTGTCTGTACAGCCATGGCCAAAAGTTTTGAGAATGACACAAGTATTTAAACAAAGTGTGCTGCTTCAGTTTTTATGATGGAAATTTGCATATACTCCAGAATGTCATGAAGAGTGATCACATGAATTGCAATTAATTGCAAAGTCTCTCTTTGCCATGACAATGAACTTAGGGCCTGATTCAGACCCGCTCGCGAGCGCATAGAGCTCACAAGTGGGTCGATGGTGGGGTACTGTGCACGCGCGCCGCGCACATGTGCAAGTCCCAGAGCGAGAGAGAAATTCTCTCGCCCGGGACTCACTACAAAAGTTTTGAAGACGGGGAGGGGGGGTGGCTACACAAATGGAGGCGTTCCTGAAGGATTGCCTGCCATTTGTGGGAGGCACCACTGACATCACCACTGATGTCAGTGGAGAGCTTCCTGCTCTATTAGAGCAGGAAGCTCTCTGGGGCTTGCGACGGACGAGACCCTACCACAAGGGTCTCGTCGCAAGCCCCGATGGCCAATGTGGGGTTGCCAAGCCAAGGGAATGGCTCACTCACAATTTTGCCTAAGAACACAGCCATGAATAAAGAATGGTACCAAAACATCCTCCAAGAGCAACTTCTCCCAACCATCCAAGAACAGTTTGGTGACGAACAATGCCTTTTCCAGCATGATGGAGCAGACCTTAATCCCATTGAGAACTTGTGGTCAATCCTCAAGAGGAGGGTGGACAAACAAAAACCCACAAATTCTGACAAACTCCAAGCATTGATTAGGCAAGAATGGGCGGCCATCAGTCAGTATGTGGCCCAGAATTTGATTGACAGCATGTCAGGGCGAATTGCAGAGGTCTTGAAAAAGAAGGGTCAACACTGCAAATATTGACTCTTTGCATAAACTTAATGTAATTGTCAATAAAAGCCTTTGACACTTATGAAATGCTTGTCATTTTACTTCAGTATACTATAGTAACATTTGTTTTACAGGGATGTCAGTATCAAATAAGTGCACTTTTAGAGCTGTTTGCCAGACCCACAACAATATGGTTAAATAACACTGCACAACAATGAAAATGTTTCTGATGTGAAAATAGTTACTTCTAATTGATATCAGCATGCAAAGAATGAATATGACATTTAAAACTCTCAGTTAGCTCTGAGTTCTGAGATATAGCCCATGTATGATGATGTAGGGGTATTCCTAGTGAAGCGGGCAGAATGGAGAGAATCTTATCAGCAATCTGCGTTCCGCGCAGAGGGGGCAGGGCCTAATGACCCAATTAAATGAATCAGTTATTTGTCCCCTCCCCTGTTCAAATATATGCGATTCACGGGATTACCCACATAAGATAACTGTGGTGCACTGAGTGACAAGCATAGTGAGCGATTCCACCAAGACATTTCAGCAATGGAACAAAGATATCAGGGTAGGTGATCACTACTGTTGGACAGTGACAAGAGATGCCCCAGTAGAGGATTACAAGCGACAAGCAAAGAGAAAGCACCCCCATGAATAGGCCACTATATTAGATAGTACTTTCGTATGCTGTATGTTTGTTTCATATGCTGTATGTTTGTTTCGTATGCTGTATGTTTGTTTCGTTTTGTGTTCTTATTTGTGATTGTTTGAATTAAAACAACTGTTATTTATTTTCTATCAAGAAAATATCAGATTATTTTAAAATAGCTTTTCACTATGACTATATTACTACTAGTGTAGCTAAAAAAATAGAGCTAGTAAAAACATTCTGAAATCATGTTTTTCTTGACCTCAAATTAGTAATGTACAGTATGACTATTTTTAGAAAGGAAACAGCAGTGATAAGAGACAGAGTGAAAATTGATGTCAGTGATAAGGTGCCAGCCAATCAGCTCCCAACTGTCATTTTTCAAACATAGCCTGTGAGATGACAGTTGGGAGCTGATTGGCTGGCACCTTATCACTTACTTATCACTTTTCACTTTGTCTCTTATCACTGCTTAGTACATAGACCCCTTAATTTGTTGTACAGTGTAATGAGCCATGATGTAATTATTTTTTCTTGTTTTCAGATTGATCTATTGCTTTATATGAGGGGAGGAAATACTCCCATGATTGCCATGCTTGTGTGAGGTCCCGTTTCTGTAACTTTTACGCCTGCTCTGAGCAACTGCTGAAGGCATTCTGGGCTTACTTCAGAATATGAGCATATAAAGCATGTCATGTTTTCTGTATGGAAGTATAAAATTTTCTAAGGAATATCAATATCTTTACACAAGTGAACTTGCATTTTGTCGTAATGAAAAATAACACTGTAGTTTCATGGATAGCAAATGCAGATGATCATGGCTTTAAGTCTACTAATTATTGGGTTCCATATTTCAAGATTGTGCTCATAATTAAAATATTAGTCAAAAGGAATCTCAAAGGCAGTTTCGTCCGGCGATCAACATGCTGCTGGAGCACTAAAGGAGAAAGCAAAATAGCTTTCCTCCTAAATAACTATTAGAAAAACAGCCACTTTAATGCAGAACATCTGCCTTCACGAACTCACTCTATGCAGGTTGGTGTTTACGATTTTGTAGGCCTAGCATTTTAAATAATAATGCCTCATTGACATAATTGCTTGAAGCAAAAAGTTAGGCCAGCTAAATTATAACCATTAGGAAGAAATGGCAGAAGGAAATAACACCTTTTATATGATTAAAAAGCTTTTCTTCATCCCGGCTTCCAGGACACATGGTAATGCAATGAGTAGTGTAAGAAAGCTGATCATTTGTCAGATGTCCTTGTTGGAAATGAATACAATTTTCATGTGCAGTGATACTTATGGAAAATATGTACATTTTGTGCATTTTTCCAACTTTTTGATTACCTCCTGACTAATAACTGGCAGAACCGGATTAAGGGGGAGGGATGGGCGACAGGAGCGATCATCCCTGGGCCCCCACACACAGGTGGCCCCCACACAGGCTCACTGCAGTAGCGGATTCACGCTAAGAATCCCAGGTGACTGCTTAGGTCCTGGCGGGTCCCAGAGGAGCCTCCGACAGGTGCATTGAGAGAGCAGTTTCTGGCGGAACCTGAGCTCCGCCAATAATGTCCAAGCGCTGGGCTGGCTGAAGCCGGGCAAACTGTCAGTGATAACAGCTGCTGGGTGCCAGCTCCAGGGCAGCGCACGCCTACATCATCTGTCTGCACCCCTTGTGTGTGACCCGTCATGGCGCATGTGCGTATGACGTCACACGTGCAGAGAGGATCCAGGACACACGCTGCGAAGGAGTGAGCCGCTGCCTGTGCCTGCTGAGGTACACTGTATGTAGTAGGATCTGGGTTTCTAGGGGGAAAGGACTCTGTGTAGCCAAAGGGGGGGGTGTCTATGTATGCTCTGAGTGGTAAGGGGGAAGGCGGGGTTGGCTATGTAGGCTGCTTGCAGCTTGAAGTTGGCCCCAA
Organism: Taudactylus pleione; assembly: GCA_031769625.1. NCBI lineage: Eukaryota > Metazoa > Chordata > Amphibia > Anura > Myobatrachidae > Taudactylus > Taudactylus pleione. Next base: position 1,419,605 of record JAUIMM010000205.1, read on the forward strand.
CATTTTAGTTGCCCTGGGGCCCCCAATAGCCTTAATCCGGCCCTGATAACTGGAGTTATTATTTTACCTTACTTATCTATCTCTCTATTTATCTAATATCTACCTATCCAGTGCTATAGCAGGCACAGAATTGGCCTGTTCCAGCACAACCCACCCCCAGGGGAGCGGGAAGGTTGGAGCCGAGATGCTCCCGGGAAAATTTCTATTTAGTAAAATGCCTCTCCAGACAACCCACAAGTTGTAAATGGGTGCCATTCGGATAGTGACTGTGCTGTACATCAGCCTTGCACCATGGGTGGTGGTACCAGTCAAACACCCCTTGCTACCACCCTGTATCTATCAGTCTATATCATATCAATATATCTACATCATATCTATCTTTGAGCATATATATTAAAGAATTATTTTGGAAAATCCACCGAAAAGCTATTCCAGATTTAGTATCCTAGGAATGTAGTTACAGAGTACCACAGCATATATGCGGTCCCTCTCTTTTCAATCACAAAAGCATACCCAATAGGTTTGCATGGGAACTACTGTACTAAATTGTCAAATTGACCAAGCCTTTCCAGAGCTTTGTCTCCAAGGATGGACCAGGGCTTTAATTTGGCCTCAGCATTGCCTTTATGTGCTCGGAAAAGGGGCATGGCCATACCTCAATGGGTCATGGCCATGCCTCACGGGGATGTGCCACAAGTCACAGGGCATGGTCTCATAGTATACCCCAGTCTAACGATGCCGGTGAGCAGAGTTCCTTGAGGCAGAGTTGCTCAGCCTGGCCTTCTCATTGCTGGACCTTCCCATCTGGCCATTGGCCCTTCTGGCATTTACCAGAAGCTCCAGATGGCCAGTCCAGTCCGGTTGGTCTTTAATAAATAACATTTTAGCCTATTGGCAACATTAACACTATTTATTTACGGATTCTTGCATGTTTTTTTTCTTTAACCACTATATGTTGCTAAATACAGAATACTTGCATGGTCGTTTAACAAATAAAGTACAACGCTTTTATTAATTATTACTAGCTATTAAATATATTTTATTGATTACTGCCAGTAATTAAATACTAAAATGTAATATTAGGGATTTAGAAGGTTTATTGCATGCCGTAAATTCTAAATATGTATCAGGTGCAATGGTACCAGGCATGATATAAAGCATTAAATGCAATAATGCAATATTATTTGATCCATTTGTGAAATACAGGTCTATATTTTTAATCAGTATTTTTAATAATACATTGAACAGGTCTCAACAGTGAACCCCAGTGATGCAAAACTATAACTGGCTTTAGACATTTCCGCTCGTCTTTCTCTAAAATCTCTTTGTGACAGAGACATAAGAGCTTTAGATTCTCCCTGCGCACACATTTGATAGCTTTATATTCGGATATAAGAATTGGACGCTGGTTTATTTTTATCTCATAGGTAGAGATCAGTAGGGGCAAAAGGAGTCCACTCAGGTAGAAAATCTATAGATTTAGGGTCATGCTAAAGATTAACTCTGTTTTTTTTTTTAAATCTTAGTCTATAGTTACGATAAAAAAGATTTATAATGCATCTCCTTTCTGTTTTGTACCCCTTCAGTATATACACTTTAGTGAATAAAAAATACACAAAAATAAGTAAATATCACAGAATATTAGATATTCAATACTGCTAAAAACATACTATCCTCATTAAAGTAGAAAACATTTGATATGCTTTATTGTTTATTTAATTCCAATTTTATTTTATCTATTCCACATGGCGAGTAACTTTTTTTGCAATTTATTTTATGCATGATGTAAATCACACTATTATTCTACGAGAAGTTGTAATGATATTTGATGCAGTTTTTCAACATTTAGCCAGTATTGTCATCTTTTATTGGATGCTGCTAGATTAAACACCTCCAAGACAAATCCTTAACAATAGATGTGATTGTCATTAATTAGATTATGTATTTCACCGGGGCTGCAAACCAGCGAACTTCAAGACCCAAGTTAGTTCAGCCAGTTGAAATTTAAAGACCTTGTGGGAAGATTTAAAAGAATCCAATTAAATGATAGGGATAACTCAACAGAATTAAAGAATGTGGAAAAAAACAAACAAGAAAAATAAAGGTAGCGATAGAGATCAGTATCATGAGGGAAGTCAGGGGAAACATTGAAAAGAAAAAGGAGAAGTTTGATGGAATTCAATCAAAATACAGAGCAGTCCCTATTTGATCCACGGAAAACTCATTACTGAACTTAGCAAATGGAGTTTGCAGTTTGAAGAAAATTGGCTACTGGGGTTCTAATCTAGAACAAAATCCAATTAATGTGAGGCGGTGTACAAGTCGGGAGTGTTTTCACCTCTCTCTAATCTACACTCAATAGAAAAGTTTGACCAACAGTTCAACCAAATGTTCTGGCAATGCTATGGTTAATGGGACACAAAAAAATCAATGGCAAATCACACAAAGGGTAGAATTTTCATTTTCTGTCTGTTATTTAATCATATTGATTGGTAATATTGGCCATTGAACCATGTAACTCGGATGCAGCCCACACGTCGTGAACCAAAGAGAAGAATATATAATATATTAAATGTCAGTCAAGGATAAATCTTCAACCTGCTCTTTCGTCTCATTAATTTTTATTTTATTGATATTGTGAATTTCGATTACAGCAAAGCAAATATATATTTGTCCTGGGAAATACCTGTTGGTGGATGGACTATGTGATCTCTATCAACTTAACAAACTAAAATAGATACATTATCAGAATTTTTTTTTTTTTTAAAAAGATAAAAACTACTAAATTATTTTGATAAAATGAATATAAATGTGTTATTAAAGATTAACTATTTTGTTTTGCCTGTTTGTTGCACTAGAATAAAATATAGATGTCTTACTGAAAGTACGAAAGAGTTTACAGTAACTCTACAGGGACTAATATGCAAATAAGGTGCCTCCTTTTAGAAATACAGACTTCTGGCTAAGCAATGGATGAAATACAGAGAAGTTTCAACCCAGGAGTTCTCTTATTTGAATAAATATGTGAATTGATACATCCAACCAATGTAATCTGACTAATGAAGGCAAACACAGTGCATTGGAGTTATGTTCAAGTCTCTGTGTAGACAGTGCATTGCTGTTACTAATTCTCAGGAGGTCTGATAATCCACCATAATAGCTGGTACATTTCTGAAACAGCATTGCTAAGCTGTACTTTACGAGTCTTAGCGTGATTAAAATAACTTAACATTATCAGAATTTTGTGATATCTTAAATAACCCTTTTTGAAAAAACTTGTGAAATGGTCTCTTTACTGAATATTTTCAGGTCCACTTGCATTCACTTCCTAATCTCCTAATCATGAGTACCAAATTGGATAAATATCTATCAAAATAATATTTTATATTATCTATTCTACATTGATGATATTAAAAACATTTTTTCTCCAACACATACATGTAAATATTACATAATTGATAAAATAATTATATAGCAGCTGCTTCAAAAGTACATTCTTATTTGTTAATAAATATCATTGCAAACAGCAATGCCACCAATTTTGCACTCTTCCTACATGAAAAATTATTTAAAAAATTTACAGTGTTTCTTTTATGTCTGCTGCTTACTGACAGTGAAGATAAATTATGTTTTCACAGATTAAGTTTTAAAATAGATGAAATTAGAAATTCAGCTCCATGCTGTGACCCTGAAAGCAGAGATGGTGCATTTGCTCTCACTGCACTAACTCTAGCCTTCCATTGTACTCCAATGGTAATGCAGCAGACTTGCATCTCCATGCTCTGCAGTCAAAGTCAATCAACTATACCACTTATCTGACTTTAATGTGCTCCATCTATTTCTAATGATCTTTCAAATACCAGTCAGTAATGATCTTTCAAATACTAATGCCAGTTGGTAACTAGCCTTCCTAATGCCAGTGTGTAGCCAACCTTCCTAATGCCAGTGGGTAACCAACCTCCTAATGGTAGTGTGTAACTAGCCTTCCTATTTCTAGTGGTTAGCAAACCTTCATAATGCTAGTGTGTAACCAGCCTTTTCATGTTCAGTGGTTAGCAAACCTTCCTAATGCCAGTGGGTAACCAGTCTTTCTAATGCCAGTTGGTAACCAGTCTTTCTAATGCAAGTGGATATCCAGTCTTCCTAGTACAAGTAGTTAGAAAGCCTTCCTAATGCCAGTGGATAACCAGCCTTTCTAATTACAGTGGGTAATTGGAATTAAAGATCTAATTTATTATCAATTGAAACTAGTGGATATCTAATTTATTTTTTGCTACATTGTGTTTATGTCTATTGTTGCATACATTTGATTAATCCATAGTTTACATGAGTCACTATTGCCAAAATGGCTAACTGCTAAATATTTCTTTGCTTTACCACTAATTTGTTTTCTGTCTGTGGTATGTGAGTTTTATATTTTTTTAAGGAGCACCTACACTGATCATCAATACTTTGATTTATACTTAACAATGTGAAAACAGGAGCGAGCATATGCTAAAATACAGAGCCAGAATTTAATAAACTAATGCTAAAATAAATCAGAAAAATGGGAAAATGACATATGCTCTTATTGGCAATGAATTTGTGTTTTGTTGCATTTTTATTAAGTATATTAATATATTTTTATTTATTCTGACATTTTATTTTTTTTTAGCAATGAAATTTAACTTTTAGACTAGGATGGGTAAATATTAAATGTATATGAATACAAATTTAAAACAGCTTTTTTTTCTAGTTTTTATAATGATTTTTTTTTTTTACCTTGAGAATAATTTTTAACCAAGTCATATGTAGTATATTATCTGGAAAATACTGTAAAAATAAACATAGAATTCAGTTTTATATTTAACACTTTGTATGCATTTTAATATATATAACATGGACTATTAAAATCTACTGCATCAATATTATTATATTTTAATATTATGTTTTATTATTTAGTGTTTACACTTTATACCACAGTTTATCTTTGTGAAGCATATTTTTTCTAAATTTGGCAATACCGGCAGAATCATATTTTGAAGTGGAACCAAATTAAATGTTTTGAACTGAACTGAAACCCACTGTCTTGATATACACAAGAAACATGTTGTGTTTTATTTTTTTACATTTAATCATAAGAACTTCAGTATTGTAAGTATAAAAAACAATTATTATATCTATATCTTCATTAACATTTTTATTAAATCCCATAAAATACAATACATTTTGAAAGCATTCAAACATGAGTTTGGATGCAGTTGATTTATTTATGGATTTTATATTTTGGCTCTGATTTGGGAAAAAAATTAAGATTTTGTAGTGAGATTTAAGTGACCAATGTTTTTGAAACCCGAAACTGACGTGGTTTGACTAAAAAAAAATGCTTTAAATGCCATTGCAAATTTTATGAAAATTGTACATATTTGCCAAATCAGATACTATAAATTTGTGTAGGTTATAAAACTCATTAGAGTTCATTTATGATGTTGACCATAAATTACCCTTGTTTTACAGTAGTGCTCCTCAATGATCTACCCAACAAACAGAAGGCTCTGCAGGCTGAAAGGGTTTATGTACAGTATGTGCAAAGAAGCCAAACACATTGCAGGTGATGCCCTGAAAATTATACTTTAAAGTCCAATCTCCTACTTCTTTAAAACCATTCCCATTCAAATAAAATAAATTTTTCACATTTTGTCCTAAAATACTGCATGGTCTAGCCGTCATTATGGTTTGAATAAATCATGAGAGTATGTCTCTATTACATGCAGCACTTTGTGTGAAGCTTTTTATCATATTGCTCAGACTGCACCTACCAATGCATTTCACTGCCAAGGCCTACATACAGCTAGACAGCTTGAGCTGGTTTCCATTATAAAAGTAAGATCACAAGTGTGAAGCCCCCATACTATATTTAAAATTGATCAGGGCAGGGCTGCTGCCTTTATTGAAACTGGTGGGCATGTTCCCAACCCTTTAGGCTGTTGTGCTAATTAACACAATTGAAGTGGCAACTTTTCCAAATCATTGCTCAAAGTATAATAGATAAAATCCTAGTGGATAATCTATGTTTAATATTGCAAATTCTGGAGCACATGTGGTCTGAAGCTGCATTTGTGTATTTATGAATAAATACATTTTGATCAACAGGATTGAGAGTGGGAGTTATTGGTCAGTTACTTTCCTCTATATTTTGTAAATGACCTCCATTGTACCATGAATACTGCAAATTAAGGTTGAATTGTGTGCATCAGTAAAAATAGTATGTAATAAATAAACAAAATTATATAATCTTCACAAATTAAAATGTTGATATGATATGAATAAATATCTCAGACACATGAAACACAAATTTATTTTTACATAAATGTAAAAAGCACATAAAAGAACAAAACTGAAATTAATCTTACAAAAAAATCAAAATAAAAACACAACACAACATTGTATGGTATGCAAAAATGATAATGAGAAAAATAAACAATAACAATAAAATGAACAAAAATGAACAGTCACATGATATTCATACCAAGAAAAAAAATTCAAACTGGATTATTTTAATGTTATAAAATTCTGTTATTCTGATTAAAAAAGTAGAAAATGCATTTTTATAGTAAGTATTCTCAATATTGGCACATTGGAAGAACATTTTGGCAACAACTGAATAGTGTGACATATAGTGTTACATTATACTCAGAAAATAAAATGTAAAGGTGGGGAATTGGAAAAGAGCCATTTACACATGACTGGAAAGATATGTGATACAATATATATATATATATATATATATATATATACATATATATATATATATATACATATATATATATATATATATATATATATATATATATGGACTGTTATTATACATTCATTACAAAAACAAATTTTAACAATTGGCATATGTCATGAGAGGAATAAGATTGGCATAAATTATCAAAAACATAAATGAGGAGGATGATTGTATCATGTTGATGGAACCATGACAATTTTTTTGTGCATTTACAGTGTGATTACCTTCACATCCTCTTTCTATTTGTCCATTACACAAAAGAGCATCTGAAATCAAGTCTGGAAGACGTCCATTTAGATCAACAGAAGCCAGACAGCCTTGGAACCCTTCCTTGGCATGGACAAGTTTTGGCAATGCTTTGTACATTTCTTTGGAAACACCTCCTATAAATAGGTCACCTTGCAGAATAGAAACAAAACATTTGTAAGGAGCAATCACTATAAGTCAACCAGTTTAAAGCTGTACAAACATACTAAAATTCTTAAAAGTTACAGCATACTGTAATTCGCAATGAAATATAATTAACTAAGGAAGAAATCAGTGGTAGCTATACCGTTTTCTTAGCTGTCTATAAGGATATTTATAACTCGTAATAAAACCAAGATCAGAAATAGAAGATGTCCATACAAAAAATGTCACAATTTCAAAACATGGCCACACAGTGACAAAATTATTATATTTAACATACTGGTGCTCTGCAAAAGCTTGATGTAACCTGAATTGGGGCCACCGCACCTAGTACTAATTTTGCCTTACAGCCAAACTCCCTTCAATCTTTATTAAATACCTAAAGTTTCTGAGGGCAAGCTACCTCCTTGTCTCACAGTATGTACAAAGCTTGCCTATTTCTGAAGACTGTTATTTATGATCGATAATGCTGCAGATTTTTTCACTGTATTATGAGGCTGCCATGGTAACATCTGTCACATGGCACGTGATGCAGTGCGTAAAAGCTTTCCAAAATCTCTGAGATCTATTTTCATTGTGACATCCACCCTCTCCTTCTCCCTTCTAGCATCACATGACATGTTAAAAATCCTAGAGTCTGTGTAGCAGACTGATTGCTTCTGTGTTTGGTAGCCAAGGGTGCCAAGAGGGAAAGAGGGTGGGTACGGATTACCCAGGCTTGTTTGTGAGAGGAGAACCAGCCAGGGAGGTGGAGCAGTGTCCGTCGCTTCATATGCAGCCACTCAACAGCCATCATTAGCATCGGGAGCGGCAAAATGTCTATGCGGCCCTGCTGGCAGCCACAATTGTTTTACTTCTAGATAGATTTTGAAAAGGCAATAATTTGTAGGGGAATAGTAAAAATGACATATTATCATATAAATGTCTAAAAGGTACTTTATTTGCTGTTTAAAATTAAAAAAGTAAAAACACTTTGGAATTGCTGCTATAAATGACATTTTTATAGTATATCTAAAGAAAGTAAAGGACATTTCATATATCAATTGAAGATTAGGCTAGAAAGAGCAATAGGAAAATTGCATTATTAATTAAGCTACTGTATATTGAAAAAAAAATAAAAAAATTTTTTTGTACTATTATGACTCCAAATAATCTATAGAAAACACTTTTTGATATAAGATGATATTGTTTTCTGTTAGCCACCACTATTATTATAATCTCACAAAATGTAACAAAAAATTGTGTTCTGTGAAAAAGAGGATGGAAAAATGTCAGCTAACGGGTATCTGACCAAAAAGTCAAAAGTCAAGAAAAGATCAAGGTAGCAAAGAACACTGTGACATTATGATGTGATAAATGTATTTTCTCCTGCAGAAACGTCAGCTGTGAAAGGTGAATCTCCTTTTAGTGAGGCGATAGTTGTAACATTTTTAACACACATAATCAAACAAGGGGTCAGACAGAAATCTTGTGAGTCAACAAATGTCATGGATAAAAAAATCATTATCAGGACTCTAGGAACATTAACACAGTACTTCTCCCTTTGCTCTAAAGTGAATAGTTTCTAAGCCAAAGACTAAGATAGTACAAACAAAAAGTATATAAAAATAAATAAATAAATTAAAGGTGTAGCAAAGACAAAGCATTGTGGTGGAGATGTACTAAGCCTTGGAAAGGGATAAAGTGGAGAGAGATAAAAGGCAAAATTTACTAAGCGGCAGGTTCTAAACCACGGCAGTTTGACGGCAGTTTTGCCATCCGCAGATTTACTAAGGCCAAAACCACTACAAAACCGCCGTAATTTTTTATTTTAGACTAGAATAGAACAGGGCTGTCATTTAGAAACCACCACCAAACCACCGGGGCTTAGAACCCACCATCAAACCGCCACCAAACCGCCAGGTTTAGAACCCGCCACTTAGTAAATTTTGCCCATAGTACCAATCAATCAGCGTCTGTCACTTTTCAAACACAGCCTGTAAAGTGACTGTTAGGAGCTGATTGGTTGGTACTTTATCTCCATCCATTTTATCTCTCTCCAAGATAGCAGATCTACCCCTGCATATTGCAGATCAATAAAGTTCAGCTTTAGGGATTGCACTGGTTACAATCTGGTCTGCACAACAGCACTGTTAAGGTTGGCTTTAAGTGCAGACCTGTTATTTCTATGGCTATTTTTAGATGTTTAATGCCAAATTATTTGGTCCATTGGTTTCTCATTTACTCGGCAAATAGTCCCACTTTGCGTAACCTATGTCGTTATCAGTGGAACATAGATGCATGCGCAGTTTACCGATAGCTGCTCAACTGCATAATTATCAGTTTTGCGCACATCTCCGAATCAAGACTACAAATTATTATTAATCCTATCATTTTAAACTGTACAATTAAATGCAAACCAGAAATATTGGGAGTTGATGAAGACAGAGGCCCTCATTCAGACCCACTCGCGAGCGGCTGTCCGCTCGCAAGTGGGTCGATGGTCCGCACTGGGAACGCCTACCGTCTGAAGCCGGCCCCACTGACATCACTAGTGATGTCAGTGGGAGTGATTTTGGCTCTGATAGAGTCGAAATCACTCCTGGCCTTGCGGTTGAAAAACTCAACCGCAGGCTTTTGCTCGTAGTTTCGATGGTCGCGATGGTCAAGAAACAGATATGTTGCTCCCCGATTGTTGGAAGCCAGACTCCATAGTATTGTATATGTACAAGATCAAAGACAAGAATTTTTTTTTTTAATGTTCTTGAATTCTCTAACTAGTCTCCTCGTGAATGTGTGTCTGTAAGATAGTGGATACTCAATGACTCCACCATTAAATGATGCTTAATATAAATGCATTACACTCAGCAAAGCAAAGTGGCAGTAACGTCCCTATCAATCCAAACAGGACTCTGCAAGGGCTCCTAGTCAATAGTGAAATGATAAGTGTTACAGAATTGGATAATGGTAGTTTAAAAAGTATTCCAGAATTGCAGTAGCCTACTCCAAGGTTTAAAAAAAAAAATCACCCTGGTAATTTTGCAGCTACTACCAGGCTCTTATTTTTTTTAATCAACTTTATACATGAAGTACTTTTTTAAGCTCATCATACTCAAAATGCATGAAAAACAGCAAAATGCATAGATTTTAGAGATGAGTGGTGAGTTGAGCACCCGAACTTTGGGGCTCCGAGTCAAACTGAGTCCCGGCTCGGATCACTTTGAGGCTATTAATAGAACCAAATCCCGACTCGGATCTTCTCGCCAAGTTCGGAACTCAGTTCTAAAAAAACTTAAGTCCCTCCCTTCTGATTTCAGGTGCTGTGATGTGGTCAAAATTGACTTGAAATGACTGGAAATGAATGTTATTGATGTTAATAATACTATAAGGACAAAAACAGGTTCAAGTTACAAGATTTTAGCCATTTTTATCAATTTGTAAAGAAATCCAAAACCAAACCAAAACACTTGTGGGCAGTGGCGTAACTAGGGCAGGGCGAGCGGTGCACGTGCCCTGGGCGCCGTGGGATGATCAACGCGTGGGGGGGCGCCGCCGGCCACTGTACCGGCCCGCCCGAGCGGCAGCGATGTGTGTGTGAATCAGCAGCCAATGAGGTCAGACAGACTCTCATTGGCTGCTGCAGCCGCAGTGCCCACTGCAAGAGCTGGCTCCTGCAGTGGGTAATGGGAGAGACGTCATGACGTCATGATGTCTCTCCCATAATGCAGAGCGCGCCAGCCCAGGAGGACTGACGTGCAGATGGCAGCATGGATTCAGGTAAGAATTTTTCCTTTATTCATTGTTTCATTTCAGTGTGCATTTATCGGGGGGGAGGGGGGGGGCTAAGGAGGGGACTACTACTGGGGGCACTGCTTTCCCCTACTGATGACTACTACTGGAGGGGGATACTACTGGGGGCACTGCTTCGGGGGGGGACCACTACTGGGGTCTACTACAAGGGGGGGACTATTACTAAGGAGGGGACTACTACTGGGTCACTGCTTCATGGGGGGGGCGGGACCACTACTGGGGGCTACTACTGGGGGGGATACTACTGGGGGCACTGCACTGGGGGGACCACTACTGGGGTCTACTACAGGGGGCACTGCATTAAGGGGGACTCCTACTGGGGCACTGCATTGGGGGGGGACTACTGGGGGTGACCACTACTGGGGGGAGGACTACTATTGGGGGCTCTGCATCAAGGGGGACTCCTACTGGGGCACTATATAAGGGGCTTACTACTGGGGGCACTACACAGGGAGAACCACTACAGGTGGCACTGCATAGGGGGAATAACTACTGGGGGCCTGCATAAGGGGGAAAACTACTGGGGGCACTGTATAAGGGGCACTACTGGGGGGCTGCATATGGGGGATCACTACTGGGGCACTGTATAAGGGGAACTAATGGCGGGCTGCATAAGGGGGACTACTACAGGGAGAACTGTGTAAGGGGCACTGTATATGGGGATCACTACTGGGGGCCTGTATAAGGGGAACTAATCGGGGTCTGCATAAGGGGGACCACTACTGGGGGTACTGTATAAGGGGCACTACTGGAGTCCTGCATAAGAGGGACCGCTACTGGGGGCATTGTATACTGGGGGTATAATATAAGGGGGACCACTACTAGGGGCACTGCATAGGGGGGACTGTATAAGGGGCACTGCATTAAGGTGCAAATGGAAATAAATGTTCCCAGTGACAAGAAAAGGGATGTGTGTCATGTTGACACGCTCCATTTTTTCAGTGGCCACGCCCCTTGTGACCACGCCCATTTTTCCACCACGCACGCACATAGTGGGGCGGGGGCTCCATTTTCAAATTTGCCCTGGGCTCCAAATACCCTAGTTACGCCACTGCTTGTGGGTGGTTTTGACAAAACCAAAACCAAAGCACGACAACGATTTAGTACCAAAACCAAAACATGGTGGTCTGCGCACATCTCTAATAAACATGAGATTTCCTGGGCATCTTTTTTTTGAAAACTGGATATTTAAGTTGCTATTGTGTTGCAAAGTATAAATGCGAGGGCGCTGGGGTTGAACTCGGGCGCTTTTGGATTGAAACGTTTTGTGCATGCAATCGGCCGTGCTGCACCACTAAAAGGCTAGTTGTCAATATATATATTTTTTGGGGGGTGAATAAAACTTCATTGTAACTTTTTTTGATTGGGCAATCAGTTATTATACTTTCATTTAGTGCACCCTATGTATGAATCACAGGATGCCAAACCGGCATTGTGCTTGCAATCTGCCAGTTCTGAAACAAATGGAAGTTGACGCGTACTTTGGAGACCGTACAAAAAAAAAACACATTCAAAATTGAAATATGAAAAAAAACACACTTTAATATATCCTTGCCTGAATCTCTATTTATGATATCCAGTGACATATATATGGTGTAAAAATATATATCATAATAAGAAGGCTATGCAAAAATGTAGCAGTTTTATAAACGTTGAAAGAACCCTGACATGAGCGGGCTGCAGAGAGACATCTTTACTAGAGCATCAGCTGAAGCAGCAGGTTTCAAATCACCAAAACTTTATTATATGCTTGAGCAGTCAGAGCCTGAATAAATAGTGCATGCCTATTTAGGGAAAGCTCACAGATGACCTTCATTCACTGAGCCTGATGGAGAGATTGGTTATCCTTACACTTGGAAAATGATCTCAAGGTCCATGATAATAAACAATGTAGCTTTATTATCTGTGTACAGCGACACGAAACGCAGCTGGAAACCAGAATTATTAGATAAACAACACTTCTCACTCCAGACACATAAATGGCCCTCAAACATACCGAAAAAAAAATCATGTTGTTCAATAAATATGTCGTTTTCTTGTACAGAGGGAATGTAGGATCTTTTTGTACCATTTTGTATTCTATTCAGTGGTAAACGATACCTCTAGTTTAGGCCTGACCATGCTGTGGCTCTCCAGCTGTTGTAAAAACTACAAGTCCCAGCATACCCTCCCACTGATCAGCTGGTAAAGCATGCTGGGACTTGTAGTTTCAAAGCAGCTGGAGAGACACAGGTTGGGCAGGTCTGCTCTAGTTCTTCTTCTATTGGCTAAATAGCAAGTGCTGGCATTAAGCTCCCAATGCAAACTGAAGTGAGAAAAGTTGAGGTGTAGGCATTTATACTAAAAAGAGGAAAAGGGGCGGTCCTGACCATACTAACCAATCATATTCTGGTAATCATTTAGCCAGTGCATTCTATAAAAAATAACCGCTAGGATCCGATTGGTTTCTACAAGCAACACCTCCATTTAGAGGCTTAAGTAAATCTACAGATGTGTCCTTATACATTATTACTGCAGTTGCACCAAACAGCCCATCTTGGAGCAACAGGTCCCGCGCGACTTATTCGCAATGTGATGCAAGGTTAGGGTTAGGCACCGGGGATGGGAAGATTAGGGTTAGGCACTAAGGGGGGAGGGATAGGGTTAGGCATCGGGGAGGATAGGGTTAGGCACTAAAGGGGGAGGGAGGGGGAGGCATCGGGGAGGGAGGGTTAGGGGTAGGGGGAAGAGTTAGTGTTAGCTTACTTACATAAGGGTGTCGGGATTCTGCCTGTCGGGATGCCGCTGTAGGTATTCTGACCGGCGGCATCCCGACCGCCGGGATTCCACAACCAACCCAGACACAATACAGAGTGAAATTTAGGGGTCTATTTACTAAGCAGTGTTAGGAGAAGTGAAAAGTGATAAGGTGCAAGCCAATCAGCTCCTTACTGCCATCTCACAGGCTGTTTGAAAAATGACAGTTGGGAGCTGATTGGCTGGCATCTTATCACTTTCTTATCACTTTTCACTCTGTCTCCTAACACTGCTTAGTAACTAGACCCCTTAAGGAGGTACATTTTGTGCCGTGTGTTATATATAATCACTTTTCAGATATATACATATATATATATATATATATTTTTTTTTTTTTTTCATTTTAATCAATCATGAAGGATCATTTATACAACAAAAAAATCTCATGTGTTCATGGAAAGTAACACAAGAAAACAAAGGGCAAAAAATGTGTTATTACACTTATACATAACCCTAAATTCCACCAGCACATGTGCAAACTTTATGTTAAAACACCCAGTTTCAGTTATGAAAATGCAACTGAATTATGTCCGTCTCTACACCGCCCATTCTTGCACGCGCTTGGCTCCAGAGAATACGCAGAGCGAAAATACAGCCGAAAAATCAACATCAGCCCCATAGCATTCTTTGTGGAACTCAGAGAATTGACTTGTTTGATCTCTGTGACATAAGAAACCATGACCACAAAGCTCCTGTAACAAACGTTCTCTGTCTTTTTGGGCTCAATCCACTTTTCCACGAAGGGCAGCGGCACCGCAATTGGCCCCCCATCATGGCCAGATCTCACACAGGACTCAAATATTTTTGTACTCAGCCAAATGGGGCTGCAAACAAAAATCTGCGAGTCCGGCAGTAACATAAGTGCGGCATACAGCCGGGCTTACTCACGCCATGAGGGGATTCGTGGCTTATTGGATTGAGCCCTTTGTCTTACATTTTCTCCGTTGCCTCTCACCTGCTTACCCCTAATTTTTCTCTTGTTTTCCATGTTTTGCTCAATGATGTTTTATTACCGTCGCTACACTTAGATTTAACAGAATTTGCCTGGCACAGCTCCAGTTTCCCCGAGCATTTCACAGTTCTGCTGTGTCGGAAAGTTTGGTGTTATTCCACTTAAGAAGCGATTGTTCCATGAGGAAGTGTTCAGCTACTTTTTCTAAACTCTCGTGCCCTTATTGATTTAATATTAGTTTGAAGGCAAATTATTAACTTAGGTCCAGATCTTTTTGTATGGTAATTAACATCTCAGGTTCTAGGGCTTATGGCCAACCCAGAATATCTTACTCCATGGTTTGCTTTCTGCTTACGCTGTTAGCAGCATTTATTGTACGTTTATACAGTAACTAATGGCAGCTGTTAACTCCTTCATCTTGGTAGGGGAGACCTGCTTAATTCCTAATTTTTCACAATACTAAGGATTAAGTTTACTAAAGTGAGAATACTAAAGGTTAAATGTACTAAAGTGAGAGGCTTAAGAAGTGGAGACTTTGTCCATAGCAACCAGTCATATTCTAGCTATTATCTTCTAGAAGGTGCTTGTCATGCCTTCAGCATAGGGTTTGTTACGTTACACTAATTCACATTAGCAGCCCCACCTAGTGGTCAGGACAGTAGCATCTTAAATCTGATCTATTTTGTCCTTCTCAAGATGCCTTAGCAGTCTAGCAATGCATTCTGGGCTAAAGGAGCTGTAAGCAGCCATTTCTTATTTTCACATGGTCCCAGGCAGACATCTCATATGCTCAACCCTGGTATAGCATCCGATGGTGAGTTTCTAAGCTTCAACTGTGCCATCATAGATCGGATTAGCCAGTTATGTATGTTAGCTGTACTATGTCACACTGCAGCCCATACTTTGCTTACAGTATTACTTCATGCTGTTTGCATATTCCATGTTATGTATATGTTTGCCTTGCATTTCCATGTACATATTATAATTGCCTTTTATTGTTTACATTTACAGTTTTACCGCGCACACTCGCTCATAGCACGTACCTGTGTACATTCATACAAGTTCCTCTATTGAATAATAAATCCCGTTCTTCAGACCACATCTGACTGGATTATTGGAAGATAGAGTATTGGTTATGCTGTCTGCTTAAAAATTTGTCAGACACTTAAGGTGCATACACACGATCAGATTTTTTCTTCAGATATGGACGATAACGATTTAAAAATCGTTCAGTCGTTCATATCTGAAGGAAAATCGTTCATATCTGACATGCCTGAACGATGGACGATCAACGATGCGCGTTCCCGTTTGTCAGATAACGATATCTGACATCTGATGGGTTTGCAGTCAGACTTGGACGATTCCATTCATTTTAATGCAGTCAAAAATCGTTCAAATCGTTCAAATCGTTTAATCGTTCAGTCGTTCATCTGACAAATCTGACAAGTCTGACAAATCTGACCGTGTGTACGCTCCATTAGTGAGAGGCAGAACAGTGCTAGTAAAATGTTAAGTAGAATCCACTTCTAAAAACTCTCACTTTAGTAAATACACCCCAAAGAGTGTTTTTCACTTTAATTCACCCCAGGGCAAAATCGCCAACCTTCACAATAATAGAAGTTGGTGGGGAGGACCCCCACTCAATTTAGAAGGGTGCCAGCACTTTGGGACTGTTTCAATCGTTTTGCAGCTGGCTAGTTTCAACACAGAATTGTTAAATACAGAACAGCTGATGTGTTAGATCTCTCCTGGCACTGCCTTTGTTACATGTGAGTGCCAGCATGCCCACTAAATTGCGCAAACTGGCCCCCGCCTCCACACTAAAATATTATTGCTGGGAAGGGAGACAAGTTAGTGTAGGGATTATTTAAAGTGGAAAACGTCTATAACTCAATCATAAATAATATTAATTTTTATTTTTAGGGCCACTAACTCAAACATTATTGACTTTTCTCTTGAAATCAATATGTTATTTGTATTGAAGGTTAACACCGTAAAGCATCTCATGGCCAGCGTGTGTTATGAAAGTTCCAGCAGGGCTATAATATAGAAGGACAATTAAAAACGTAAAAACAAAATGCATGATAAGGCTTATTCCGCTCAAGTTTTGCATATCATTCTTTTTGTTACTGTACAAGCTTTATTTATCATATTGAGGTAATCCTCTCATAATACAATTGATTTGGTATATAGTTTAGCGCAAAAGTATTTGTAGAACGTCACTGGAGGCTCAGTTGGATTCTAGGAAGGACTGAAATCATGAAACAGTGCAGACATAGAGGAAAGAAACACAGGGCCTGAATCAGCTTGGATTGCAGTTGTTAATACGCACACAATCTGGCAATTGTTGCACTCAGCGCATGCTAATGAATTGCAGTGCGCATACGCGAAATGGCCACTGCGACCGGGACTGTGATCACAGTGGCTACACAGACCCATCGCAGAGTGATTGACAGGAAGTGCGAATTGGTGGGTTGTGACGGGGGGGAGGGTCGACGAAACGCAGGCGTGCCAGTGCGTTTGAACGCCGTTGCATGGGCGTGCATAAATTATCCACTGTGATGTCCTGCGCATAGCGTGCGCTGAAGTTAGCAATTCATGAGTAAGGTCAGACCTTGTGCAAGTGTGCGTGAGGCTGCGATGGTACTCGACTGTACCGATGGTTTTGCAGTCTTGCTAAACATTACAGATGTGTGTAGGGTAAAGTGGGCGTCCTTATGTAGTGCTGTGTCGGCATTGAGACTATCGCAGCTGAACTGCGTGCGTAATCGCAGTTGCTATCGCAATAGCGATCCAAGCTGAATCAGGCCCACAATCCCTTGAGTTTTCTCATAGCCTGCACAGAGCAAAGGCATAACACAACTAGGGACATTGGGCTTGGACTTCCACGTGCAGAAAATAAAGAATTCTTTGTATATATATTTGTATAAGGATAAACTGCTTTACTTAATAATAAAACATTTTCCCTACTTTGACTCCTGATATCATCATCCTGAGATGGCGACGGTGGGCCTGTTTCACTACGGATCGTTATTGCGATCGCAGCTGCGATTACGCAAGCAGACCTGCTGCGAAAATATGCTAATGTCTGCAATCGCAAAGCCAACATAGAGACGCCCACTATCGCTGTCACACATCCGTAGTACCTTGCAGTCCTGCGTGTACATCGGCCCCTCGCGCAGAAATACAGCAGGTCTGACCTTACTCAGAAATTGCTAACCTCGTCACGCAGTGAGCACTCAAGCTGCGTATGCCGTTGCAGTGGCCAATTGATGCATGCCCATGCAAAGGCATTCAAACGGATTGGCACGCTTGCGTTTCTCCGATCACTCCCCCGCATGCATGCCTACCCTCCCGGCTTCCGCGGGAGGCTCACGATTTTTCGGTTAACCCCCCGCACCCCTGGAAGGGTAGGTACTTCTCCCGCATTGGGAGAATTTCCGCGGTGATCGCGGGTCCCTGTGTAGGGGGCGGGGCTTAATGACGAGATTCTCAGTGAATCGCGTCATTTAGCCCCGCCACCTATTTAAATTTAAGCCAATCTCAGCAATTTGCCACAAAGGGGGCGGTACTTAATGACACAAACCATCAGGCCCCGCCCCCATCACAGCCCACCTGCTTCTCCTACCAAGGCTTCTCTCGGGGAGGAGAAGCCAAAGGTAGGCAACTAAGCTCCCCCGTCACCACTCCCAAACGATGACATCCTGTCCCTTATCTGCGATAGCTTTGTGTCTGCGTAGGTGATCGCAGTGCCAACTCACGAGCACTGCAGTACATACGCATGCGCAGTACGCACCATCGGCCGATCTGCGTACACTGTTGCAGTTGGGATCCGTAATGAATCAGGCCCAGTGATCAGACAACAGCGGTGGTACTGTAACACTGCTGTCCATGGGAAAACCATCAGCTGGAGAGCTCCAGCAATGACTATAGCTGGCAATACACAACGATAGCCACCGCCAGCGGTAGCCTTTAATAAATAGGAATTAGCCCTATCTCTGGCAAACATGGCTTAGATTGGGCTTAGAAAGCTGTTATAAATAGGCCCCTTTAGTCACTAACAGAGGTTACAGTCACTTTGAATTATTATTTAGCCATAGAGCTTAGGACATATTTTCACTAATCTATATTCTGTTTTATTTTGTTTTTTTGTTAATTGTGTTAGACAGTGATCAGACTTTGTTGGTCCTTCCAGTGTTATTGTTCAGTGACATTAATAATGCATACCTTCTTATAAGATCTTAATGGCATTATGTTCTATACTTAGGTTTCATCTAAAACAGTTCTCATTCCTGTTCTCATAAAGCTTTTAGTATTCTATCTATAGGAGACAAGTTCTAACAGACCAACAATACATTAAAGTGTGGGTTAGAAAGAGAATCAGAGATCTACTGCGTCTCACGGCTGCAGGCAGTAGCTGTGATTTTGTGCATTTTGCCAAGGTATGAGAGGTTCTACCGATGTACTTCATTAATAAATGTTCAATCCAGGCACAGAAACATAGATGCTATGCTAGGAGAGGACTCTTCACAGCCCGTAGAAAAACACTGCTCTCCTTTATCAGACATAAGAACAATGGTGTTTGTGTGGGCCGTGAATTGCATGTTACCTAGCGCAATTGCTGTAAATTCTATAATCGACCCTTGTGAGGGATATTTAGGACCTCATTCAGAGTCGGTCGTTGCGGCTGCACAGTCGTAAGGTAAAAGGGGCCGGATATGCAAATGATGCACTCGCAAGTTGCGTCGTTAAGATGGGATCGTTAGCTGGACAAGCAAGGGGAGGATGCGGTCGTAAGACTAAAAAAACACCCCCTTCTCGTTCGCATTACACGTCATCTCCGGTCATATAAGGATTAATCGAGACCATCGGAAACCATCGGAGCTGGTCGTAGAGCTTAAGGTTGACCATACCCTCTCTTAAGCACTACGATCATGTCAGTGTAAAAACCTCCCATGTCACGTGTGCTATGACACTACTTTGTTAATTATGCACTCCCATAAAACGCCGTTTGCATAGTCAGGCACGCCTGCGTTCGGATCTCCACTCTCCCGTTCACAAGCACCTTCCCCTGTTACCACCCACAAACGCCTCATCCTGTCACTCAAACTAACGAACTGGCCAAGTTCAAGGAGAGAGATATTTCCGATCGTAACAGCTAGTTTGCGCACGCGCATTGCGAATTTTACACATGCGCAGTTTAGCGAACATCGGTGGCGTACGACCGTGCGGCCGCAACGACCGACTCTGAATGAGGTCCTTAGTGTGGTCAACAGAAGTCCGTTCCTTCAATCTTCTTCTCCGGTGTTATTCCAAGTGCTCAGTATATGTAGTAGTAGCAGTGAATCACACACTGGGTAGATGTGACTCCAATGTGCTCCTCTCATCAACTCTACAACTAACTGGCACCACTCTCTGGCACTCATGTAGAACTGGACACATCTGCACCCCGAATTCAGTTTTTCACCCGAGCATGTCACTGACAGTGCCCAACGCAGTATTGCTGGCACAGGGTGCCAAGTTCAAATGGAGAAATTGGACTTGCTGTAGGGCTGGTACAAGCTCTCATGGTACGACAGATGGTGCATCTAAAGACGCACCAAGAGGGATTAGCACCGCTGGCTGTGGGCGACTCAGTAGGGTGCCCACACCCGCATCCCTTTGGGGCTGAATCAGCAATGAATACAGAAGCTGGTGCATCTATTGGTGGTCGCCAGTGTGCAATTAATGCAAACGCCGCTACAAAGCCCTTCCCTGCGTCCGAATGTGCAACGACTGAGACGCCCACTGTCAGCATCTGAAATGGCAATTGGTGCGTTTTTGGATGCACCATCGAAACTTCCACCAACCTCATGGTAGGTGCCATTTCTAAGTCTTAGTATGGCCTCCTATGTGAGCCCATAAGGCGGAGTACTGTATCTTCATGCCATACTATTTAAATTTCCAACTCCGCTCTTGTCCTCGCATATTACCTGCTGCTTGGGTTTATTTGTCATTCTGCCTCCCTCCTTTATGGGTTTTCAAAAATCCATTGTATTTGCAGATGCAGACACTCCTGCTTTCCCCGCTAATAGTAGCACCAAACGTTTACTGTGCTGGGTCTGGATCCCTTTTCACAAACCAGTTCTCCATCCATAGGAAGGAGAAAGGGGCTCAGTCATCTAATGTCCTCTGAAGCTAGCGATTTTTCCTGCAGTTAAGTTTCAAAACCTTTCAGATGATGAATCGTCATCTCCATAACAGTGTAATACATTGGGACTTCAGTGCATGAGAATGAAATACTTTCAGGTCCGAGCCTAACCGAGCCAAAACCGAACTGCTCATCTCTTTCTGTATTGTAATGCATCAGTGGCGTATTTATCATACAGATGTGTCCACATACATCTATCCTCCCTGCGCTACAAGTCATGTTACACATAACGCATGAGTGCCATGTGACTCGCTGGCGCTGAGCATCTTTTTGTGCAACTTTTATCCTTTAAATGCGTCTTATTAGCACGTAGAAGCCTATCCTGCTGATTAAAATGATATGCGGCATGCCCATGTCCTGCGTGCGACTGCTAGTGGCTGTGACACTGTAACGTAGCATTTTGCATGCGGATACACCCGCAGTTGCACACAGAACATTGGGCCTGATTCAGAGCCGGACGCTATTTGCGCTCGCTCGTCCAGAAAAAGGGGCTGGCTATTTAAATCAACCGTTCGCTCTTTGCGGTCTGTTCACGCCTCTATGTCTGAACGAGCGACCAAAACATGCGAACATAATTTTGAAAAAAACGCCTCCTGGCTGCTAGCATCATACGTCATGTCCGCTATTTATTAGATTAATCAAGTACATCGGACAGCGTATGAACTGCTCGCTATTCTTGTGGGTGGTTTTTCCTACCACAATCACGCAAGCAGTTCTAACTATAAAACAACCAAGTGAAGTGGTCGATGACGCTGCTTTAGTAATTATGCACACCCTTAAAACGCCCGTTTTGACCATTTGGCACGCCTGCGTTCTGATCTCCACTCCCCGTTTTCAAGCACCTTCCCCTGTTACCACCCACAAACGCCTCCTCCTGTCACTCAAAATAGCAGGCATTTGCTATTTAGCGAGCACACGATTTTCAGCCACACTGACTGGTTCGCGTATGCGTATTATAATCCGTATGCATGCGCAGTTGTGCGAACATCGGTCAGAACGAATGAGCGGCCGCTTGCGAGCGGCTCTGAATCAGGCCCATAGGCATGCCGCATATCATTCTAATCAGCAGGAACTGTATGTGCATTCTATTTGCACTGCTGTACGAATAAGACACTTTCCAGGCAATACGTTGCACAAAAAAATGCTCGGCGCTACCGGGGTCACTCTACGGCTAGAAGGGCCATTCCGTAGGCTAGATGTATTTGAATACCCAGGAGGGGCCACACCGCACACCCTGCACCGATGTTCTTTAATACTTACCGCCCCGTACTCCCGCGATGGCAGTACTGCACAAATCACAGTGAAAAGAGTACAGCGGACATTTTCCCAGTGATCTTCGCATGCGCAGTAGAAAAATCGACACTTTCACAGAGACCTGCGCATGCACAGTAGACCCTGGAGCAGCGCCAGCGTCTACTCACTTGTGCCGCCACCTAGAGAGGAGGGGGGCCCGGACGAAGACAGCGCACAGGCCCCCTCCTCACCTACTAGGTCCCTGGTTGATATGTGTTATAAAAGTGCAGTCTTTGATACTACAAATGTTAAAACAATACGACTAATCCTCATCTACACCAATAGCACATTACAGAGACGTACAGTACATACGGAGCCTGAGAATGACACGTGAAACACACAGAGAAATACCTTTGAATGCACAGCACAGAAACGCTGCATAAATCTGTATAGGCAATGTTAAACGCCCCAAAACGGACACCTGCCGCCTGGAAGAATAGACTTGATTTTCTCTGCCACAGTTGTATTTAATACCAGGACTTCTCTTTAATAACATGGCACTAAGTCACCACAAGCAGATCTACAAAAGGTTCCATTCAATGGGAAAAACCTCCTGACTCTCAACTAGACAGGACTGACTAACAAAAGTCTATTCATTGCTGGCATAAAGTATCACCTTGAGCCTGTGCGTGTCCTGCTGCAGGCACAGACTGTAGGTTCTTAATCTGTTGTTATTAGCAGTCAATACGTGGACGGGGAGCATGAGCAAATGCCGAAATTAAATGCATCTCATTAGATGTAAAGGCCTGAACACTATGTGCCGCTAGAAGAGTTCAAATTAGAAAGCACACTGGCCAAGAGAAAGGAAATACAGTGTACACAGCCTATATTATAATGATCTCGTGCTGTACATCATCACTCCGCCTGGAAGAAAAGAAGGCAAGTAACGCACTGCACAGAGATTTTTACTCCAGACCGATGAGCTAGCTAAAAAAAAGAAAAAAAACTAAAACTAGTGGTATTAAAATGAGAATGTAATCCATAGGCTGCAATGGCATAGGTTAGCTGCCCGGGCCAAGCTTAGTCATTTTGACAGCTACCTATCTACAGTATAGGGGCTGTTTCTGCCGTCGGAAAATGAGGCACTGCCGCAGATACAGTATCAGAGATATCGGATATCAATTGGAACTCTTGTCTTATATGTAGGGTTTAACTGATTATGTATGTGTATTATTCACAATTGCCTAACCACCCGGACTGGCCCGGGAGGCTCCCGAAAATCAGGTGGCACTCCTGGCCATCAGGAAAGGTGGACAAGTCTCCCGGGTTTGGGGCCACCCAGCCACATGTAGGCAGCCGATGACGTGATTCGTGTTGAAAGATGGTATTCTTGGCATTGCAAACCCGCCTCCACCACGCCAACTTCCACCGAGTCCCGCACCTGCAGTGCCGACCTGACTGCCTCCTAGGGATGGCCATCCGAGAGGTGTCCATCTCCATCGATTGTTACCATCGATGGGTCCATCAGTGGTTGCTATTGATGGCACACAAACCATCTATGGTGAACCATCAATTGTGCGCACCCCTTGATGGCCACCGCTGCAGTGGGGAACGGCGGGCCATGGGCCAATCAAAGCCAGGGGCAGGGCGGGACTTAGCCGGAGCTGGGGGAGGGGCTAATATACATCCCGTCCAGAAAAAAAATATCTAATCCCACTCATCCATCGATGGCAGAGAACCATTGGTTCCCATTGGTAAAAGTATGAGTTTGAATCATCGATGGCTGATGGCATCCCTACTGCCTCCTCTCAGAGAAAGCAGCTGAAAGGTCGGCAAATATGGTATTATTGTAGACATCAAGTATATAATGTGTGCGATTTAATCGTTTGTGTATAGTTTTCCCCATTTCTGTTATCTCCTAAACCTTTCCTAGACCTCACAAAGGACAGGGATTGTCGCATGCTTAAGGTGTGGCACAGTGGTAACATTGCTGTTTTACAGCTCTTGGCCAACTATGTCACATTCTGCATGGAGTTTTTATGTTCTCCTCATGTTAAAAGGATTCTCCCCTCTCTCCAAAGACACATTAGTTAATTGACTACTGATTAAATTAACCCTAGCAAATGCATCTGGTAGTGCTAAGGAATATGGATTGTAAACTCAACCTTGGCTTCACCATTGGTGCTGCACAATATGTAGGCACTTTATAAATAAAGATTAAGAACTGGGTGTTTGTAGATCCTTGTACAGTATGTAAATGTTCATGTCAACTTTCCCTTTGTATTTATCTGTTATAAATATCATGGGATGCATGTACAGAGATAATGGGACTGATTCTGGGTCGTATGTAAAGTGTTTCTGTTTGGGTGATGCCGTGGAAGCTTGAATTGCTACCTTATGCTAATGCCAGCTTCTGTAGGGCTAATGCGAGGACCCGTGCGACTTCCGTCCGGCTTCATGCAGTAAGGTGCCCCACTGCTGTTTTTCCATCCACGGCTGAAGTTGCCATAATTAGTATTGGCTCGTGCGCCAGCACCATACTAGGTGCAAGAGATCAGTCTGAAACAGGCTTCCTTTCTCTGTACACACGGAACACCGGCTACAGGCCCATGACACTACCACAGGCCCATGACACTACCACAGGCCCATGACACTCTCACAAGACAGAACTATTCCATGTTATTGCACTGTCGCCACCCAGTTCCCTCCCCAAACATCCATTTCCTGCAAAGACAAATCCGGCTGAGATCTGTCCGACTCAGACGACAATATGCAGAAATGTATACATTCGCTCCTGCGCATGTGCTATATGCCAAAACTCACTATTTGCATCACTGAAAAGACAGGGTTGGGTACGGGATGCCGGCACTCGGGATCCCGGCGGTCAGAATCCCGACGCCGGAAACCCGACATGGTTAGGATACTGACACCTGTCGGTCAGTAACCTAACCCTCCCCCTCTCCCAACATTTGCTTAATCACTTCTAAGAGATCTCCTGTCAATCTTTCATGGTAAAAAATAAAAGAAAACCTTTCATAATATTAAATAAATCAATAGGTCTCTAGGTTAAGGATTTAAAGAAAAGCAGCAAATATGTATAGATGCTAAAAGTGAAGGGAAATTGAATAGAATTCTATATTTAATTATAGTATACCAATCAACTACAAACAGTAAACTTCTAAGTACAGAATAAGACACCAGCACTAGACAGCATGGTGGCACAATGATTAGCTTGCTGCCTCAAAGCCCTGTTGTTTTGGGTTCAAATACCACCAAGGCGCTATATGTGTGGAGTTTTTATTTTCTCTCCATGTTTGCAAGGTGTTTTCTCCTTTTCCTTAGTTCAGTTGGCTTCTGACAAAAAAAAAAATAAACCCTAAATTTTATGTGTGTGTACTTGTTGTGATAGGGAATATAGATTGTAAGCTCCACCGGGGCAGGGACTGAATGATTAAATATTATCTGTAAAGCGTGCTGCAGAATATGTGTGCGCAGCATAATTAAGTGTTAATAAATAAATAAACAGCCCTGGTTCTGTATTGCGTGGTAAGATAGACCGCAATACGCACACCAAGGTGCACATTTGCTTTTACGATCTCTTTAAATGTACAGTAAATGTTCAACTAGGTGTGGCACACTGTGCATGAGTGTACGTGATTCAGCAGAAGTTATATGTAAGTAACGTAGAACTCCTTCTAACTTCAGCTCACACTCAAACACCACCGTCTTGCTTTAAAAATCTATGTGCATTGGAGGGAATCTCATTGCACTTGTGCGAATCGAAGCGTACCAAATATAATTTTGCTCTGTTCATTTTCCGTGTTGCATTTCATAATTGTGGCCTATGGAGGCGGATATTTTGTGGACTAAACCAGTACTGAGTGATGTCACTAGTTCCTAGTGAATTCATAGGCTGCATCCCCATGAATATCACCTCAGCCAACAAAATGGCTGCCACTACAGTACTTAGTTGACTGAGACACAGCTATATTTTCACTATGCTCAGCTAAGTGCATGTAGCAAATTAAATAAATTGTTTAAAATCTCAATGATGGACTGGCCTTTATTCTTTTTTCTTTTTTTATCAAATATTGATAATTGATTTAAAAGCAAATCTCAATCCAGATTGTTGTTGGGTGATCCTCCCATCAGGGCCGTAACTAGGGTGGTGCCATGGCACAGGGCACCACGGGGCAGGGGGCGCTGTTTGGGCCTGTCAATTTTCCTGTTTATTATCATTCTCACTTGTAGCTTCCTCTGCTTTTATCCCCAGCATCTCCTGGCCTCCCCTATCTCTTCCCTGGCCCTTCCCCATTAGGCCATGGCCCTTTTTCAGGTGCACTATCTTATGTCCCTATTTAAAAATGGAAGTACCAATGCTCTCTCTGCCACAGGGCACCAAAAAGTCTAGTTACGGCTCTGCCCCCCATAATACTGGATAGCTAGTTTCTTGATACCTCATTATTCCTTTTTGGTCTGTGGCTCCCAGTCCTCCTGTCTCGAACAAGGTCCCTATTGGGATATGGATTTGGAACTGTTACTGTATTTAATATGTACTTGCTATTGTACCTGTGTTACTGGGCACATTAGCCAAGTAGATGACTACATGTATGTTTATTACTGTACACGATTACGAACATTTATGTGTTTTTCCATTTTTCTTCTGTATACTTGACATATCAGGCTCGATGTTTGTAAGTTAATGTGATGCTGTACTAAAAAGTGATTTAAAACAAAAATGATCATTTTTAATTCATCAAGTGGCAAAATGAAGGGAAACAGGACATCATTGATTAGTATTCCACCTGATAGTGATAAAATCGATTCATACTGAAGTAATTAGGAAGAGTTTTTATTGCACGAACAGTCAATTATAGTAATTGAGGTCAGGGGTCACTTGCTCGCTCGGTTACGTCTGAAATAATACTGACCAGTTCAATGGACATCTTAATTCAATCAAAGATGTATATAGGTATACCTGTTCTATATAGACACATCCCTTGTCTCTCCATGAGCACTATAGTCTATAAATCTGTATTAAGGTGTCCTGACTGGCTCAATAAAATTTGCTGCCTGTTTATTTCACAATCTAATGATAATAAACATTATATAGTTATGGTCAGTCCAATATAAGTTTCATTAGTTTAAATAAGGGTAGTTTCTGCAGGTATCAGGGTGAGACAAATAGTGATGAAGAAAAAATATAGTCACTTACAGTACAAGTTATAAAGAGTAAATTATATATTAATAAAGTGAGGTTTACAGACTGGTTTGGAGTGCACTTATATATACAGTATATAATGGCAGCTGATTAGACAGTTCTGTCCATTATATACAGTAACACACTAGATCAATCAAAACTGATTACTGGGTATGGATTAACAGACATCTGTCCTGGATATGATGCAGTTTAATGATCACAAGGACCTGGAAATGATGCAGTTTAATGATCACAAGGACCAATGATCCCCATGTCACTGAATAATGCTGTACATGAGCACTCTCTCCTCACCTCGAGCAATAGAATATTAGAAGCAGGAGAAGACAATATACAATCCCATGACGGACTCCCATCAGTCTCAGTACCGTCTATGCATTTACAAAACAAGGGACACAACCATGTGCTTAATTACACCCAGGGACTGCAGGTGTAGTCACCAAGAGATAACCAGCTGGGGCAGTGTCAGTAAATTAATTTGGAAAAAATGTGGCTTTCTCTATACAGTACATTAATTTTGTGTTTCTCAACAGATCAGCAAACAAAATATTCATAAAATTAAATAAAGCTATTATATATATACACACATATATATATATATATATATATATATATATATATATATATACATACTCAATCTTCAGCTCCGCAATACACAGTAGAACGGGCTGCACAATATGTCACAGCCTGCCAGAGATTGAGAGGGACCTGATAAATCACAAGGGACTAAACTATGCCTCACACCTGATGACATCAGCCATACCGATATAATGTACATATCTCACCCATCTCACTATCACGCAGATGCTTTGGCCATGCTGAACTATAGTTTCCAATACAGCATTTTTAAATGTGAATGTGAGAGAGAAAGAAGGGGACAGATATCATACTTGCCTACTTTTAAAAAAGCATTTCAGGGAGATTGTGAAAGCAGCACCTATGAGCGAGGCGGTAAAGTGGGCGTGTACTGATACATCTGAGGGGCGTGTCATAATACTGACTTACATCCAAATGTAAATGAGCCCCAAAGCAGTTAGTAAGATCTATTTGTTGATAAAAACACACCAAAACTTTTAAGAAAATTAAGAAAATGCCTGTAACCTTAGGGATCATTGGGGAAGATGTATGACGCCCAGAAGCATGTATGTATGATCGGGGATCTTGGCGGTAAATGCGCCCCTGTTATTATCGGCGCTGCTATCTACAAGATAGCAGCGCCGATAGCCTGGGCCATGTACGAACGGTCATACCGCATGACCGTTCGGCCGGCTGTAGCTGTCGTTAGGCGCTAGCCTATACCCACAGCAGGGACAGCGCTGTCCCTGCTGCGGCTGCTGCCGGCTCCAGGCTGCGCTCGGGGATCTCTCGATACTTGCGAGATCCCGCACATGCTCAGTGGAGCCGGCCGGGACAGAGACACAGCGCATCAGCACTAGGCTGATGCGCTGCTGTCTCTAGCGGGTAGCGCCGGAGGGGGGAGTTATAGTCCCCCCTCTCCGGCCGATGAGATGTTCTTACATCTCATCGGTAGTGCTTCCTGCTGTGCCTCGGTAAAGAGGCGAAGCAGGAAGTGTTATAGCGGCACATTCATACATCTACTCATTTGTGCCTTATACTTAATGCAGGGAAATTATACTAATTATCCCCTTTGAATTTATACATCTGTTTTATATATATATATATATATATATATATATATAACAGCTTCATAATGGGGTAAGGTGCAATCAGGGAGATTACTATACTCTTCAGGAGTCAAGGAGATTGCTACTATTTCAGGGACTCTCCCTGACAATCAGGGAGCGTTGCCAAGTATGGTCCGATAGAGAGACTGTGGGAGAGTTAGAGGAGAGACTGGCAGTGGCTCAGAGAGAGCCGGACAGAGGGCCTGATTCACTACGGATCGCAATACTGTGTACGCACGCAGTTCAGCTACGATAGCAAGCGAAACCACTGCGATCGCAATGCAAACTCAGCACCACATACTGTAAGGACGCCCACTCTACCATACGCACATCCAGAATAGCAAAACCATCGGTACAATCGAGTACCATTGGACCCATACGCACACTTGCACACTGTCAGGATGCAGCCTGGGATCGGCCGCTACTGACCTCTGCGCTGGTGTCCTTGGGCTTAGGTGTCCAGATGCTGGGAGTGGAGGTGAGTGGTGACTGAGTATTCTCCCTGGGGTCCGCTAGGGCTTCCATGCTGGCGTCCTGGTTTCCGGGGTGCCGGGCATGGGCGCAGCCATGTTGGCTCATATCACCTGACTAGTCTCTCCCAATGATAGTCCTGTGGTCACTCAGCTGATCCAATGGCTTTCATGCTAATCTCAGCCTGAGAGATTAGTTCTCTCTCAGTATTCTACCTTTCATGTTTTCTATGTCTGTGTGTCTTGTATATGTGCTGCTAGTTCTATTGCAGCTTTCTGTGCTATTGAGGTGTCAGATTACCTGCTAGTACTAATTAGCTCCCAGCTGCCTCTTTAAGCATTCCCAGCCAGTCTACAGCTCTGTATTTGTCTGTGTATATCTGCACCTGCATATGTAACATTCCCAGTATATGCCTGTCTACATCTCTGTGTATTTATGTGCAAATCTGCACCTGCTTTGTTACAATTCCCAATATATGTGCCTGTGTCCACTTCTCTCTGTGTCTCACTGTGCTAATCACTAGTTAGCTCTCAGCTGGTCATCCCAGGACTTCCCAGTATTTGCCTTTGTCCATTCTGCTCTGTATCTTGTCTGTGCAAATCAGCACCAACATATTTAACTGTTTCCAGTCCATGCCTGTGTTCTAGCATTCAGATCCATCTCCAGAGTTCTAGCATTCCATTCACCTCCAGTATTATAGCATTCATTATAGTCCCGGTCTTCTGCCATTCCCAGGTACCTGTCCAGAGGGCTGCGACCTGCTCACTTGGTGCGGCGAAAACCAAATCCCGATTGGAGGGGTCACTGGAGAAAACCACCAAGTGAGTTAGACTCCGCGCCTCTGGGCAGGAGCCAAACCTGGGTTCGACCACAACTAGGAGACCTAGTCCATTCACTCCCATAGTCACCCGAACCCCCGTCTCACCGTCCTCCACAGAGGAACACTTGCAGCGGATCGTGACACATAAGCCCTAATCTTACTCAGAAATTGCTAACAGCGACGCATGCTATGAGGCCTCACACTGCGTATGGGATCGCAGTGGATAATTTCTGTACACCCCTACATTGAAATGCACTGGCACGCCTGCGTTCTCCCGACCACCCCACCGTCACCACCCACAAATGGCACTTCCTGTCAATCACTCTGCGATGGGTCTGCGCAGCCTCTGTGATCGCGGGTCCCAATCGCAGTGGCCAGCTCACCCACTCGCACTGCGATGCATGCACAGAATGCAACAATGGGCCGATTGCGTGCGTATTAGCAACTGCGATCCTTGGTAAATCAGGCCCAGAGTGAGAGTAGAATAGAGAGTATAAGAAGGAGTGACAAAAGAAGAGAGGGTGCGGTAGAGAGCGAAAAGAGAAGTACTATGGGAGCAGGAAAGAGACTGGAGAATGGCGGAGAGACTGGGGCATATTTATTACAATTCCCATTATAAATGCGATTGTGATGTGATAATATCGATTAATATCACATTGCAATATTAGATATTATAATTATAACAGGGATTTATCATAATAAAGGTGTTGGGACAGAGCTTGCCAGAAAGGGACAATTGGAGAACGCACCCTGCAGCCCGTGGAGTCTGTAGGCTACTTACTAGAGCAAGAGGCCCTGCCCATTAGGCCCCCAATTACCATGCACTGTGTCTATCAGATGACATGTGTCACCAGGGGCCAACGGAGAGGAATTTGCAAAAAAGTAGCCCATAGGCTAACGCCACCTGGAATTGAAGCGTCAGTCTGGTTGAGCATAATGAAACCCCTTGGTGGGTCTGATCAGGGCCGGCTCGAGGGGTCGGAGCACCCTGTGCCAGCTCTTGAGAAGGTGCCCTAACATCATAGGCCACGCCCCATACGTGACGTTATTTGGAGGCATGCGCGCATGGCACGCCTCCAAATAACGTCAGGCTGGGGGGAGCCTCACTAGCTGGGCTTCCCCCAGCCCTCTCCCGTCACTGAATGGATGCCGCTAGCATGTGCGCAGCATCCATTCAGACTCCGGAACCTCCCGATTTGACCACCCGCTGGCCATTTCGGCCCACGGGTGGAACAGCGGGACAGTACTGTCCTGCTGAAATCGTGATGTTGGGGAGGGGTGCGCCCTCTATGGGTGGCGGCCCTGTGCGACTGCACTGGTCGAACACCCCTAGAGCCGGCCCTGGGTCCGAGCATAGGTTCTATCCCTCACCCTTTTAAGAAGATGTGGGTGCTGCTTTAATTATTAGTGTCAGATTTTGATTGATGGGATTTTCACCATTTAGGTGAAGGGTGTGTGTTTTTTATTAAGCAATCATTTGTTGCAGCTCGCCCTCTTTTCTTCTGGAATCCCACCCTCCCTGCCTAGATTTTGTTCTTTGCTGTTTTGTTGCACGGTGTTAGTAGAACGGTTGCTTGTTTTTTGCATGGTGTCAGTATTGGACAGTCCAACTCCTGTGTTTGTGTCGTTATTTTAGTTTAAGTTAGATATGTTTCATTAAAAAGTGGAGACCTATGCCAAGATGTAACTGATAGGGGGTTTATGCTTCATATTCTGGAACTTGGTAAATATGACTCAATAGCAGCCCCTATAGAAAGCTATCGGAGATATCTGCTGCAATCCCTCCATAGTACATCTGGGGGATACTGAATATTTGCAGGTACCCCTCCAAAAATGGCTGTTTTGGGGGGATAACCTGCAAATATTGGTTGATAAATGGGCCTCTTGGTCCGAAAACATTTAATAATTGTGGTTTATTAACTCCCAATCAGCGGTATGGGAAATGTGGAGAGCATACAGAGCTGATGACAACTTTAGAGCATGGAGATTTTTTCGCCATCTTCTCCAAAAGTCCTTTGTTAAACTTATGTGAACCTTAAAATAATGTGTAGAAAGAAAGATAGAGAGAGAGAGATAGGGAGAGAGAGAGAGAGAGAGAGAGGGGGGGGAGGGGGGAGAGAGAGAGAGAGAGAGAGAGAGAGAGAAAGACAGAGCAAAATAAGAGAGAAGAGAGAGACAGGTAGATAGAGAAGGAGAGAGAGGAGATCGAGGGAGAGGGAGAAAGAGAGAGGGGACGGTGACAGAAAAAGAGGGGGAGAGAGGGGGAGGGAGGGAGTGAGAGAGAGGGAGGGGAGAAAGAAAGAAAGAAGAAAGAAAGAAAGAAAGAAAGAAAGAAAGAAAGAAAGAAAGAAAGAAAGAAAGAAAGAAAGAAAGAAAGAGGGAGGAAGGGAAAGAGATGGGGAGAGAGAGAGAAAGAAATACAGGGGTAAATTACTAAGATGGGAGTTCTATTAAGAAGTGATAACAACCAATCAGATTCTACTTCTCATTTATCTAGCACCTTCTAGAAGATAATACCTGGAATCTGATTGGTTGCTATGGACAACATCACTTCTTAATAGAAGAGATACATTTATATGTGGTAGGTGTAGAGCCCCGTAGTACTTATTACAGAGAGTGGGATTTGGGATGTAATTTATGTATGAGTCGTAGGATGTTTGGAAGTATAAGTTAGTATGGTTAGTGGTTAATAAAGGGTCAACTAAATTATATTCGCCCAACAAGTCCCTGCGAGTAAGTGCAATTATATGCTAATCCGGGGCGAGATCGGCCTATGAGGGTGGGGAGATGAGATGCCATTGCAGCGACAACGACCCCTATGTGTTTGTTACTTTCAGCTTTACAAAACTGCAAGCATGGACTGTGCACTATCATTAGGGTTCCAACTTCCAATGTTTCCTCTCTGGGGAAGTCAGTGCTTTCATACCTTGTTTCTGTCACATGCAACTTGATGTCTATCTTTGTGTGTTGTTTTCTTTTAAAACAGACGGTCATAGTCTACTGTAGTTTCTCATTACCTTAGAAGGGGGTAGAAGACGGTATCAGGGGCAGGGCCAGCAGAGGGGGTACTGGGGCATGTGCGGGGTTTGGGGAGAGACACGTGTGCAATCAATAATTATTATAGTGATGGATATATATTTGTGGCACCTTTATTATTAAAAAAAAATTATATAATAATAATGAACCACTTGCAGACATACGCAGTAAAGCTTTCACTGAGTGAAGGGGAGGATGTTGCCAAACAGCACAGCACCATCCCTGGTCAGGAAACAGAGGAGATGGTTCCATAGGAGAGAGGAGAGGATCGCAGGAGAAGAAACTGTGTGACAAGGAAGAGAGTCAGAAGCCAGGGAGAGGGTCTTAAGGGAGAGGGGAGGATGTAAGTATATAGAACCCCAGGAGACCCCCTGTTCCTAAACTGATCTGCTGCTCGCACAGAAATTAGATGTCAGGCTTTTCCAGCTTTATCCAAAAATGCCAGGAAAGATCTCTCTATTATTTTTTTTTCCCCTATTATAACTGTAAATGAGATTCTCTATTTTTAATTAATTTCACCACAGACAGAGCAGACTGCATTGTGGGGTACATTTCTGCCTTATTGCTGAACAAGGTCTTTTTTTTTTCCCCGCACAGCGTCCGTGGAGCTGCCGAAGATACTGCATAATACATCTTGCTGTGTTGTAGATGAATCTTCCCAATGCCCTGCACACTGCATCTGCCATAATCCTGGACAAACAACTCACTTGTCCAAAAATCTGGCCATATGTTTTCATAGTACCTTCAAAACCCTTTAATGACTCTGACTCCAAATCATTAAGCCCTTACATAAAATCACTTGGAGTTGACATGTTGGTTGCTTGGTAATTTTATTTTTAGAATTCCAAGTACAGCTCCATGTTCCATTGTCACACTGCCCTCTAGTGGTAGAAACAGTCCATGTTTTTTTAATATCAAAATCAAAATACTAGCATATGTACAGTAAAAGGGATTTTGTTTATTAAAATGTGTGCCATGTTTTATTATCTCTTTAAACACATATGGTACAATTTATTTTATTCTTTATAGCATTCTATTCACTTTATGATTATTGTTCAATCTTAATACAGGGCATCTTGCAGCAAATTGTCAATGAATGTTGGTAAATTGTACAGTCACAACGTCCCTAGACAGTCATTCTGTGCTGCTCAAACTATATTCTGTGTTCTCTGTTCAGGAGAATGTGCAGTTTCACCTTCACAATTTGATGCCCTATTATATATCAGAGGTTTCCAACCTCCGTCATTACAATCCACGTTTTAAGGATAGCCATGCTTCAGGACAGGTGAATTAGTACCTCAGTCAATTTGATATTACCATCTGGACTCAAGCATGGATAGCCTTAAAACCTGTACTGTAATGGCAGAGATTGGAAAACTCTGCCCTATGTAATAGCATTACCCAGAGGTCTATACTCTTTATGAAGCAGCTTATTTGCATATAGCAGCTGGCATTACTGCCTGACGGTGATACAAAATGCAGCCGCACTATCTAACTATACAATAATAATACTGTCCCTAGGGAGTGTAACATAAATATCTCCTAAACACCTCATTATTTTAGTGAGCCTGGACCGTAGATACAAGATTCATCCATTGTTTTGGTGACAAACAAGCTTTTTCTGAAACCTGAAATATCACCGCAAACCGAAGCATGGGACATTTGTAGCTGCCTATTAACTGAGTCTGGTTCTATGGGCCTGATTCAGAGCCGGACGCTATTTGCGGACGGTCGTTCTGAAAAAGGGGCCGGATATTTAAATTAAGCGCTCGCTCTTTGCGGTCTGTTGACGCCTCTATGTCTGAACGAGCGACCGAAACATGCTCTCGCTATTTTGAAAAAACGCCCCCTGGCCGCTCGCATCATACGTCATCTCCGCTATTTATTAGATTAATCGAGTACATCGAAAGGCGTCTGAACTGCTCGCTATTCTTGTGGTAGCATTTTCCTACCGCAGTCATGCGAGCAGTTCAGGCTAAAAGACAACCAAGTGACGTGGTCGATGACGCTGCTTTGTTAATTATGCACACCCTTAAATCGCCCGTTTTGACCGTTTGGCATGCCTGCGTTCGGATCTCCACTCCCCGTTTTCAAGCACCTTCCCCTGTTACCACCAACAAACGCCTCATCCTGTCACTCAAATTAGCAGGCATTCGCTATTTTGTGAGCACACGAATTCCGACCGCACTGACTGGTTCGCGCATGCGTATTACAACCCATACGCAGATTTGCGAACATCGCTCGGAGCAAACAAGCGGCCGCTTACGAGCGGCTCTGAATCAGGCCCTAAGTTCCTAATAAGCTACTGATTCAATTATTTTGTTACCGCCATGTGTTGGTCACAAGTGGTACTGCAGCATTTGACCAAGCATGGATTCCATCACTCACTGTCAATCAAAGTCAGACATACAGTCTTGGGGCCTGATTCAGACTTGGGAATAGAGTGAGATATCTCTCTCAACTGTGAACCCGAACAAACCATATTGCACTGTAAGGGGTGTAAATACATAATTTTTTTTACATGTGGGGTAAATACTGTCTGCTTTTGCATGTAGCCCACAAATACGGCACAGCTTTATTATTACTCTACAATTTAGATGCCAGTTTGGAAACACTCCTCCCAAAACTAAGTCTCTCTGCACATTTTACATCTGCCCCACCTGCAGTGCAGCATGGTGTCACCAAGATTATCAGTTGAGAGAGAGATCTCACTCTATTCCCAAGTCTGAATAAGGCTCTTGGATCACTACACTTAATGTGCACTTCGTATTTATTTCATACTTGCCTACCCTCCCGATTTGGTCTGGAGCCTCCCGAAAATCAAGTGCCGCACCCACCCCTCCTATTCCCCCGCAATAACCCCTGCAACCCCCGCAGCGGGGGGGGGGGGGGGGCGGTGACGCGATTCGTGGCATTTTGGCCCCGCCCTCTGCTTCACAATGCCTATATTATCGGCACTGTGTAGTGGGGTCAGGGCCAAACTGACGCGATCACGTGGCCCAGCCCCCGGAATGCCCACAAGTGCTTGTCCCTCCGCCCAGACACCCCCCCTTGCCACCCCCCGTCCTGCCGATCTGGCTGCTCCCTCCCAGAAGGTGACTTCGAGAGCTTTGGTTGGCAGAATTATCAAACACACTCAGGGATCCTTTATATTTAAGAACAAATAGTGCCACTTTCACGTTGGTCGATAATAGTTACTCTTTATTTACTATATGCAAAAATATGCTTCAGTGACATAACTAATTCCGAGGAAATGAATAGCTGCTGGTAAAGTGATAGTAATAGTACTACTGAGCTGATACCTGTAGTTATCAGTGAGCTGATATAATTGCTAGTGTCCCAACTTTGGGGGAAGTGTCTGCGATCTGGTCCCCGTACAGGGCTGTGGCCTGTGAGAAGCAGTGTGGGCTTCAGGAATGTGGGTGTGGTTATGTTGGTCAGGACCGTCGAGAGCTCTGATGGGTGTGTGTACTACTGTACTGGGGAGGTGAGTACATGGGTACTTGCAATTAGGCTCTTTAGGGTGTTATGTTTGTGGCCCCCTAATAACATTGGCATGAGTCCTATGTTTATTGGCCAAGTGGTAACCCTTAGTAAGACTCTATATAAACATTGTCACCTACTAAGCAACTCATTAAAATACTTCTTTACCATTACCAATACAAAACATCTCACGGCAGCCATGGGAGAATCCCTGTTTTACT
Source organism: Taudactylus pleione (assembly GCA_031769625.1). Lineage (NCBI taxonomy): Eukaryota > Metazoa > Chordata > Amphibia > Anura > Myobatrachidae > Taudactylus > Taudactylus pleione. Next base: position 1,456,679 of record JAUIMM010000205.1, read on the forward strand.
TAGCAGGAAGAGTCCTAAACAATTGTTCTTTTCAGCATATCTGAATAATGTGCCTTTAAGAATAGATCGCAGTGATAATACAACTTTCGCCTCCTCTCCTACCTCCTACATCCAGGCAGCTCAATTACAGAAAATCCAATTTCTAAATGAACACAATAGAGTTTATTTCACTTTTAATTAGAACACGGTTCCCTTTCCTCTCCCAGTCTGTATTTGTGCTGTAGCGAGCGAAGATGATCCAGTAAAAAGTGTAAGATTATTATTTTTTTGTCATTGATTTGCTTTGGCTCAGTAACAATGTTCGTCAGTTCCAGATAGTAATAGTCTCAGTAGTTATATGTTGCTCACTATTACTATTTTACTGTATTTCACACTTTCCTTATTTGCTAGGCAATTTGCACAACATGCTCTATACGGAATCAGAATGTAATACCGTCGGCCGAATGGCCGGGAGTTTGATTCCCTGCAGCGTCAGGCCGACAGAGGAATAGATCCCGGCAGCGGCAGCCCGACAGCGCTGGAAATCCCGATCATCCCTAGTTAAGTATTAACTAACCTAACCTACCCCCCTAACCCTAACCCTCCCTTAGAGGTGCCTAACCCTAACCTCCCCCCCAAGTGCCTAACCCTAATCCCCTCTCTAAGTGCCTAAACCTAACCCCCCCTTCCCCGCTGCCTAAACCTAACCCTAACCTCCCCCCGGGGGTGCCTAACCCTAACCCTCCCTCCCCCTCTAGCCTAACCCTAACCTCCCGGGGGGGTGCCTAACCCTAAGTCCCCCCCTGGAACCCTAAACCTAACCCTCCCCCCCGCGGCTGTCCGCTCGCGGCGTCCGGCATCCCTTCGATCGGGATGCAGGTCTCCCGGCGTCGGTGAAATAGCGGCGTCTACATCTAGACGCCGGTCATTTCACCCACGCCGGGATATGACAGTCGGGAAGCCGGCTGGTCAGTATAATGTCAGCCGGCTTCCCGATTGCATCCCCTCTATACAGTAATCTATACATTGGAGGTGGACATTTGTGCAATGACCCCAATAACGTTAATAATGCAGCCTATTAAGTCACCACGAATCCTGGTCACACTGCACGAAGCACAGAGCAGCCAACTGTCCCTAGTTACCAGAGTTGTCCCTGAAAAAAATCCCCATGTTTTCACTTCGTAACCCACCAAAGTTTAACTCCATATTTCTGAGCTCTACGGCCATACAAATGGATTGCCATATGTATTAAAAAGGTCCACAGCAGATATAGGAGCTAGCGCCATCTATAGGTAGCATTGCCTATAAAAACCTTAGGACTCCCGTGTCATAAATCCGGAAGTCACTTAATCTCTGGGGCAGCTCTATATCGCAAGCACTGTCCCAGTAGGTAAGTATTCATGCATGCTGGCGTTATAACACATTGGTAGGCATGACAATAGGGGCGGGATGTGTCATAATCAAATTGCCATTCATGATACATCCTGCCCTATGTATCACTGCATTGCCAGGACGGGACCTGATTTTTTTTCTGCTTCTTAATCATGGCATTCTTCCTGACTTTGCAGCACTTCTTATTGGGACATACAATAAGGGGTTGGGGGGGCGGGATCAAATCATGATTGGGGCGTGGCTACACTCAGGGAGTAACCTAGTGTTGATGAAGTATTAGACTTAGCCGAATTCAACCCCTCAAAAAATTAAAAAAAAATTTGCCACATACAATACAGGCAGGTGCTCTGCTTATGCGGAAAACGTGACAGACCTCACAATGTGGGAAATGTATTAAAATGTCAATTATCTCCGAGTAACAGACATCCAGCATTTTGACACTTATCATAGCAGTGCAAGATCTCTTAAGGGTATACTTACTAAAGTGCGGGTTTTTGGAAGTGGGGATGTTACCCATAGCAACCAATCAGATTCTAGCTACTATCTGCTAGAAGGTGCTAGATAAATGATAAGTAGAATCTCATTGGTTGCTATGGGCAACAACTCCACTTCTAAAAACCCGCACTTTAGTAACTATACCTCCTTAGTGCTGAAATGTATCAAAACAACAGTCGCCTGAGAGGTGTTGCGCAAACTGATCACTGGCTGCAATTGCAACAGTGACGTCTAAAGCTTCAGATCTCAGTTTGTATAAAACATCAGTGGCGTCACAGGGGGGTGCGGGCCGCACCCGGGTGTCACCCGTCGAGGGGTGACACCAAACTGCCGACTCCCCCTCAGTGAAAGGAGCCGGGTGCTGCACTGTAACATTCCGTGAAGCACTTGGCTCCTGATAAAGCGAGGGAGTCAGCACTGCCCGCAGAGTGGTCCCCGGGTGCAGTCCGCAACTCCGGATCCCCCTCCACCGGAGCACCCCAGTTGTTACGGGGTTTGGGCCGTAAGGCCATGCCCCTTTGTGAGGCCACACCCCCCTTCCGTGAGGCCACATCAGCTTTCTCCCGGCACGCACCTCCGCTGCGCGCACTAAAGACCTCCCCGCACCGAGTGCAATAGCGAGGAGGGATGCAATGTAATAAGACACTGGCCCGAATGCATAGGCGACGGTACGTGTGTGTGTGTGTGGGGGGCGGCACCTCTCCCTCACAAACATTTTAGAAGCGCCAGTAGACTGGCGGCCGTAGACAGTCAGGGGCTGTGCATTATAGAAATAGGCTGCGCAGTATGTACGGCCTTTTAAGTTACAAGAACGCACATTAAATCTCCTCCGAGCCGTACAGGCGCTGTGCAGCCTATTGCCATAACGCACAGCCCATGCCTCCTGCTCCACTGTGGTTCCACCCTCCTCTTCTTCCGTGGTGCCGACCAGCTCCTCCTCCAGGCTATCGCCCCGTCTCCACCCAGCAACAGGTAAGTTAGAAGAGGGGGAGTGCCAAAATTAAATTATATCTTGCTCCCCCCCCCAACATAAAAACACCTGTGATAACAAAGGTTGATTTTGCCATTTAAATTATTGTAACTTAAAATCTACGGGCTAAATAACCGAAATTGTGCTGGTTCCTGCAACTCGCAGGCTATTACATAATATATATAGGGGGTGAATGTACTAAAGCCTTGGAGAGAGATAAAGTGGAAAGAGATAAAGTACCAACCAATCAGCTCCTGTCATTTTTCAAACACAGCCTGTAACATGACAGTGAGGAGCTGATTGGTTGGTACTTAACTTAGTACATCTCCCTTATACTGTAAAATACGTAAACTATACTGTATATCTCCTACTATAAAATAGCCAACCGTATTCTAATGTAAAAATATATATAAGTACGTTCATCTAAACTAGTTATGAAATTTGCCTAGTAGTATGAACTACAGCAATTATAAGTGAAATACAGGGTCTCTATTTCATATTTACTTAAATTGCATTTAAATTGCTTTAAAACCAAGTAACAAAATTGAAGATGCAACATAACTGAAGTGCCAAGGAAATTAAGGAGGGAAAAAAGCTTTCTTGGCAAAACTACCGGCGTTTCTGTGTCATTTCAGCACAATTTAATATTCTATTTCAGTAAAATGTGAAAATGTTCCATTTAGCTCTGAAATTCTAACTGTGCACCTTAAACTGAACATGGCTATTAGATTTAGCAATAATTATATCTATTACAATCCAAAGGCGTAACATTAAAATATGCAATATTCTAAGTTTTAAAGATTTGTCCCTTGAAATGTCCTATGCTTCATTATTCTCACCGGCTGCCCAGTGCAATTCCTCCTTTACATAATCTGCATATTTGATGCAAATCTCACTATCAATTCTTAGGGGTCTAGTTACTAAGCAGTGTTAGGAGACAGAGTGAAAAGTGATAAGAAAGTGATAAGGTGCCAGCCAATCAGCTCCCAACTGTCATCTCACAGGCTGTGTTTGAAAAATGACAGTTGGGAGCTGATTGGCTGGCACCTTATCACTTTCTTATCACTTTTCACTCTGTCTCCTAACACTGCTTAGTAAATAGACCCCTTAGTGGCATATTTAGTAAAGTGTGGGTTTTTAGAAGTGGAGATGTTGCCCATAGCAACCAATCAGATTGTACTTAACATTTATCTAGCACCTTTTGGAAGATAATAATAGCTATAATCTTATTGGTTGCTATGGGCAAGATCTCCACTTCTAAAATCCTGCTGTTTGGTAACTATACCCCATAGTCTGTTCACTTTGTTAGTTAATATAAGCTTTTACAGTAATAGAAAATTATAAGAACCAAGTTTCACTTTAGGGTGATGTTTCAGCAGTGTAAAGAGTGGAGAAGATGCCCATAGCAACCAGTCAGCTTCGAGGTAGCATTTATTAAGTACAGTCTATAAAATTATAGATAAAATCTGATTGGTTGCTATATGGGCATCTTCTATATCTGCATACCTTCCAACATGACCCTCTCCAGGAGGGACACAGTGCTCTGGTCCTGGACTTCCCTGGTAATTTATGATTGGTGGAGGCTCCAGAGGTGGGGCTGCAGTACAGTCCAAAATTCAAATAGGGGAGTCACACCAACTGCCAGTGAGTCCCAGCCAGTGATGTTTGGCAGCGTGTGAAATGACAGTTGGTGTGACTCCCCTATTTGAATATTAAACTGCGCTGCAGCCTCACCTCTTACCAGGGAAGTCCAGGACCAGAGCATTGTGCCCCTCCTGGAGAGGGTCATGTTGGGAGGTATGTATTTGTCCACTTCTCCAATCTTTTCACTGCTTCACACATTACACCTACAATCAGTTATCAGTGGGGACTTACTTTTGAGGTCGAGGTTTCGGGCTCCTGCTGTGCTCTGTGTAGTGATTTTGGTGTCAATTTTTACGGTATGAAGATTGCTTGTGTCTCGCGATATCATAACATTGTGCCATTGGTGGTCATTTAAGGGTTTGTTCGAGCTCCCTTTAATTAGATTTGCACCATTTCCCAGATCAAAAACATAATGCAAATATCTGAAAAATAAAGTTTTTTTTATTTATTTACACATACATATAAAAGCTTAAAAAGGTTCGTAAAATGCTGTAATAACTTTACACCTCTTGTACCTTTATGTCAACTGTGAACAGGACCACCACCAGGGGGGGGACTCCCGCTTCCCCCCCCTGCCACAATAAAAGTGAGTTACTGACAGTGGCAGAACCTGCCGGGGGCCCGTTCCTACCAGCGCACCCGCTATTATCCCCTATCTCTAATCCCATCCACCGTCGCTGTCGCTGTATTTATGGTCCCTGGTATGCTCCCCGTCTGATTTGTGCTGGTAGCCTATGACATAATCGGGCAGCTCCGCTTCCCTGTCCTCCTCTTAGTACTATCGGCAGGTGCGCTTGCGCGATCGTGACATGTCACAACAGGGAAGGTTGCTGCACGCCGGCCACTGCAGGGGAGAAAGTCACCATCAAAACACAAGAGCCGGCTCAGAACAGAATGGAAGACCAGAGACCATCGCCAAAGTAAAGAAGGTAAGTTTGCTAGGGAAGGGGGGCTGAGCCTGGTGATTGAAGGAGGGGTAGAGCTGTGGTGTGATTATTGAAGGGGGTGACTTGCTGTGAGGAGATTACATAAAGAGGGGTGCTGTAAGGTGATTACTGAAGGGTGGGACTTTCTTTGAGGTGATTATTACTGAAGGGGGGGGTGCTGTGAGGTGATTACTGAAGGGCGGGGTGCTGTCAGCTGATTACTGAAGGGTGAGGTGCTGTGAGGTGACTACTGAAGGGCGGTGTGCTGTGAGGTGACTACTGAAGGAGGGTAATGTGAGGTGTTTATTGAAGGGGGACTTTCTGTGAGATGATTACTGAAGGAGAGATTGCTGTTAGATGATTACTTAATGGGGGTGCTGTGAGGTGATTACTGAAGGGCGCGGTGCTGTGAGGTGTTTATTGAAAGGGGGATTGATCTAAGGTGATTACTGAATGGGGGGGCGGTGAGGTGATTACTGAACGGGGGTGCTCTGAGGTGATTATTGAAGGGTGGGGATGTTGTGAGGTGATTATTGAAGGAGGGTACTGTGAGGTGATTACAGCATTGAGGCTACTGTGAGGTGGACATTGAAGTGGGCGGGGGGTACTGTGAGGTGGTTATTAAAGGTGCAGAGGGTGCTGTGAGGTGGACTTTGATGTGGGGAGTGCTGTGTGGACAATGAAGGGAGGGAGGAGTGCTGTGAGGTGGACAGTGATGGGGTCAGTGTGTGCTGTAAGGGGGTCAGTGAGTGAGCCGTGAGAGGATCAGTGTGTGCTGCAAGGGGCTCAGTGTTATATGGAAGAAACTGGTAGTGATAGAGAACTATGGAGGGGTAATGAGAGAGAGCTATGGAGGGGGCAATCCGGGATATATGCAGGGAGGACTGAGACAGTTATGAATGGGACAATCAGAGAGCTAAGTAGGAGGCAATGGAGAGGTTATGCTAGGGCAATGAGACACAACAGAGGGGGGTAATCAGATAGACCACGCCTGCAGTTTTTTTTGCCATGGTTATTTTGCTGTTGCCATGTGCTGGTAGAAAAGCCAGGGCCACTTGATTGCATTTGCTCCCCAGGCTAAAACTTGCCAGCCAGCCCCTGGCATCTGCGGCCGCGCCGCTGAATGAGAGAAGAGCCGCGGCAGGTGGTGTGGGGAATGAGGAGCCGGAGCAGACCGTAAGACAGAACAGAACAAGGAGCCAGGTAACTAAGGTGTGTCTAATTACATTTATTGCAGCATGGCAGATGTTGTGGATGTGGGGAGTTGGACTGGCTGGGGGCAACTTTGTTCATTGGTTACTTTCTCCCCGGCCATTGATTCAGACAGTGGACAGAGCATGATAGGAGTCTGGGAGAACCTCTGTCCCTGCTCCATGGAATTCCACCCATGCTGCACTCTTCTTTACTGCAAAATGTATTTATTTATATATAATCAGTTAAATTGGAGTTGTGCACCTGTATTTTTTCTTTGTGTATATATCAATGGTCTCCACAGGTAGCACCTCCAATTATATATATATATGTCCAGAATGTGCAGTCTGAGATCTATTTTCTTTGTAAACTAATTAGTGCATTGATTTGCACACCTGGGAAGCCTGAGCCACTTCCCACTCAGACTAGCACTTCTACTACATTGGTTACAGCATGGAGTCTGGCAATGTAATATGCACACCAGTCAGAGGCACAATAATAGGTAAGTCCTGCTAATATTTAGACTGTGTAGTGCAGCTTTGGTTCATTTTTGGGGTGTGGGTCCCCCTAGATTGCTTTGCTGATCTGCTTAAGGGCACCGCAGTATAACACATTTTCCTTTAACACATTTTAATACTTCACTGTCTGTGTCCTTTATATATATGTATTTCACTTTTTTATTTTTATGCTTTATATGCGGCCAGCGGCTGCTCTTAACACTTCACTTTTCTTATTAGAGCGGTGCTTTGGGGTGGATTGGCTGGGCTAGTTTGGGGGTGTCCTGCGCTCTGGATTTGAGCCTTAGTATGTTAGGGACCTGCCCGACAAGAGGTTACCCGGATATGGTGGGCAGGCCCATAAGCTTGGCCAAGATTATGCCAAAAACCTCTATGGTATTTACTGCAAAATGTATTTATTTTTATATATAATCAGTTAAATTGGAGTTGTGCACCTGTACTTTTTCTTTACATTTATTGCAGCATGGCAGATGTTGTGGATGTGGGGAGTTGGACTGGCTGGGGGCAACTTTGTTCATTGGTTACTTTCTCCCCGGCCATTGATTCAGACAGTGGACAGAGCATGATAGGAGTCTGGGAGAACCTCTGTCCCTGCTCCATGGAATTCCACCCATGCTGCACTCTTCTTTCTGTCTTCTTCAAGGCAGTTAGGGAAAGTAAGATGGTCAACTCCACTGGCTCAAGCTATTTTTAACACATTATGCCTCCATTTTCTAGATGTGCGCTGCATAATGGGGGCTGGGGGGGCCCTGTCTATTTTGTCAGTCCCGGGCCCCACAATTTCTGATGGCAGCCCTGACTGTGAAATAAACATACTGTATCAGCAACTTACAAATCTTAGGATAACAATGTTGAAATTAATATAACCAAAAAGATTTAGTTTTAAAATGAATAAAAAAAACAAAAACCTTCCAAATAACAGTTTTAAATGCCTGCACTCTACCAGCTATGTAGACTTGGCTACACAATACATACAGTAGAAAAATTGTAGACAGTACTCTGAGGACCTCTAGTGGTCTGTTAAGGAGAAACAGCACTTAGAAGTATTGGTTTCTTAATATAATACAATATTGTGTGCACAGTATTTATTTACTTCTTAGCCTATGGAGAAAGGAAGGACAGAGCACCTGTAGACAAGTTTAGGATTATGCAGAATATTATTAATATTCTTCTTCTTATTATCATCATCATCGATTTGCTTGTATAAAAATTTGACTAGGCAGACCCCCTACCCCACCTGCACCCCATTTTCCTTTATACTCCTCTGGATCATTCTGATCTTAATAAGGCTTAATAATACTACCCCTAAGTGTCCTCTTCTCCAAGGTACACCTTGCACCTGATTAAAATTTGACTGTTTCTTGGAGTTTCCCTTTCTTTTTAAGTAACACCTTTATATTTTTTTTGCCAGCAAGAAATAGCGTATCACAAAGCAAACCAGTCAGGGCTAATTTTTAATAGACAGTTCTAGGTTTAGAAAGCTTTTCACTAGATATTACTGTGCTATACAGCTATAACTTGCTTCAGAACCATTATGGCCTATGTCACTCACTATCTATTTAATGCTTTCAGACCCACAGTATAGTGCCAGAGCATCACGTTTATTTGTGATGATTCAGTCACTGTGTCTGTACTAAGTAGTTTTACAAAAGGGGCCAGAATATTATAGATAGATAGATAGATAGATAGATAGATAGATAGATAGATTGGCAGATGTACCCCATTTCATCCAGGTAGATATTTATTGTTTCCATTTCCATCTCACTGTTTCCATTTCCATCCTTCACCTCTACAGTAATGCATCACTGCTATAGTAAGACATTACCCTCCCTCATCTGTGTACTAACACATTCCCCTCCCTCACCTCTGTAGCAACACATTATACTCCCTCACCTCTGTAGTATAACACATTGGCCCTCATTCAGAGCTGCTCGCAAAAAGCGAGCACTCGCTCTGAATGAGGGCAGCCGCTTTTGTTTTGAAACCACTTTAGCGAGTGACCAGGTGATGGTCGCGATGGTCGAGACCATCGCGACCATCGGGGCTTGCGATAAGACCCTTGCGGTAGGGTCTCGTCTACAGCAAGCCCCAGGTAGCTTCCGGCTCTAACAGAGCAGGAAGCTCCCTACTGACATCGCTGGTGATATCAGTAGGGCCACCTACAAACGGCAGGTGTTCCTTCAGGAACACCTCAGCTTGTCCGGCCACACCCCCACCCCGCCTACAAAACGGGGCGAGCTGTCGATCAACATCGACAGCCGCCCTGTTTGTAGCGAGCCCCGGAGCGAGTGAATTTGTCACTCGCTCTGGGGCTTGCGCACGTGCACTGCGAGAGCTACGCATGTGCAGGCCCTCACCATCGACCCGCTTGCTAGCGCATAGCGCTTGCGAGCGGCTCTGAATGAGGGCCATTATCCTCACTCACTTCTGTAGTAACATATTTCACATTTCTCTTCCTCGCCCATGTTGTAACACAATCAATATTCCCCTCCCTCACCTGTGTACAAATACAACCCCTCCCTCACACCTGTAGTAACATTCCCCTTCCTTACCTCTGGAGTAACATATTCCCCTCCCTCGCCCGTGTTGTAACACATTCCTTTCCTCCACCTCGTAGTAACACATTTGACATTCCCCTCCCTCACCTGTGTAGTAACACATTTTCCTCTCTCCCCTCTGTAGTAACAGTGGGCCTGATTCAGAGCTGCTTGTAAGCGGCCACTCGTTCGCTCTGAGCGATGTTCGCACATCTGCGCATGCGTATGGGTTGTAATGCGCATGCGCCAACCAGTCAGTGCGGTCGGAAATAGTGTGTTCGCAAAATAGTGAATGCCTGCTAATTTGAGTGACAGAATGAGGCATTTGTGGGTGGTAACAGGGGAAGGTGCTTGAAAACAGGGAGTGGAGATCCAAACGCAGGCGTGCCAAACGGTCAAAACGTGCGTTTTAAGGGTGTGCATAATTAACAAAGCAGTGTCATCGACCACGTCACTTGGTTGTCTTTTAGCCTGAACTGCTCGCATGATTGCGGTAGGAAAATGCTACCACAAGAATAGCGAGCAGTTCATACGCCTTTCGATGTACTCGATTAATCTAATAAATAGTGGAGATGACGTATGATGCGAGCGGCCAAGGGGCGTCTTTACAAAATAGCGAGTGCATGTTTCGTTCACTCGCTCAGACATAGAGGCGTCAACACACCGCAAAGAGCAAGCACTCAATTTAAATAGCCAGCCCCTTTTTCTGAACGAGCGTCCGCAAATAGCGTCCGGCTCTGAATCAGGCCCAGTGTCCCTAACCCTGCACCAAATACTGTGTCTTTATTCCACTAACCCTGCACCCAATACTGTACACTTACCCGCAGCCCTTCCCTCACTATACAAATAGAGGAGCCACACCAACTGCCAGTGGAGCACTTGGGATGACAGTTGGTGATTGAATATGATCTGTGCTGCAGCCCCAATGAGACAGGCAGGCAGGACATTGCGCAGGGGGAGGAAACATTTTAGCCCTTTTTACCCCCTTAAGAGTTGAATTTTACTTTAACTCATTGTCAAAAGAAGGGTCGTTACGAGGGGTGTGCGACCGGTGCAGTCGCACAGAGCGCAGGGCTTTGTGGGCAACACATTCGTCACCCCTCGCCCCCTGCTTCTCTGTTGCAGTGCTGCCTGTAGCATCCACTGAATGCTACAGGTAGGCACCTTGCCAAAATTACAGCTGCCCGCAGTTTCGGGTGCGATGGCCCCGTCCCCTTATGCAAGACGTCATGGCGTCCCACACTGAAGGGGGCGGGGCCGGCAGAGGGCGCTCAGATCCTTAGTTATGGCCCTGGTCAAAAGCAAACAGTATATAAAAGTTGCCAGTATATACTTCTCGCTTTGAGCCATCATTTATAAATGGAAGTTTAATATTGCTGTATGGAATCAGTATGTAATACCACCGGCCGCAGCGGAAGCCTGGCAGGGGTGAAGATCCCGACAGCTAAAAAGGTAAGTATAACTAACCCTATTCTCCCCCATAACCCTCCTTTAGGGGTGCCTAACCCTAACCTTCCCCATAGTGCTCCTCACCTACTCACCTAACCCCCCTCTAAGTGCCTAAACCGAACCCCCCCCATCCCCGCAGCCGAAACCTAAGTCTCCCGGGAGGGTGCCTAACCCTAATCTCCCACCGGGGGTGCCTAACCCTAACCCCCCGTTCCCCTAGCCTAAACCTAACCCTCCTGGGGGTGCTTAACCCTAATTCCCCCCGGGGGGCCCTAAAACAAAAAACCCCTCCCCCCGCCCCCGGGGGTCGGCATTGCGACCATCGGCTTCCTGACTGCATCCCTGCTGTATAACGCCATGCCCCGTACTCAAGTGCCAGTGAAGTTCTGTCCATCTGATACGTAGTTGTACATACTGTATGTACAGCTCAATACAGAATCCAAGGCTTCAGTGGCATCACAATAGACAGATCATTAGGGATTTGCCGCAGTGTAGGGATGCTTAGGCCACTGTGAGTGATTTTCCTCAGATCTCAGCACTGACAGATGCAATGTAACCTGCATGACAGGTGAAACTGACAGTACGGGAGGCCTGTGACTGCCTAAATGGTTAAAATAAAGATATAATTTATTAATAAAATAATAAAATAAATAAAAGCATAAATATAATCTACAAATATAAATATAACCATTTTTTTAACCCCCTATAATTATATATAAAGAACACAGAAAATTACTCAAAACTGACTTTTTTGGGATAACTTTTTAGCATTGCATTTAGTTGGGTATTCCGATCATGAAATTGTTAAATGCGTCATTGTCGATACCTAAAACAAGATACAATAATGGCGCCCAACTTACCCTTTAACCAATTCAACTACAATAAAGTCATTGCCATCGCCACTGTTATAAAGGATGAGGCCATCGGCAGATGTGGTCTTGAACTGGAAGAAGAGGTGCATGGAGGTGTAAGCTTGCAGCGTGGCCAGGGCGACATAGCTGGCTTTCGTCTTAAAAGTGACTGGGTCAGCGATGATGTTTCTGAAACCAAAGCGGGCATTCAGTTCACAGTAATCGATGTCTCCATTTTTGCACAAGTCGATATATGCCATGCCATTGAACGATAAGCTCTGTAGATGGCCAATAAAATTGGAAGGCACAGCCGAGAGGTAGCGCCGTTCCGTTATTATCCCAGTTTCAATGTTGTGGAACTCTAGTCGTGTGTGGTCACCAGCCATCTGACCTGTAGTAAGAAATAAAGTTTTTCTTGTTAGATTCACTTCTACAATGTTCCTATATCCCTGATTGGTTGAAGATGTGTGTTTCTATATTGAGACAGTATATTAATGTTCTCATCAATTAATGTCTCTAAGCAAAAGCAAAGTGTGAACCCGAGAGTACATGTAAAGGGATATAGGCAGGAAGAAAAACAGTCCCTATAAGACATTATTTACAAAAAATTATGTCTTGATTCCCAGCAGGAATCAGTCAGACAGGATAGTAAAGTAATACTGTAAGCAAACTATTAATTGAAAAAAAAAAAGGAAAATGGCACATTACCATAATCTGTTTCATTTATAGATTGCTAAATTAAAATCAGATCCCAACTGTGGTTCTTACAGATAAATTTGATTTGTGCATTTTTCTTTTCACCAAAAAATGGAACCATTGGAGTGTTATGCTGGGTACACACTGACAGATACATTGGCCGATCAATTGATCGGCCCATATATTGTATCTGCTGCACGTCGGCCAGTGCGTACCCACGATATGACGGTGAACGTCGTCGTTCACTGACATATATCGCATAGGCTGTGCTGCACAGCCGATGGACATATATGTCTGCAGACATATCTGTCCATCGGCAGGTGTGTACAGGTGGACGGCAGACCGCCCGTACACACACAACAGCAGCCGCGAGGAAGGGGACAGGACCCGCCCCTGACCCGCCCACTGGCCGCCTGGTCCCATCACCCCCAGCCGCCGGGACCCGAAGGCACAAGCAGATGATGGCCGTTCAGTGTTTATGAACGTCCACCATCTGCAGATATATCTGTCCGTTGTGTACCCACCTTCAGAATGAAAGAGTTGGTTTCTCCTATTTTATGTCACTGAAAAGTAAGAAAAGAAACAGAGGTGGATCTATCAAGCAGTGAAAAGAATGAAGAAGATGCCCATAGCAACCAATCAGCTTTGAGGTAGCATTTATCAAGTACATTCTATAAAATATTTGGTAGAACCTTCACTCTTTTCACTGCCTGATACATCAACCCAAAGACCATATCATGTGATTCTCTTGCACTTTTATGTCATTTTAATTTAAGGCATGGCAACTAAAATACTTCTCGCCCGTGCCTCCTGCCATCAATATCACCTGTGTCCAGTGTGTTTCAGAATTATGGGAGCCACATTACAGGTCTCCCTCTGTATAAGCAGTTACAAGCCAGGTTATATTTAGTACTTAAGCTCTGGTGGTTAATAGTTATTATTTAGGCTTTTATTTGATAATGGAGGTGGGAACACATACAGTAACTAGAGGCAGTGTCATTGGCGTATCTATAATAAGTGCAGGGTGTGTACATGAGCCCCTGAGTCCAGGGGGGCCCACACAGCACAAGATGCAGCCATGTTTAATACTTACCTCTCCGGAGTCCAGCGTTGGTGCTGCAGTAGCAAGCGCAGTACAAGTGTCCTGGTAACAAGGTGCGGGCAATATGTTACCGGAGGCCTGTGCATGCGCAGTACTGGTGTCCCCGGTACCATGCCATGGGCGCCATGTTACTGGAGACCTGCGCATGCACAGTAGACTCAATGCCAGAGTCTACTGCACCACATAGGGGAGGGACCCTTAGGGAGAGATCAGCACACAGGCCCCCTCCTCTCTTAAACCGCCCCTTGGCAGCGTACATGTAGGCTGGCTGACTGACTCATATTGAGGTCTGTGACCACAACAGCATGACCATGCAAGCCCTAGCCTGGTTATGTTCCAAGATATTGGGATAATACATAGTAATGTAGGGCCTAATGTATCCACAAGTGAGCCCTTGTATGAATCCCATGCATCACCACTCTGAGATAATAGAGGAGTTTCCCCGGAAAGCATAGGTTTCAATCCTGTAACCAGCACTATGCAGTATGCCCGATAGAGTTAAAGAAATGTAATTGTAAAAATAGAGATGAGTCACTCATGTCCTCCTCGTTATCTGTACGAGTCTGCTCGATGAGACCTAAAACAGACTGTTCTGACTTCAGTTGCCTTTTCTGTTCTGACCTCGCAGCACGCAGAGCTCCAACATAAACCTACTCATTTTCAATGTACACTACACACTATGGGATTTGTTAACTGAGACTTTACAGTTTTCAGGATCATGGTGTTTGTATGTAATTTGTAGCATTATGCCCCCCAAAAATACCCTACAGTTCATTTTAAAGACACCCATGTCCCGCTTGATGATGTGTTTCACTGTGCCATGCCAACCACACCACACACCTCCCACCTGCGGCTTCCCATCTCTATCATCTGAGTGACATCGTGCATAATCAGATATTCCACAAGGCAAAATACACATAGAGATAATCACTGATCATCATTATGAAGAGATGAGAATACCTGGGGCAGTAGGAAAAAAGGGGGTTGAATATGAGATCCCGGAGGTCGGGATACCGCTGGTCAGAATACCAACAGTCATAATCCCGACACTCATAAGGAAAGCCGGTAAGACTAACCCTTAACCCTACCCCTAACTCTCCCTACCCGGTGCCTAACCCTAACCTCTCCCCCAGTGCCTAAACCTAACAAGGGGCAAATGCAGGATTATTATGAGGGGAGTATATGTATATATATATATATATATATATATATATATATATATATGTGTATAATACATATATACATACACACACAGATATATACACACACATACATATGTCACACATACCTTACATACACACACGTCACATATACATACATATACTTCATTGGGGAAGTGGCCGAGATCTTGGAGGCTGGCCTACTCTCGCAGGGGTCTACTGGACATTTCAGATAGGTACGGTTATGGTATTGAAAAAATCAAGTAGCAATTCATTAACTTTAATGTGTCTGTATTTTTCTAACTCTCCAGACAACATGTTGTCAGGTGCTCGATTTACAAAAGAGTTAAGTAAATGCAAACAAAAAAATATACATACTGCACATAATTATTTCTAAACAGAGATTTAGGGGTCTATTTACTAAGCAGTGTTAGGAGACAGAGTGAAAAGAAAGTGATAAGGTGCCAGCCAATCAGCTCCCAACTGTCATCTCACAGGCTGTGTTTGAAAAATGACAGTTGAGAGCTGATTGGCTGGCACCTTATCACTTTTCACGCTGTCTCCTAACACTACTTAGTAAATAGACCCCTTAAGCTGGCCATACACCTACACGACCAGCATAAGGTCCGATTCATCATACGATTTCCCTCCGACTCCCTGGAGCTCCCTGGCAGTCCCGGCAGCATGTTTGTTGTTTTTCTTAGCACATGATCTGTCGTAAGATCGATCCTGTGTCTCACAGGCTCATAAGGGAAACAGTCATTGAAATGACTTGAATTTCCGCACGATGGATCGCATGAACAAAATAAACGGCACGAACTGCAGACGATACGATGGACAAGATGTGCTGCACATCTGATCATAAGACCCGATTATAGGAGCCGCGGGAGCGCACATCGGATCTTATCTGACTAAAATAATACACGATTTTCACAAGATCCATCTTATGACCCGTCGGTCGAAAATCGGGCAAGTGGCCCGAAATCGTGCAGGTGTATTGCCAGCATTAGACCATTTTGGGGGTCTTGAGTAGTCTTGTGAAACAATTTGCAGTAAGGTTGTCCCTATGAAACCATTAGATAGATTATAAGCTCTCAATAGCAAGGCCCATGCTACCCTTTGTCTCTTTTGTCTGCCTGGTTTGTGCCTGTTAGTGTGGAAGTGGTGATTTCCATTTAACTTGTACTTGTTCATCGGTACTTAAACGACTGTGACTTGTATCTGCACCCCCATCCTTTGCTATTGTCTTTTTTCACTCCCTAAGATTTGTTTGCTAACTGCTCGGTGCTACAGAAATGTCTTATTGCACAGAGCTGTATAAACTGCAGAAATAAACCAATCAGTGTATAACTTCACATGAGTCGGTGATCAGACTGGCAGGCAGTTCGGAAGGCAAACAAGTAATGATTGGTATTAGAGGGATGAATAAAATGAATAGTTAGAAAATACAGAGATTATGAGGACTGAGAGCATGAAGTTGTGGTCTGGTCACAGGCTAGTATGTTCTTTTGCACTATAATCAAACATAACTAAATATAGTCATTTAAAGTTCTCATAGTGTTTTCTTTGCCTCTGTGTCTTTAAGCTCTCCTTGAGGATTGCCATCAGTGGAAGAGCTAGAGATACCTGGGACCTGTGAAAAATGGAAGCCATGGCCCCCTAACCCGCTTTCACCCCTTTTATTGTCTGAAGAAATGACTGGGCAATGGAATCTGTATTGCACACGGCCTCTACTGAGCAAAGAACAAACATTGTACCTGCAGAAACATCCCTCCATCGAAATAGAGGTTCCAGACAGGGAGGTCATCGTAACCCTGGTCAGTCAAGGTGGCAAGAGAGTCCCTGCTGGGAGCCTCATAGCCTCTCATGCCCTTATACGCCAGCCCAGAGCCTCCTCATGCTCCTTTTATCATGCGTCTTTATATGCCAGCCTCAATGCCCCCTCAGTCATGCCCCTTTCTATCTCAGCCTTAGAGATCCCTCAGTCATGGTCCTTTATAGTCTCATAGCCCTCTCAGTCGTGCTCTGAAGCTTCCACCATGGATGTATTACTATGTAAGCCACCTTCTATTGTCTGTATATTCAACAGATAATACATTATACTGTATGTACCGTCTCTTTTTGATAACTTATTCAAAATATGAAAAATATTAGTCCAACATATTTCCCCTTATTTATTATGCTGTGTATTTGCTATTAGTCACTCACACAATGGGTACAAGGAATGATTGCTGTATAAGGTTACAGTTACTTATTGTTTAAACCGTGATTGATGCACAATCACTTCTGGTACAAAAACCTGATCAATGTAAATACACTGAAAATATTTGAAATAAGTAAATCAGAGATCAGATCATTTTCTTATCATGGTGGATTGAACATAACATTTGCAGCTGCATTTTGATTCTACCCTTGATATGCTTATAAGCAATATTGAAAATTAGCATATTTCTTCTTATTAAAATACGTTAGAAGAATTAATTAAAATGGATGGATAACTGCAGAATGACTTCAAGGTATGAATCTCATAAATATATTGGTATTTAAAAAAAATAAGATTCAAATGTACAGTAATTCCTTGGTCACATCAAAGGTATTCTGTGCAGAGCCAGAATTTTCTGGCACTGCAAAATTATTGTTTTTGTGGGTGAAACAAATATATTTAAGCTCTGAAAGGTATTTGATAATAAAAAATATATAATAATTTATGATATCAATTGTTTTTATTTTCCTTGATGTTTATACTTATTAGAGTGCAGTATCCCCTTTTCCCTGTAGATGTCACTGTTACAACTAGTATAGATGCATGTGGGTGATACATTACATTTATCCATAGGCAGCAATATAAACAGGGACACCTGCAGGCTAATAAACATATTGCAATTTACAACATGGTGATAAATTTTGTATGAAGTATCACGCTACCCTTGTGATAATCCTTCCTGTGGTTGTGCTTGTTAAATTGTGAAAGGGGAACAAATTCTCTGTAAATGCATTGAAAAGAATAAATTGCATATTTGATATGAAAAACAGACAAATCTCAGGTGCACAACTCCAAATTATTAATAATATATAAATGCAATAGAATTTTGCAATCAATAGAGGTTTTTAGCACCTACCCTAAAGAGGCTACCTGGATATGGTGGGTAGGCCCATAACCTTGGCCAAGATTATGCTAAAAACCTCTATTGATTGCAAAATTCTATTGCATTTATATATTATTAATAATTTGGAGTTGTGCACCTGAGATTTGTCTGTTTTTGTGCTTGCAATTAGTCTCATCAGGTAGCATCTCCCATTATATATATATTACAGGGTGTGCAGTCCAGAAATCTTTCCCATATTTGATATGAAGCCAGAATGTACACAGTTTATTATGAGAGCTGAAAGAGTAGGATCCCCCCTCCTCTTTGTTCAAAGTTAGATTAGAATCCCTATCAAAAGAGAAACTCAATACACTACATATTGTGAAGACAGTTTGAAGTTTGATTTCTTTACTGCCCAATATCTTGGGTGCAGTGGTGCGTTCAGCTGAATCAGATCCAATATACTGTGTGTTCATTGCTTCACATCTTCCAACATGAATCAAGGCACAGTATTTGTTATCTCCTTGCTAATCTATCCATTTTATCTGTCAATCATTTACCCTGACAGGTTTTTAAATCAATTTCAATATCTGTAATAGTTGAAATGACACGCCATCAATCCATACACCTCAAATTGATATTAAAAAGGTATATTTCTATGTACAATTATATTTTCCATGTTGTAATAAAGATTACTGAAAAAAAGCTTTAAATTATGTTCCTCTTTTTAATAAATATATTATTTAAGATTTTGGCTATCAGTGGGATTTTATTCTGTGTTCTGCATCCTGCAATGGATGGTGGTGAGAAGTGTGCCTACCACTTACCAATTAAAATTTTACTATCCATCTGGTTCTCCTGGCCAGAGCCCTGGATTCTGCAGCATACTGCTGATTGGCTCACTTTACAGGTTGTCACTTTAAATGGCAGCAGAGGGCGGTATACATGCAATGACTAATGTGAAGTTGCAATCTCACTGCTGCTAACATGTTACGGTCTTAATGGTTGAAACAAGTCAAGCCATACTCATGTGTTCTATATTATGTATTTACTGTATTTTAATTACTGAGCCTTTGGAAGTCACTATCAGATCACGGCCAAAGGAGACCCACTTGGGCTCTGGCAAATACAAATGATCCTTGTTTGCAGATGAAACCATGCTTTCCCTGATCACTGATTTTATACAGTCTTCTACATTCAGTTCATCAAGTCTAAAGATGTGCATCTGACCTTGTACTTTGCCCTGTATAATAATTACATATCCTACTGTGCTTAGTGTAGCTTATAATCAAAGGTCTTCATCTCTCATTCCCTGATACATAACACTAAAGATATATCATAATGAAACTGACCTAGATAAAACAGAACCTTATACATTTCAACTGGACCAATTGAATTTGATAGTTTGGAACCCTTATTATACTAATTAATTTCATAAGCCTAACAAAAAAAACTACACACATTTGCGGATCTGCACAAAATATCTATTTTTTTGGTTATGAAATGCTCAAATTTTGAAATCTTTACATATTGGAAACAAAACAATGAGCTATGCTGTAGGGATGGCTATCGGTGGGTTAACCATTAATTATGCCATTGGTGCTTAACCTCAATGGCATGAAACCATGGACAGGAAACCATTAATGGTTTGATTCCATGGATGGACACCCCTGCTGTGGGGAACTGCAGGTGGCAGGCCAATCAGGAAAAGGGTGCAGGACTTAGTGGCATGCCAGGAAGGTAAGGCTAAACGCTTTGCCCCCTGCACTGAGGAAAAAAAATATCGCTTCCTCTCAACCACTGATAGATCCCATCAGATCAACTCCATCGTTGGCAAAACCAATGACCATCTGTATCAAACCATCGATAGCTGTTAAACATCAATGGTCGATGACCATCCCTACTGTGCTGGGGACATGGTTTCTATAATATGAATAAGGCAAATGTCCAATATACATGCTGTACATGAACGGAGGAAGGGGAAACACAGAAAATGTACATATCAACATTTACTAACATATTTTTAAAGGTGAATGTAGATGTGTCATTTGATTGACATATTAATCAATTATTTGCAGCATGCTCTTAAGTGAATTTATTTTGCAAATGATGCCCTCCGTGAGATGTATGTTTCCTAACATCATGCTTTACATATTTTGCCTCCATTTTTGGAGCATGTTAGTATTACAATCAGGTTCCTTGCCACATTTTTCGTTTAATTTTTATGTTGAATTCAACTTCTGCAAAATGTTGGGTTGCAGTTCGCAATATATATACTAGAGGTAGAGCCAGGCCCAATTACAACCCCCTCCACTGTAGGGGTTCGTAATTGTGGAAGTGTGGTCACGCTGACAGGTAATACTGGAGGGTGGACCTGGGCCCCTTCAACAGGCCTGGGTCTGGTTAATTAGTAACCACTCTCCCTCCCTCAGCACTCCTAATATCTCTCATCTCACTCACTTTCCACATTTGAGAACCTCATGTTAGGTAGAAGCTGTTAGATAACACTACAGTGGCTCAGAGGTTATTTTACAGAGAGAAGAGATACAGCATTATTAAAGTTGGATTATCTGTTTATGGTATACAGTCACTGTGTTGGCATTTAACATGTCTACATTCACAATGTCGACAGCAGAGGACATACATTAATTTTTTATGATTCATTTGACCTCTCCGTCCTAATGAGCGACATCTGCTTCCCTAGTCTAATAACAATGGATTAAATTGTTCTATTTTATTTTTTTGTGGTAATTGGTGGAAATTGTATATAACTGGATCTACAGCACATATTAATAGTTAATATAAATACCATCCTTCATATTAATTTTTTAATGGTTCTGAATGGTCCGATCACTTTGGGCCTTCTCGAGGAGAAAAAAATAATTTAAAATTAATTTACTATTATTTCCTTGCCATAGATTTATCAACCTTAACACTTTCTAGTGGAAAAAAAAAACCTGTAAAAATACACTATACTATTTCTGCAGCTATAGATACAGAAAACTCTTCCCAGTATCCACACAAGGGAAAAAACACCAGCATGCTCTTTGAGAACAAGTAGACACACACATTCAGTAAAACATACAAGATAAAATAACAAGTTGTGTAGAATACAAACTTAAAAATAACATTGCAGTGATAGATGTGGTTACAACCTAACATCCTGTTCTTACAAAACTCAAAGATCCTGTATCTTCAAAAGTTCTCTATCCCATTTGTCTTTGAAGATGAAAGCCTAACACTATATTCCCAGAACTATTACAAGCCTGCAAGCGACCCCACAGATTGCAATATGTTCAAAGGGAAACGAGTTAATACATCTGCCGAAAAATCTAATACTAATAGCATGAACCAAAAGTTGCTAAATAAAGCATATAGAACATTTCAAAATTATCCAAAGGTATAAACTGCCCAGAAATACACTGGTTCACTAACTGGATACTCAATTTTTGTAATTTGTGGGTAATTTAGGCAGTTTATAAAGAAGTTCTCTCATAGAGATCACCTATTTGATTCATAGTTTGTATGTGTTTTTGTTTTCATTTGTTTAACTAAGGTTTTTATTTTGTCTTATTTATCACTGAATGCAATGTCCAATGTCTTAATGAAAAGATCTAAAAATACACACATATTGTGACAAACACACTGGAAAGGTTGTCAAGGGGAGATATATATGTCCCAGGTTTTTAGCTTCTGTCTGGTAGACAGAAGCTGATTGGCAGCCCGGATTGCCAGACCACCTGTGAGAGGCTGATAAAGCATGTGTCAGTCTCTCACTGCCTAGGGAAGAAATCAGAGGCCTGTTGATAGACACTGTGATTACTGAATAAGTTCTGTGCTAAAGACAACTGTTTTGTGAGAGAGACTTTAGGTCCCTCCTCTCTGAGAAAGGGGATCATTTTGTATAGTTAGAGCCAGACAGGCCAGGATTTACTTTTATGTTTGGTTTATTGTTGTGCTGCTAATAAAAATAGCTGTGGATACTTGTACTAAGGTCCTGGACTGGTGCACTACCACTTGGCTTCTGTATGACAAGTGCAACTGTTTACCCCAGAGGACAACATCCATACACTGATTCTTCCACACATAGTGGAGAATGCAAGCATTGCACCTAAATTGCAGTCAAAAAAATGTTTATGTGAAAAATTTAAAGCAACAGACAATCCATTTCTTTTGCTGTTGAGAAAAGACTGTTATGTTGTGAAATTCCTGTTGATGTCATCAGATGCTGGGGGTAGCCAGATTCAGCTTCCCACCTATACCATGACATACCATGGAAGACATATTCAAGGCACTGGTACAGTGGCTCAGCAGGAAGCTACCAGGGTGCAGCAATTAGCAATTTAGGAGACCCGGAGGCAACATCAATTGGATATTAATGAACTCCCAAGGTAACAACAAATGGATGCTGAGGAAATTTGGAGGCAGCAGAGCCAAGACTGCAAAGCCTTGAAACAGGTGGTGTCTGGAAATTCTTCCACAGGTGTCACAAGTAGCTCCAGCTCCATATAGACTAGTCATTTTTTTGCAAACGATGACAAAGAGCGATGATGTTGGGATCTATCAAACAACTTTCGAAAGAACAGTGGAGAGAGAAACACTACAGGCTCCCCTCATTTACTAACAGTCGGATTGGATATCGACAAAAACAATCTGAGGCAGGCGAGTTTGGTAGAAGCATGCACAGATCACTACGATCTGTGCATGCTTCTTAGGGTTAAAATAGGCTTCTTTTTTAGAAGATTTTATCTCCAATTTTTAGCATTTTTCTATTTGCATTTGGTTTTGAACAGAAAGTTCAAAACCAAATACATTTACAACTGCCAAAATCGACTCACATTGAAGTTGATTTTGAAATTGATTTCCAAATCGAATGTAAGGCAGTGCATTACACAGTCGATTATGAGTCGATTTCAGTCGATTTAAATCTACAGAAAAGTTGTCTCAAAAATCGACCTATAGTAAATATACCCAGAGATCAGGGGCGTATTTATAATGGGTGCAAAGTGTGCGGGGCACACATGCCAGCACCAAACACCCTGCACCCATATTATACTTAACCTCTCCGGAGTCCCACATTGGCACCGGTGTCTGCGCTGTAAAAAATGGCTGCAAAATGGCCGTCATGGCCATTTTCCAGTCGTTTGCGCATGAGCCGTAAAGGGAAAATGGCTGCCGTGGCCATTTTCCTGGTGACCTGCGCATGCGCTATAGACTCTGGGCACACTCTAGCACCCAGAGTCTATAAGCTGGCCAACATCGGACGGAGAGGAGGGGGCCCATGATGGAGACTGCACACGGGCCCCCTCCTCTCTAGAAATGCCCCTGCCAGAGATGGTAGGCTTGGAACCTGAAGATTGACCAGCTGTGCCAGGAAAGTTCTCACCTCGTACAAGACTTGATAAACATATGATCAGATGTTTTAGCTGTGGTAGCTTGGGCCATGTTGCTGCTTATTATCCACTTATCTCTGAACCTATGCAATGTGATACTGCTTATGTGAATTGCAGAGTACATTTATTTGCTTAGCTAGCCGGCACTGCAGACCAGCAGGCTGAGCCAGGTAAACATGTGTATAATCACTGTAGAAGGCACGAGGGTAGATGCTGTGTCATATTCTGGAAGCCTGGTTACTCGTGTAAAAGCCGAGTTGGTGAACCCCCCAAACCATCAGGGAAAGATGGTTGGTATAATCTGTATACACTGAGATACTCAGTATTATATTACTGCTGCAGTGAACATAGAAACACAGTGTGGACCCACTGTAGTCAGTATGGGATTAGTTCCTTCTTTGGAGTTTGAGGAGATATTGGTGAGAGATTTTTCTCACTTCTGGAAGCTGTGAGAAACCCAATTTATAAATAAGTAAATAATCCAGACATGTTGGATAACTGGATAATGTTCCTGATGCAGTGGAAGTGGAAGGGTTCCCTTTTACAAACTTGATTGTGGAGTCAGAAAGTGATGAGAACAGCAGTGGGGCACAGAATGATGTACCCCCCCACCTATTGAAGTAGAAAATGCTGCTGAACCAGTTGACTCTGGGCCTGATTCAGACCCGCTCGCAAGAGCTTGAGCGCTCGCAAGCGGGTCGATGGTGTGCTCTGTGCACGCGTAGCGGCTGCACTGCGCGTGCGCAAGCCCCGGAGAGAGAGAGAAATTCTCTTGCTCCGTGGCTCACTACAAAAGGGGCGGCTGTCAATGTTGATCGACAGCTCACCCCGTTTTGTAGGTGTGATGGGGGGGTGGCTTCACAAAAGGAGGTGTTCCCATGCGAACGCCTGTCATTTGTGGACAGCCCCAATGACATCACCAGTGAAGCTCTCTGGGGCTTGCGGACATGAGACCCTACCACAAGGGTCTCGTCGCAAGCCCCGATGGTCGCAATGATCTTGACCATCGCGACCATCATCCTGGCCGCTCGCAATAGCCAGGAGGCCGCACAAAAAAAAAAAAATGCCCTGGTTCAGAGCGTCCATCTCTGAATCAGGCCCAGTGTGCCAGATCTTGAAGTGAGAAAATATATATTTTTTCCTCAGCACAGTTAAAAGACCCTACTTTGGTAAGGGCTAGAGAGAATATAGAAGTGGATGATGGAAACCCGGTGGAGCTGATAGTAGATTGTCATACCCTCACATGGCAGTACGTCAAGAATTGTTGTATCAAATGTCCTAAAAGGGAGAAGATATTGTGGAACAGTTGATAGTTCCTAAGTCATATAGAAGAACGGTGTTATACCTGTCTCATAGTCACATAACTGCGGAATATCTAGAAAAACCTCTAACACAAATTTGCAGTGGTATTTCTGTCCTGGGATTTATAAAGATATATCTGAATACTGTGCATCCTGCCCCGACTGTGAGTACCATGCTCCCAGGCCACATTATAACAGGGCCGGCTCGAGGCACGTTCGACCAGTGTGGTCAAACAGGGGCACCACCCCATAGAGGGTGCACCCCTCCCAACCATTCCCGATTTCAGCGGGATAGTCCAGTTTTTCGGGCACTGCCCCGCTGTTCCACATGTCGGGCACCTCCTCCGCCGCCACAGCTGTGCGGTGGTGCCGGCCCCAGAAAAGATGCATGGATGTTGCAAGCATGCGTGCGGCATCCATTCAGTGCAGGAAGAGGGCCTGACATAGTGCTGGGCTTGCCCCCAGCCTGACGTTAACTGGAGGCGTGCCATATGGGCACGCTCCCAAATAACGTCATTTAGGGGGCGTGGCTTATGGTAATTAGGTCTAAGCCTAATTTTCAGACACAAGTGGCTTCGCCGCATGCAGGTAACAGGCGTCTAAGTCCCATTCTGCACAGGGCGCGGCTCCCCCTGTTTTTTTGTGAAACAATGTGGTCATGCACATAATCAAAAGTTTTTCTATAGAGCGCAGGAGGTGAATAGTTACATAAAAATTGTGAGAATCTGGCTTGAACTTTATTGATTCAGACTTAGTAAAAAACTTCCACAAATGCTGAATTAAAAAATATATTTATACAGTTATAGACTCTCCTGTAAGATAGGATAACAGTCAAACATGTGACGATGTGCATTGGTGGTAAAATTTGTACTTCGTATATCCTGACGGATGTAGGATTATTATGTGCAAAACATTTTATAGGCTACATCTGAATTGTGTACTTTGGGCAAACCATGTTGCAATGCAAGGTGTGCAAATATTTGTAATTTTTTTTTTGCATGCAATGTAAGCACTGGATGCTTTTGCATGTAGCCCACAAATGCTGGGCAGCTTCCTTTTTACACTGCAATTTAAATTTGAGTTTGAACACTCCCCCTGTCAAAACAAAATCTCTCTGCACATTGTACATCTGCCCCCCCTCCACGCAAGTGCAGCATGGTTTTGCCAAGGCGCAAAATTACTTCCTTTATTTGTTTTGCGCCCAACCTATGGGCCTGATTCTGGCTCAAGTGCAATGCCGAATGGTTAATGTTTTTTAACTGCACTTGTATAAAAGTAGGTAAAAAGTCACACAACACATGCGTCCCATGGTGAGGACACACAGAGTCGCAGTAGCCATTGAGACGGGATGGGTACGAAATGCCAACGCTTGAGTCCCGACGCGGCATCCCGACAGGGTTAGAATACCAACACCTGTTGGTAAGCATCCTAAGCAAAACCCTCCCCCGCTGTAGCCTAAACCTAATCTCCCCTCACCCCGCAGCCTAACTCTAGACTCTCCTTACACCCTAACCCTCCCCCTAGTGCCTAACCTAACCCTCCCCCTAGTAAGAGATGCTTTTTGGCGGGAAAAATCCGAATTTGGTGGGAAAATCCAAACCAATACGAGCCTGCACATCCCTAATTCTAACAAGTGTAGGGATGCCGGAATCCCTTCGGTCGGGATATTAACCACATCCCATTGAGACACATGGTCTCAGTAATGTATTGGCCATTCCTGGGCAGTAACTTGGAGGTGGCTATTCAGACACACAGAGATGTACTGTCTTATGGGCGTGTTATGGGAGTGTGGCAGGTGGGTCAGAGGTGGTTATGAACTCAGGCATGTAATCGCTTACATTGGAGGCCATAGTTTGAATGTACACATAGCATGGGGGGGTTGCAAGTTCTGATAGTGCATCCAATGGCAGCGTCTAAAGACACACCAGGTGGGATTGATGCGTCTAAAGTTGTCTTAGTTCTTGCACATTCAGACACACGCTTGTACACCAGGGGAAGGGCTGATACTAGCATTAGCATAAATTTGCAAATGCAACTACGGCAAAGGAGGCTAAAATGCAGCAGAGTGCGACTCACGGCTAGGGTTAGTGGAAAAAAGCCCAACTCTGCTCTTCCCA
The DNA here is from genome assembly GCA_031769625.1 of Taudactylus pleione. NCBI lineage: Eukaryota > Metazoa > Chordata > Amphibia > Anura > Myobatrachidae > Taudactylus > Taudactylus pleione. Next base: position 1,483,486 of record JAUIMM010000205.1, read on the forward strand.
TGAAATGAATGAGAAAGTGAAAACAAGTATTTCTGCTGCAGAGGTTAGGCCGCTTTGATTTGTCATTTTTCTTAAACGTACTAAATATTTTCCATGGTGGTGTCAGGCATATCTCCTACGGCAATGTTCTCCCATTCCATTAAATGCCTCAATGGCTGATGTCAGCCCACACATCACGGCAGTTAACAAAAATCCCTCTTATCTAAAACAACGGCACAGGAGACATGAATTGTGGGGAAATGGTCAGCTTTATTGTAAATGATACAATTAGAGAGGTATGGTGTCATGGTGGCAAGGAGATAATGGGCAGAAATCATCTGTTCCCACACAGCCTAGATGGGGGCTAACTGCCAGCACATCACCAACAACTCAAGGTCTCCAAACTCTCCTGTCAATGGCACAAAAAGGTCCACTTGCACAGATGGTGCCACACTGACTCCAGTACAATATAATCGGCATAAACCGTGGTGTGTACAGCACCTCAGGAACTACCACCATATGGTCACTGCTACCGTTCTTTCCTGCACTCACAACATAAAGCCAACAACTTTATGCCATGGTGGGAGGGAGGAGATCTCTAAATGAAAAACGGCCAGGTCCTTAAAAACCAAACTAGATAACAATGAAATCCCACCCATAAGTCCACCGCTAAACTCACACCCACTAAGCAATCTGCCCAACAACACAGAAACACCCTTTAATTGCTAACTGTAGGAAAGTATATGCTGAGCAGCCTTGAAGTTTAAACCTTTCAGTCATATAAAATGCCTTAGGTAATTATTTCCATAAAAACCGGTATTCATTTTTTCATTATCTCACTCTCTTCTGGAAGTTAGCAATCTGGGTTCTATACACATTGGAACTGATGCTGGGTTGAATTAAAATCAGCAGTAGATGGTCCAGTTTTGTGTGCCTGTAAATAAATTAGTATATTCCCCCGTATGCTGTCACCTGCCCCTGGCAGTACGCTTGGTTTACTAATCATCATCATCAGTTCAACACTGCATCAAACAAATTATATCCATGGACAAATCTGACATTTTTGAACAGATCCTCATTGTGACCGTTAGCTGCTCACCACAGAATATTTGAGAGAATACATTTCGGACACTCAGTGTATGTACAAAAAAATTATATTACAGTTATCAGCAATGGTTTTAAAAATATTGCATGGGGATCGAGGAAACTTGTGATCAATTTTTTTTAAATGTCCTGTGAAATGTTTTAATTAATATTTTGAAATGTCCCCTTGCACTCAGCACAGCTGCTTTCAAACCAATATTTTCCCCCTTACGATAACTGCTTCCTGTTGCTTTATTCTTCCACTTTGAAGCATATTCAATTACCCAGCGTAATAAATAATGTAGTGCGCCACTTATGGTTGAGGCTGCTCCCAAGAGAAATTGCCAATTCTCTGTTTTAGCTGAAAAGAGCTACAAACACAACATCTAATTTATTTGGAGCGCCAATACTAAAAAGCTAAATACAACTCATGTTTTTTGTACAAATAAAATGAATATCCATTAATAATTACATAACATGTAGAATATAAAGTTAAAAAAGCCTTCACTCAAAAGGACATAAATATGGACATGATATTTTTCAGCAATAACTGCAAAATCAACTCACACGGATGAATATCCAATTTAATATTGATAATTAGAGCAGCTGACTTGATACAAATGTATCACTAGAAAAAATATTCAAGCAAACCTACAAATGTCACTGGTAGGTATGCACTTGTGTTGGCCCAGAACGTATAAATGGGACCTTGGGAAGGTGTATAGTGACTTGCTGCTGTGCTCCTGGTCATGTAGGACAGAAGAACTGACTTGACTGCAGCTCCACTTCCAGCTATTCTCCCCATCCGTACTGTCCTTAGCTAAGCGCAAACTTTCATTCCCCGCACTCGTCAGTGCTAAGAGTACTCACATAAGTCAAGAGACGTGCCACTTGCGGTTGGCTGCCGTAAGATGCAATTGGGGCGGCTGTTCCGTCACTGCTGTGTCCTGTTTGTGAGCAAAATAATATGCAGTAGCCAGCAAAGTTCTTTTTCACCTGCTCCAAAGCAGAAGCACAATTTGGCCACCTCAGCCTTGATGTGGAGTGCAAAGGCCGGCAAAATAATATATCAGCTGCTCCAAATGCAAACGCACAGTATAGCCACCTCTGCCTTAACTAGATTCTCTTTACAGCAAAGTTTCTTCAGTATTCAATATTACATTGGATATTCATCTGTGTGAGTTAATTTTGCACAGTATTGCTGAAAAATATCATGTCCATACTTATGTCCTTTTGAGTGAAGACTTTTTTAACTTTATATTCTACATGTTATGTAATTATTAATGAATATTAATTTTATTTGTACAAAAACCATGAGTTGTATTTAGCTTTTTAGTATTGCCGCTCCAATTAAATTAGATGTTATATTCAATTACCCGCCTGGAGCTATTCAATTATTAGTCAATTTTCCTGCGTGGTAAGCCCTCGTTAACCCAAGGATTCTGTGTTAAATGCAGGAATCTATGGGTTACCCTGCGCGTTAAGCCCCAGCGGGTGTTTTTAATGCAGATTTTTTTTCCTCGCAGCTATTGAGGCTGTGACCAAAAAAATCCCCGCTAAAGGGCACAATCTGGCATTTAAACGCACAGTGTAGCAAGCCTTAGTTGAATAGCTCAGGGCCAACAATTAGCCGCAGGGTTTACTTGATTCTGCCTCTGTTTACGATGGAGAAATAAAACTTGGATTATAAATATATTGCTGCATTAGTGACTCGCCAGCCATACCCCTTTAAAAGATCAGACCCGCTGTTGTGCATTGCAAAATTGTTGGTGCTCTCTCTATAATTTTGTCTCCAGTAAATATAATAATTTTTCTGATCCTATGTCTGACACTGGCATATTTATAAATGATTCCCATTGTGGGGGATATTTATGGACCCTGGTGCTTGGCAGAACTAGTGCAGACAGATCTACATCAGCAATATGGCTCCTTGTTCTGGCAGTAAATTTTTGAGACTGTCAAACCGTATCCATAACTCTGTCTCACTCCTAAAGAGAAATCTGTTATGTCCCGTCAAAATGTCTGGTCTTCACTATGACTACTCCTGTAACTGGAATAGTGCCTGTGATACAAACAATGCCAGAGATTTAAAGACCAATACACACACACACACATATATATATATATATATATATATATATAGATATATATAACTTTTTTTAAACTACGCTTCACCCGACAACAGTAACTTTCACTCTGTTCTGTGTTTTAAGATTGACCACTTATATAGTGATGCGTTATAGTTACTGAGCTCTTATAAAGGTTTGCAAAGTCTGTGTGATATATTAATAATAGCACTACGAGTCCCCAATTTAGCATTCACTATGGCCAGATACTAGATGATATGCAATTTGGAATGTTTTTTTTTATAGGACTATATGCCCAGCAGTGTTTTTACGCATGGGCACTAAAATGCCAGAGGCAGAGGAGACATGTGATGAGGTTCTTCTTTGCATTCCACAATTGCAATGGCCCCATGCATTGTATAGAGGGGGAGGTAGTTAATATCCCAGCGGTCGTAATGCCAGTGCTTAGAAAGCCAGCCGGTGCCGGAATCCCCACACCATTCAGAATCCCAGGCGCCAGCATCTTCTCCATCGGCATCCTGGCGGTAAGTATTGGGGTTAGGAGGAGGGTTAGGTACTTGGGGGAGGTGGGGGGTTAGGGTTAGGCACAAGGGGGAGGGTTAGGGATATGCTATGGGGGGGAAGGTTAGAGTTAGGCTGCGGGTGGAGGGGAGTTTAGGTTTAGGCTGCAGGGAGGGAGGGTCAGTTTTAGGGGTAAGGTTAGGATGCTTACCGACAGGTGACAGTATTCAAACCCTGTCTGGATGTCGGCGTTGGGATTCTGGGCCCGACTCAGACCCGCTCACTAGGCTGCATTCGCACATAGCTTGCCAATGTTTTTAACGTGCGCATGCGTATAAGATGTAGTGCGCGTGCGCAAACCAGTCCATGCGATCGGGAAGCGTTTGCATGCAGCGCATAGACACCTCGCTAGATTGAGTGAGGATGAGCCATTTGTGGGTGGTGACAGGGGTTGGTCGATGGAAATGGGGTGAGTGGTGGTGTGAACGCATGCATGTCTGAGCGTCTGAACGCCGTTTCAGAGGCGTGCATAATTAAGACGCATCGTCATAGTACACATCACATGGCTGGATTAAACACTGAAGCACTCGCAGTGATTGCGGTAGGGTATGGTCAGCCACAAGTGCTGCGTACGCTTCCGATGGCACTCAATGTTACCGATTGTTGCATACACTTCCTGGAGATGACGTGTATAAGTGGGCATCTTCAGACAGGCTGGTGGGCATCTAAATACACACTGCGATCGCACGCCAAGACATAATGGGCGTGCTATTGCCTTGCCATGCGATCACGGGATTTGCATACTATGGCTGCTTGTGAGTGGGTCTGAACCGGGCCCTCTGACCGGCGAGATTCTGAGCAACGCCATCCCATACCCAACCCGTATAGAGGTGCCGGTATGCTTATTTTATCACAGTTACTGTATCTCCTGTCTTATACACATGATAAATTGGCACTTCGAGGGTTATTTAATCACTTTGTTCAGAGGTACAAATCTGTGCTAAACTGTAACAAACAATCAGCAACTATATTATATCTGTTCTGTTTATTTCTGAGTAAATGACACAATAAAAGCAAATGTCTGATCAGGTGTAATGCACCTCAGAAAAATATAAAAATAATACAATAACCTTTTTGAATTTCTTCCCAACTGTGTGTCTATTGGAGCTTTATTTTTCTTGTATTAGGTGCTTTATTGTTTTTTTTTTCTTTTTGTAGACTCATATCAGCTCTTAAAATAGTCTTTGATGTTTTGAGGGACACAATAAGTATTGTATGAAATGTCTTTTGTCACCATTCAGTATAAAAATAAGACTGTAGCTGATGTAGGCTTTAGGTAAGATGCACTTTGGGTAATTTGTGTTGTTTGGCATTTCATCAACTGTTTTTTTTATTTTTTATGTATACTGCCATATGCTGTTAGCCAGATGTCTCCATTATGTTATCTACCCAATTCAATGATGCTTTCAAAAGCAAAATTGGTCATTTGTAACAGTCCAATATTACTGATCCAAAGCCCGTGGATCATTAAGTGTTAAGGGGACTTTTGCGCGCCAGAGGGGCATGGCCTCACAGAAATCTGGCATGGATTGGCATAATGTACAGGACAGAACTAGATGGAGGCTCTAAGGCGCTGCCCTTAAAATGGGAAATAATTTCTTGCTCAATCCACTAACCATTGAAAAAATCCTACAACACTATCTTTAATATCAATTCTTTTTTTGTCCTGCCTAGATACCACCATCTGATAAAAAAACAATAGCCTTGGGCTGATTCTCTTATTAACCAAAATATGTGCAGCTGCCGTTGGTAACGGATTTAACTGTTCTACTGTATATACATTCACTATTCCCAGTGGCAAACGCAGGATTTCCAGAGGGGGGTTTCCAAATGCTTAATTTTAGAGCGAGTGTGGCCTGTCAATGAAGAGGGCAGAATTAGTACTTAACCAGCTTTAATAAGCATCATACAAAGTGTATTGTGTGTCATAATCCCACCATATACAGGACCAGTGATCACAGTACGCCATTAGATGCATCAGTAGGCCATCCTGCCTCAGCTGAATGTATTTATTTTAGATGTGGGCACCATTCCAGACTATTGGAGCAAGTCCGGAAGCCTGGAGGAGCTGCAGAATAACCTAGCACAGGTTATTTATTACTGGCTGATACATGTTAAAAGATCCACAGGTGGTGCTAATTATTTCATTTGAGATACTGAGAAGAACATGCAGCATTAGTGACATTCTATTATATTACTATTTCTATTGTGGTCATGGTGTGGGCTGGGGAGGGGGGTTTCCAGGCAGACGGAAACCCCCTCTGCGTTTGCCTATGATTCCCAGCATAAACACAGTCACATGGACATAGCATAAAATGTTAGTGCCTCCTTGTGGCTTAGGACTGTAATGCTCTTCTCATGAGAGAAAGGTATTCCAAGCAGGAGAAAGATTCCATGGTGCATATTCAATTGGGTGCGAGAATAGCAAAAAAAAGGCAACTGCAAGGTTTTTCCAGCAGGTGCAGGTTTTTTGCTATTCAAATAGCTATGGATTTTTTCTTTTTTTACGCGCCGGGAGGTTTTTTTCACGCACCTCCAGAGCAAGTGTGATTTTTCCTAAAATCTGTATTTTTAGGAAAAATCACCGGGACGTGCTCTGGCACCCCGGCGGTACCCCCCCTTAGGACTACTTAAGCAACTGGAAGTTACCAATTAGCTTAATTAGTCTTTAATTACTTACCTTCCAAAGCGGGTGTCTTCTTCATCCAGCATCGGAAGCCGGGTCTTCTGCAGCAGGGTGAGTATGTCAGTGTGCGAGTGTTTATTACTGTTTGTAAGTGTGTATGATTGTGTGTGTATGAGTGTCTGTGTGTGTGACCCCCGGTTTGTGTGGCCCCCCAGTGTCTGTGTGGCTCCCCCGGAATAAGCACTGGGAGAACTATATCTGTAGGTAGCCTTGGGCTTTATCGCTTAAGGCTATTCGATTAGGCTCCTTTTTTCACCCAATACCTTTGTTAGCGCCCATTAAAGGGCGTTAACACACAGAATCCGTGAAAGTTCACAAATTTGTGCGTTAACAGGGTTGCGGAACCCGCTAACTACTTAGTTATCAGGGATTTTTTGTCAGTGCCTGTGAAGTCGTGAAAAAAAACTCACGGATAAGTGCTGCCAGCGGCCTCACTTCGGTGCTAAGTGAATAGCCCCTGACGATCAATTAGCCTGCGGTAAATAACTACAGCTAATTGAATTCCCACTTAAGTGAGCTGCACTTAAAATTGATTTTCACTAGGATATCTATCTACCCTGCAGTATATATTGCCACTTGTGTATTAGGGCAGAGACAGTGTGATTTCAAGCTTAGCTGTCCAAAAAATACTGTGCTGTGTGTAAGTAAGCTTCATCCTAAAAATAAAATGTTCTGCTTAAAAAAAACCGTCACATCTTATATAATTCAATTTACATCATATTTCAAGGGAAGATTGTGTGTTATTGAGAGGCTGTTTATATAACTAAACTTATTGAGTGTGGTGTCCCTGTTTTATAATTCAATTAGAAAAATATTTCAACAGTGTGTGTTTTGGAGAGACAGCATAATTTACAGTAGTTACTGGGTGTGGTGTTCCCTGTCAGATGCACCCCAAAACAATCAAAGTGTAAAAAATTAATTTTTTTTAAATCTTTTATAATTCAATTTAAGGCATATTTCAAGAGTGTGTGTATTTTGGAGAGGCAACATATATTACTGTACTTATATATATGGGATGTAGTTAATATGCCGGCGGACGGGATGCCGACCATCGAAATACAGATGCCGGAATCCCACCGCCTACCAAAATGCCGGCGCCGCTTTACCGAAGGAGATGAGAATACCGGCATCAACATCCCAAACACCGGAATCCCGAACATTAGGACCCGGGTAAGTATTACCGTTTTCCCCAGTGAAAGATTAGGGTTAGGTACCCCCCTGGGAGGGTTAGGTTAGGCTACGGGGAGGGGGGTTAGGATTAGGCACCAATGGTGGAAGGTTAGAGTTAGGCACCCCCCGGGGAGGGTTACCGCCCCTGTCGGGATCTTCACTGATCGAGCTTCTAGCATCAGGATTTGAACCGGCGGCTATTCAGCCGTCGGCATTTCATACCCAACACATATATAAATATATATATATATATATTTGATGTGGTCATGTGCCCATCAGCTGCACTCCAAAAATGACAAAGATAACAATATGTGCAAAAAAATTTTTTTTACTGGTGTCTAAAAAAATCTCAAGTCTTTTAATAAAACTGCATAGTAAAGGTAGCCCATTTCCCTATTTCATTGTATGTTTACCTGGTGTGGTGGGCGCTAAGTTCAACTACAGTAGCTTTGCTCCTGTCCTGGTGTAAAATATAAAATCAATCATGGATCAGTTGATATAAGAAAAGGATCAACTCAGTACTAGAGCTGGCCGTCATACTACTTCTTCAACATCTACTTTTAAAGAAGATCAAGGGGTAAGAAGGTAGAGGAAACTAATACTACTATATATATCTGTATTTGTTGGCCAAGCCTCTATGGTAGCTGGCCAAACCCCCTATGGTGGTTTACCACACCCCTTTAGCACGGGCTCCTACCCCTGCATTCCCCCGATGGGCCCTTCTTGCCGCAGTCTGACACTGGATAAGTCATGAAAAGGGGTGTCATGGCGTAGCAGGTGCCAGATTCAGGAAAAGGAGACTTTAGATTGCTGCTAAACTGACCCATGTAAATGTTAGATATAGGGGACATGGATGCACATCCAGAGAAAATAGTCTCAGATATGGTACCATTCTCAGTACAACTGAAAGGCAATCAGTGGCAGATCTGAGTGGGGCAATCAGGGAGATTGTCCCCCCTAACACACAGCTAAACTGATGCTGCAGCTCTGAGAGTGAGCTGCGGCTACTTCCAGTCAGCTCGAGCCTCGAGGCACCCAGCAGGAGTGGATGGAAAACCCCTACCGGCAGGAAGGAACATGCTCCTGGTGACATCACTGCCTTTACTCTCACTCTCCCTGATCTCAATATCCCCAGTGCTCAGGCAGCTTCTGTGGGTGAGGCGGGTAGTGGGGGTAGTGCTCATCCCGACCAGGTAATAACATGGCATGCAGCGTGTTTTAGGGGCCTGTCATGTGTACTCCTTGGACTAGATGAGGTTGTTCATGTCTCCCTGCTACAGCATACTCAGCATGTCACACCAGCACCATTAGTGGTCAGACGTATTACTGCGCTAACCACAGCTGCAGTACAGGGGGTAATCCATTCTATGGGGCATATTTCTTAACTGTACTTTGATTAAAAAAAAGTAGCCCCTTCTTGGGCATGGCTCCAATAGTTAAAGCCATCTTTAGTTTATGGGGAACACTTTGCAAAGTTTTTGGGGTAAGGGAACAGAAGGATCTTTCTCCATTAACTGCGTCATGCACAATAATATGGCTGCGCACGTGCAGTAAGAACACCGCTTCAGTTCCCCATGCCACCGTGACAGCCAACTTAAGGCTATGCAATGGCTTCTTCTGACCACCTTGTGCTGTAGGGCTGAGGCCTATAACAAGATTGGGACTGATCTCCGCTTTGTTCATTCCATGTCATCAGTTGAACGAGAGCATTCTAGGTGTGGTTCATTGAGGCTTTTTCTGTTTGGACTACAACTTACAAAAAAGTCTAAAAGTGGTGAATGGGGGCTGTAGGCCCAAAAGAGTTGAGACTGAAAATGGAAGGGGACATGACTTAAGGTGGGAACAGTAATGAGTAGAGGGGAGGAGTCAGGATTAATTTGTAAACCGCCCTCTCTCTCTCTAAAAAAAAGTCTTGATCTGCCCCTGGAGATAATATTGTGGAAAGATATTGTGCTTGAGACATAGGACATTCAGCTAGAATGTGCAATTTTGCTTTGCAGAGAGGTCAAATCTAAAATGTACAGACATATGCAGAGTTGGGATGGGGGAGCATTCAATCCTAGTTCTAAAACACAGTGTGAAAATTAAGCTTCCCAGTATTTACTATATGTAAAAATAGGTAGTATATTCCTTTTATTGCAACATGGTTTGTCCAGGTGTAAATTTGCAAGTTTTTAGCTGGATTTGCTCCTAACATTATATGAGGCTCATTATGCTCATCCAGGCCCTGTGTGTATCTGCTGTGTACAGTGAATGAACAACAAATGCTGGTAGATGACCTAGCACCCATGATTCTCAGCATTACTGTATGTGTACCTTTTAACCTGCTTTATCTATGACTCATTGGTGCCTTATCTAGAGTACTGTATATCACAACTACAAAGCTAGTCTGAGACAGAAGCCACATGAGTCTGTGCAGTTTTTCATTATTTGCGTGGGTGAGGGGGGGGCAGGACTGGACTTCTTGTGGCAGCACAGTTCATGGGCAGGACAAGAGTCGTAAAACATATTCAAAATGGCCAGAGCACCCCCTGCTTGGCTTTCAGCAGCCTCACTGTTGCTGGGTATGGTGACTTCTATCATAACCAAAAGATGACTCCATATCCAATGACTCTTGAATGGCTGGAACAACTATCCTGACCTTTTCTAACATGTGTGGAGGCACGGCCATACTTCTACCACATCAGAGTGAGATCTGGGATTTTCATTGTGGCACCAGCAAAGCTTGCAGGGGTCAATTTCTTTAAACCATTGGGCATCTGTGCTCTGTACAGAAGGCCACCAGAGATTTTGGGTGTTCTACATTATAATTACACTGCAAATTTGTGGGATCAGAATTGTAAAATGGCCAAAACTCTTGGATTCTGCATTTTATAGTGGCTTTCAGAACAAAGTTGTCTTTGAAGTAGTCACTGGAATGCATTCTGTTTTAAGTAGCAATAATGAAAATGCTTTACACATTGTACAGTGGTCACTTGGTTGCACTTTTTATTACAGATGTTACAACAATATTTTCTACATTGTATGTTTTTTGTTAGTAATGCTCCGTGTGTTGTATATTGGGTATAAAGAGCTCTCTGTATTGTACATTAATATCATCTTTGTATTGTAGAGTGGTTATAAAAATGCTCTCTGTATTGTATATTTTCTTTATAAAGATCTCTCTATATTGACTATTGGTCATAAAGATACTCTCTGTAATTTATATTGATAACTAGAATGTTCTATGCATTGCATAGAAGCTACTAGAATACTCTCGTTTTCGCATAATGGTTATTAGAATGTTCTGTGTATTGTGTGGCAATCAGTGCTATGCTGTCTGTATTAAATATAGGTCACTGGAATGCTCTCTGTATTGTATAAATCATACTAGACATCTGTTTGTACTGTATAAATGTAACTTGAATGTTGTCTATTGTATATACATCACTAGAATGTTCTATGCATTGTGTAAAAGGCATTAAAATGATCAATGTATTCTATAGTATTCACTGGAATGTTCTAGTGTATATTCTATTCTATTTAAATACATATTTTATATGTATATGAATAGAATGCTCTCGATATTACTATATATAGAGTTTACAAGAATGTTCTCTGTATTATATATCAGATGCAGGGCTGCCATCAGTAATGGTGGGGCTCAGGACTGACAAAATAGGCAGTTGGACCCACACAAAGCCCCCTACACAAAATATTTTGACACCTCTAGCCTCCTTCTGTCTATCCCAGCCCTGCTGTCCAACTCTGGTCTCCAGTCCAGCCCTAGCCAGACAGCCCCAGCCAGCCATCCCCAGTCACACCAAGCCAGCCAGCCGCAGCCCCTGCCAGACAGACAGCTCCACACTTACCTGCAACTTCTTGTTGCTCCTCGCAAGCTGCAGCTCCTCTCTGTCAGCTGCACCCCAGTCTCCAAAGGAAAAAAAACTTTATTGCTTGGCTGCTGGCTTTGCAGCACAGCGCTGGCAGTAGGAGCCGATGGCAGAACGACTTTGGTAATGATGGCGGCGGGTGGGCACCCCTCTCTGTTCTGGGCCGCCCTTCTTGTCTGGGCCCAGGACTCCAGTCCTGGCAGCCCTTCCCCTGATGGCGGCCCTGATCAAATGACTGTATTGTGCAGAGGTCACTAGAATAGTCTCCTAATATCCTGTGGAAGTGGAAACTAGTGAACATAATGGGTGTAGCCCAGCTAGCATCAGTTTGGGATATGTCAGAATTTGGAGCAAAGAAGTTAGCTCACTGGGAATTATATAAAATTGGATTTGCCAAAAACTGTAGTTTAAAATGTTGTTTACAGGAAAAAAAATACAAATACTCCTGCCAGTCCTTCGAGCGGTACAATCCCTACTTATCATCTCCTGCTTACAAAATGTGATAGTCTCCTCATTGCATCTTAAATGCTATGCATGAATATTTGTCTATAAAGCCTAGATGAGAGAGTAGATGCAGAGAATTGCATTTAATATGCAGAAATATAGGAATTTTATTGATCAATACTGAAAAATAGGGACATTTCAAAAGACAAAACCTTCTCAGGAACTCTTTGGAATCTGGGAATATTCCTGACAGATAAAGGCAATTGGACACTATGCTATAGCCATTGCTGGTAGTACAGGGACAAGGTAAAAATATTTAATTCATCTTCATTAATCTTCAGCAATTTGTGGTGATTTGCAGTGCTTTCAAAAGTCATAATAACCTACTCTCCAAGAAGGTGTGGGAGACTCACCTTTTTTGGGTAGTCCCCCACACCCCAAGAAGAGTGGGTGGATCTTCTGCATCCCGCTGACTTCCTAGTGAAGTGGGCAGGATGGGGAGATAATACTGGGAATCATGGATCAGTATGGAGGGGGCGTTGCGAGAATGATGCGATTTGCGTGATTTTAGCCCTTCCCGCTTCTACACAGACTTGCGATTCACAGGATTTTTTCAGAGACAGGGATGGGCCTAATAACTCGAAGAGCCTGCCCCGCCCCCAAAATGGTCAACTGGATCTCCTCACCAGGGTTGTCCTGGAGAGCAGTGGCATATCCAGGGCAGGTCGCCCGGGGCTCATGTCAATCAGTATAGTGTGGAACTCAATGAGTGCGGTTTGCACTACACAGTAACACAAACATCGCCGCCGGCGCTTGGTAGTACACTCGTACTACCCGGTGGCTGTGTGTTACAGCAGCCAATGAGAGTCAGACAGACTCTCATAGACTGCTGCACCCACTGCCGGAGCCAGGCTGGAGCTCACTCATGAGCTTCGCCTTCCGGCTCCTGCAGTGGATGATGAGCGAGACATCATGATGTCTCTCCCATAGTACCAACCAGGACTGAGTGGGAGGACGGAGGAGGGGACAGCAGCGGGCCCAGCAGGAGCGGGGATTCAGATAAGTGTTTTGTGTATGTATGTATGTCTGTGTGTGTGTTATGTAAGGGGCACTACTGGCCGGGGGCACTGTATAGGGGCACTGTATCACTACTGGAGGCACTGAATAGGGTGGACCCCTACTGGGGACAATGTATAAGGGGCACTGCATAGGGGGGGATCACTACTGGGGGTACTGTATAACAGTCACTACTGGGGGCCTGAATAAGATGGACCACTACTGGGGGCACTGCATACTGGGGGTACTGTATAAGGGGCACTACTGGGGCCTACTTTGGACCACTACTGGGAGCACTGTATACACTGTATAAGGGGAACTACTGGTGGCCTGCATAGGGGGGACCACTACTGGAGGCACTGCATAGAGGGGACTTTATAAGATGTACTGTATAAGGGTGCACTACTGGAGGCACTGTATAAGGGGCACTACTGGGGGCACTGTATATGGGTGGACTACTGGGGACACTGTATAAGGGTCACTACTTCATAGGGCATTGCTCCTGGGGACATTCCATAAGGGGCACTACTACAGTGGGCATTGCAAGAGCGGCACTACTACTGTGGGCATTAAGGTGCATATGGAATGGAAAGGAATGTTCCCAGAGTGAAGAGTAATGGGGGGTGTCATGTTGACATGCCCCCATTTTACAGTGGTCATGCCCACTTTTCAGCACACACACATGGGGGGTTCTCCATTTTTCATCTTGCCCTGGGCTACAAATACCCTAGTTACGCCACTGCTGGAGAGGTACAACTAAAAGTCGGCATGTATGACTTGTTTATGAAAAACCTACCAGAAAATAGCTCTAGACAGAGAATAATAATTAGCTATATTTAACATATATGGTATATTAAAGTGGCAATAATTAAAGATTAAGTAGCCAAAACAAATAATAAATATATTTATGGGGGTCACAATTATTTAATGCATTTATTACTGTAGGCAATTTAGTACTATCGAATACAATAAGAATGCATTTTTTTATGAAATTAACAACATAACAATAAATAAATATTAAGGGGACAATATTATTAAGAAATTAATTAATGGTAAAAATAATATTGTGTTGGTTAATTAGGACCATGTAAATTAATTGATTATGGCAACAACAATTATGTTGCTCATCTGTGACATTACAAGTACTAGCATTCACCACCTGCCCCTCCATGTGTACAGCTGTTGCTCAGTGTGGAAAATCCTGACACTAAACGCGCCAACCACTTACAGCCACTTAGGGGTAGCACCAGCTAATGATGAATATATTTTATTTGCTCCAGGTAACTTATACCACAAATAACATATACACTGTGCTTTTTTGTATGATGTTATATTGCACATTCATAAAAGGATGGGGAAGAAATGCTTTAAGGCTTAGGCAATTTTAGTGTATATTATTCTTGAAATGTGGATCATAGATACTGTAGAGCCACTTCTGTGTACAGTCAACCACCATTGGAATCCATCTTTGAGACCTGCGGCACAAGTGATCTGCGATTAGCGATCCCTATATTACTGTAAATTGTTAATTTTGTGATGTAGCAGATGATGTAGCATTTAGTGAAGCAGTTCACCAATTATACATCATCCATTGAAGAGAATAGGGATTAGCTGTGACATTTCCATTGGGGTCAACACAGAAAGTGCACTGAATTTTATCAAATGCCTAGTGTATATTGCATTTGGTGCTGCAGACATTAAAAATAAAGGATAATAATAAAATATGTGCAAGCCTGGAAAGTATTTTTGCTGTTCTTCCATCCATTGCTTTATAAGCCACTAAATTCAACTCCTTTCCTTGTGATTTGGCGGTGTCATCTTGTGGTGCACACAGCAGGTCAGGTAAGTTTACTAATAGAGTGAATGTTGCAGGATAAAATAGTTCAATGCACCCACCTGTCATGTCTTGTTGATCATCCACTATCAACTTTAAACTCTTTCCTCGCCGTATCACACGTACAGTGTGCCACTCATTATCATTGAGGTTATAACCAGCATAAAGAGTCTCTGGGCCTTTGCCTGCAGAATATGCCAAACGGTCATTAAACAATCACAACACAATTAAACAAGTGAAACCTTTCAAAGAAAAAAGAGAAAATCAAATTATCAGGCAAAACATTTAAATACAAATATAATAAAGCAAAACAAATATAATAAATATATTCACTGGTTCATATTTATATTAATATTTGCCAACAATATCTGTTTGTTTAACATAAATAGGCACAACAACTGCATAATAATATAATTGCCAACTATACATTATAGTTGATAAGTTAATGTGCGTTTTTAAGTTATTTTCTTTCTCATTGATATTCTCAGTATTTTTTTTTTTGCAGAAATCAATTAAACTTGGGAGTTAGAAATGCAATCCATGGTTCATTTTTCAGTTAATATTGATTGAATTATTTTAATATTGTTTGCAAATAATTTTTGGTTTCATTAAAAAATTTGATATGTAGAAAATATCCCCATAAAGTTTGGAAATTAGAAACATATTCCGCCTACAACACAGCCTCTGAAATTCTTCTTACATCTAGTGTGTCTGGTTATTATTACTTAAATATAATTAACTGCCAAAATGTCATTGCAGCCCATTGTGTTGGGGCAGTACTAGTGAAGATTCAGACCAGAATTATATTAAGAGTTTATAATGTAATTGGTATTGTGTACAGTATATCAGTGTTTCCCAATGCCTATCCTCAGGGACACCTAACAGTCCATGTTTTACAGATCTCCTCAGTATCACAATTGAAATAATTAGCTCCACCTGTGGATGTTTGAAAATGTATCAGCCATTAATGAACACACCTATGCACCAACTAGGAGATCTGGAAAACATGCACTGTTAGGAGTCCCTGAGGAGTGGAGTTGGGAAACACTGGCGTGTATGGTAGTTATGCCCTAAACTAATTATTGTGTACTCCATATGCCTCTTCCTTAAATTTTATTTGGAAAAATTCTGGGAAAATAGTTGTTGATAAAAACTAATAATAAAAAAGAAAAATTTAAAAAATAAATAAATGCAAAAACCCCCCAGAAAATGTAGCCTCCCGAACTGTGGTTGCCAAGCTGTGCTTAGTTTGATTATTGGGTAAATACATCTCGGCAAAAAAATAAACCTGAAATGGATGGTTATAACTAGGGGTGAGCGGGTTCGGATTTCTGAAATCCGAACCCCCCCGAGCCCCCCCGATCCGAGTCCGATCCGAATCAGGCTCGACTTTTCCCGCCTGACTCGGATCTGAAATCGAGGCAAAACGTCATCATCCCGCCTTCCGAGTCTCGCGGGTTTTGGATCCTATATAAGGTACCCGCATCGGCGCCATTTTCTCACTCGGCTGTGGACAGTGAAGAGGGAGGGTGGGAGTTAGGGCTGTGTAGTGTAGTGTAGTGTAGTGCTGCTGTTGTCCACTACTTCAAAGTCCATAGGGGCTGGCTGTGTTGTGCTGTGCTGCTGTTGTTAATAGGGGCTGTGTCCACTACTTCAAAGTCCATAGGGGCTGGCTGGACTGTGTTGTGCAGTCAGTTCTCCATAGGGGCTGTGTCCACTCCAAAGTCCTGTGCAGTGTCCCAGTCCTAAAGGAGTGCTGTAGTGTTGTCCAGGGGGTGCTCTGTCCATCAGGGGTGCTCCCCCCAAGTGCTAAAAAAATAATATATTTTCTGTGTTTGTGAATTGTGTGCGCAGTAGCCGCACGTGCATCAACAAAGTAGTGCCAAGCGTGCGCCTGTGTCATAAGTAAAGGGCCGGCTGGCTTGACCGTTAAAGGGTGCTGTAACCCCCGAAAGTACACTCCAGTCCAAACCAAAAAAAAATTATTTTCTGTGTTTGTGAATTGTGTGCGCAGTAGCCGCACGTGCATCAACAAAGTAGTGCCAAGCGTGCGCCTGTGTCATAAGTAAAGGGCCGGCTGGCTTGACCGTTAAGGGTGCTGTAACCCCCGAAAGTACACTCCAGTCCAAACCAAAAAAAAAATTATTTTCTGTGTTTGTGAATTGTGTGCGCAGTAGCCGCACGTGCATCAACAAAGTAGTGCCAAGCGTGCGCCTGTGTCATAAGTAAAGGGCCGGCTGGCTTGACCGTTAAGGGTGCTGTAACCCCCAAAAGTACACTCCAGTCCAAACCAAAAAAAAAATTATTTTCTGTGTTTGTGAATTGTGTGCGCAGTAGCCGCACGTGCATCAACAAAGTAGTGCCAAGCGTGCGCCTGTGTCATAAGTAAAGGGCCGGCTGGCTTGACCGTTAAGGGTGCTGTAACCCCCGAAAGTACACTCCAGTCCAAACCAAAAAAAAAATTATTTTCTGTGTTTGTGAATTGTGTGCGCAGTAGCCGCACGTGCATCAACAAAGTAGTGCCAAGCGTGCGCCTGTGTCATAAGTAAAGGGCCGGCTGGCTTGACCGTTAAGGGTGCTGTAACCCCCGAAAGTACACTCCAGTCCAAACCAAAAAAAAAATTATTTTCTGTGTTTGTGAATTGTGTGCGCAGTAGCCGCACGTGCATCAACAAAGTAGTGCCAAGCGTGCGCCTGTGTCATAAGTAAAGGGCCGGCTGGCTTGACCGTTAAGGGTGCTGTAACCCCCGAAAGTACAGTCCAGTCCAAACCAAAAAAAAAATTATTTTCTGTGTTTGTGAATTGTGTGCGCAGTAGCCGCACGTGCATCAACAAAGTAGTGCCAAGCGTGCGCCTGTGTCATAAGTAAAGGGCCGGCTGGCTTGACCGTTAAAGGGTGCTGTAACCCCCGAAAGTACACTCCAGTCCAAACCAAAAAAAAATTATTTTCTGTGTTTGTGAATTGTGTGCGCAGTAGCCGCACGTGCATCAACAAAGTAGTGCCAAGCGTGCGCCTGTGTCATAAGTAAAGGGCCGGCTGGCTTGACCGTTAAGGGTGCTGTAACCCCCGAAAGTACACTCCAGTCCAAACCTAAAAAAAAATTATTTTCTGTGTTTGTGAATTGTGTGCGCAGTAGCCGCACGTGCATCAACAAAGTAGTGCCAAGCGTGCGCCTGTGTCATAAGTAAAGGGCCGGCTGGCTTGACCGTTAAGGGTGCTGTAACCCCCGAAAGTACACTCCAGTCCAAACCAAAAAAAAAATTATTTTCTGTGTTTGTGAATTGTGTGCACTGTGGCTGCACGTGCATCAACAAAGGAGCAGCGCCAAGCGTGCGCCTGTGTCCCATAAGTAAAGAGCCGGCTGGCTCATTTCTTAAAGGGTGGTGTAACCCACAAAGTGCACTACTCTCCAGCAAAAATAAAATAATATTTTCTGTGTTTGTGTGCGCTTTAGCCGCACGTATATATATCAATATAACATAAATGGAGGACCAAACTTTCTCCGATAAAAATAAAATAGGGAAAGATCAAGAACCTCTTCCTCCTAGTGCTGTTGCTGCTGCTGGGAGTTGTTCATCATCCCAGAGAGGAAGTAGGAACATCACTACTTTTACTAAACAATTGACCCTCCAACAGTCCCTAGCGATGAGGATGAAGTACGACAGCAGTCATCCTGAAGCAAAACGTATAACTGAGGCCTTGACTGCTATGTTGGTGTTAGACGTGCGTCCGGTATCCGACATTAGTGCAGTGGGATTTAGACAATTGATGGAGGTAGTGTGTCCTCGGTTCCAAATCCCGTCTAGATTCCACCTGCATCCTCAAAGCAGCAGCGACAAGCGTGCGTCTGTCTGTTAAAGGGTGGTGACACCCTCAAAGTGTTCTACACAAACAATTAAAATATTGTTCTTTTTTTTTCGGTCTTTGTGAAATGTGTGGGCTGTAGCCTCACCTGCATCCTTAAAGCAGCAGCGACAAGCGTGCGTCTGTCTGTTAAAGGGTGGTGTAACTCTCAAAGTGTTCCAAAAAATAAAAAACTATTTTTTTAATGTGTTTGTGACTTGTGTGCGATGTAGCCACACTTGCATCCTCAAAGCAGCAGCGACAAGCGTGCGTCTGTCTGTTAAAGGGTGGTGACACCCTCAAAGTGTGCTACACAAACAATTAAAATATTGTTCTTTTTTTTTTGGTCTTTGTGAAATGTGTGGGCTGTAGCCACACCTGCATCCTTAAAGCAGCAGCGACAAGCGTGCGTCTGTCTGTTAAAGGGTGGTGACACCCTCAAAGTGTGCTACACAAACAATTAAAATATTGTTCTTTTTTCTGTCTTTGTGAATTGTGTGGGCTGTAGCCGCACCTGCATCCTTAAAGCAGCAGCGACAAGCGTGCGTCTGTCTGTTAAAGGGTGGTGACACCCTCAAAGTGTGCTACACAAACAATTAAAATATTGTTCTTTTTTCTGTCTTTGTGAATTGTGTGGGCTGTAGCCGCACCTGCATCCTTAAAGCAGCAGCGACAAGCGTGCGTCTGTCTGTTAAAGGGTGGTGACACCCTCAAAGTGTGCTACACAAACAATTAAAATATTGTTCTTTTTTTTTTGGTCTTTGTGAAATGTGTGGGCTGTAGCCGCACCTGCATCCTTAAAGCAGCAGCGACAAGCGTGCGTCTGTCTGTTAAAGGGTGGTGACACCCTCAAAGTGTTCTACACAAACAATTAAAATATTGTTCTTTTTTTTTCGGTCTTTGTGAAATGTGTGGGCTGTAGCCGCACCTGCATCCTTAAAGCAGCAGCGACAAGCGTGCGTCTGTCTGTTAAAGGGTGGTGTAACTCTCAAAGTGTTCCAAAAAATAAAAAACTATTTTTTTAATGTGTTTGTGACTTGTGTGCGATGTAGCCACACTTGCATCCTCAAAGCAGCAGCGACAAGCGTGCGTCTGTCTGTTAAAGGGTGGTGACACCCTCAAGGTGTGCTACAGAAACAATTAAAATATTGTTCTTTTTTTTCTGTCTATGTGAATTGTGTGGGCTGTAGCCGCACCTGCATCCTTAAAGCAGCAGCGACAAGCGTGCGTCTGTCTGTTAAAGGGTGATGACACCTCAAAGTGTTCTACACAAACAATTAAAATATTGTTCTTTTTTTTTTCGGTCTTTGTGAAATGTGTGGGCTGTAGCCGCACCTGCATCCTTAAAGCAGCAGCGACAAGCGTGCGTCTGTCTGTTAAAGGGTGGTGACACCTCAAAGTGTTCTACACAAACAATTAAAATATTCTTCTTTTTTCTGTCTTTGTGAATTGTGTGGGCTGTAGCCGCACTTGCATCCTCAAAGCAGCAGCGACAAGCGTGCGTCTGTCTGTTAAAGGGTGGTGTAACCCTCAAAGTGTGCTCCACAAACAATAAAAATATTCTTTTTTTTTTTCTGTCTTTGTGAATTGTGTGGTCTGTAGCCGCACTTGAATCCTCAAAGCAGCAGCGACAATCGTGCGTCTGTCTGTTAAAGGATTACATCGGTGACAGCATCCAAGTAGGCATGTCAGACAGTCCGTACCTGTACTGGCAGGAAAAAGAAGCAATTTGGAGGTCCCTGTACAAACTGGCTCTATTTTACCTGAGTTGCCCCCCCTCCAGTGTGTACTCCGAAAGAGTGTTTAGTGCAGCCGGGAACCTTGTCAGCGAAAGGCGTAGGAGGTTGCTTCCACAAAATGTGGAGAAGATGATGTTCATAAAATGAATTATCAACTCTTCCAGGGAGACCAGCCTCCAGAACGTACAGAGGGACCTGTGGTTCCAGCAGGGACGAATTAATACTCTGTGAGGATGAGGATGTACACACTGAAGAGGGTGAGGAATCGGTGGATGAGGAGGATGAGGATGACATCTTGCCTCCGTAGAGCCAGTTTGTGCAGGGACACATTAATTGCCAGCTTGTTTTGTGGGGGCCCAAACGAACCAATCATTTCAGCCACAGTTGTGTGGCAGACCCTGGCGCTGAAATGATTGATTTGTTAAAGTGTGCATGTCCTGTTTATACAACATAAGGGTGGGTGGGAGGGCCCAAGGACAATTCCATCTTGCACTTCTTTTTTTTCTTTGCATTATGTACAGTTTGGGGCCTAGTTTTTCTAACTGCCATCCTGTCTGCCACTGCAGTGTCACTCCTAGATGGGTCACGTGTTTGTGCCGCCCACTCGTGTCGCTTAGCATAGTCATCCAGCTACCTCGGTGCAACCTTTTGGACATGAAAACACTATTGTGAGGTGTGAGGTGTTCAGAATAGACTGGAAATGAGTGGAAATTAAGGTTATTGAGGTTAATAATAGCATAGGAGCAGAGAAACCAACAAATTCTGTGATTTTAGCTGTTTTTATGCTTTTTTAAAAAAAAATACAGATCCAAAACACAAAACCCAGAACCCAAAACACGGAAGGGTGGTTTTGGCAAAACCAATCCAGATCCAAAACACGAAGAAAGATCCAGATCCAAAACCAAAACACAAAACACGAAAAGTGGCCGGTCCACACCCCTAGTTATAACGTATGAGGGCAATGGTAGCAAACATGTACCTAAGAAAATTATCACCATCAAGGAGACTCCTCTTCTCTAGATGATAGAACCTTGTTAAGTCCAAAAAGTAAAAGGTTGTTTAATATAATTGTCTGCATAACAATATATTTATATATACATTGATGTTAAAATTGTGATACATTTTTGGGAGCTGTGTTTGGTAGAAAATAAAGTTCTGAAAATCGAATGCTATGTGCATCCAGATTTGGGTTGGAGTACTAGGTAACAATTAGATTTAGGCCCCCTTTCTTCGGTTTTAAAAAAATAAAAAAGTAAAGTCAGGTTATTGTAGCAGCTCCTCATTGCCCTCGGGTCCTAGAGGCTTAGGTTGCTTTATGGATAATCCTGCTCTGTGTGAGACCATCACCTCAGAACTGTACCAGTGATGATAGGGTAGACCACGTTTCCCAACAAAGGGGCAAATAAGTGGTATCTTTTATGGATACGTTAGGCTATAAAGCAGGGCGGGCACATGGAGCGGTCCCTTCCTAAGCTACATTTACAGACCCATTCTCTGTCATCATAAATTAATTGGAGGCATTTATTTTATTTTTTTTAAATTGAGATATCCATCTTAGGATGATCACTGGTTGGATGATTGTCAAAAAGATCTGAAGTCACATGTTGTACAGTAGTTGGTGTTATGAATAGAAAATGTATCTGATGTGACTTACTGTTAGTGAATATTGTTAGAATACAATGTGCTATTTGCTATTTTGTCATTTCTCTATGAGCTTTATCTTGCCAAAGGCATAAAGAGCATTTTGTATGTACAGGTCCCATCCATTGATGTAGAATGGCTCCATGATGACCTACAGCAGGGTTTTTTTCTGCCAAGGGCCATTTTGATATACAGTCAGGTGCATAAATTTTGGGACATTGACAGAATTTTCATATTTTGGCCTCTATTCACCACCACAATGGCTTTGAAATGAAACAAACAAGATGTGCTTTAACTGCAGACTTTCAGATTTAATTTGAGGGCAATTACATCCAAATCAGGTGAACCTTGTAGGAATTACAAAGGTTTCTATATGTGCCTCCCACTTTTTAAGGGGCCAAAAGTAATGGGACAAACTAAACAATCCTAAATCTAACTTTCACTTTTTAATACTTTGTTGCAAATCCTTTGCAGGAAATTACAGCCTGAAGTCTGGAACGCATAGACATCACCAGACGCTGGGTTTCATCCCTAGTGATGCTCTGCCAGGCCTCTACTTCAAATGTCTTCAGTTCCTGCTTGTTCTTGGGTCATTTTCCTTTCAGTTTTGTCAAGTGAAATGCATGCTCAATCGGATTCAGGTCAGGGGATTGACTTGGCCATTGCATAACATTCCACTTTTTAGCCTTAAAAAACTCTTTGGTTGCTTTTGCAGTATGCTTCGGGTCATTGTCCATCTGCACTGTGAAGCGCCGTCCAATTAGTTCTGAAGCATTTGACTGAATATGAGCATATAATATTGTCCGAAACACTTCAGAATTCATTCTGCTGCTTTTGTCAGCATCACATCATCAATAAATACAAGGGAACCAGTTCCATTGGCAGCCATACATGCCCACGCCATGACACTACCACCACCATGCTTCACTGATGAGGTGGTATGATTTGGATCATGAGCAGTTCCTTTTCTTCTCCATACTCTTCTCTTCCCATCACTCTGGTACAAGTTGATCTTTGTCTCATCTGTCCATAGGATGTTGTTCCAGAACTGTAATGGCTTTTTTAGATGTTATTTGGCAAACTCTAATCTGGTCTTCCTGTTTTTGAGGCTCACCAATGGTTTACATCTTGTGGTGAACCCTCTATAATCACTGTTGTGAAGTCTTAATTGTCTCTTAATTGTTGACTTTGACACATATACACCTACCTCCTGGAGAGTGTTCTTGATTTGGCCAACTGTTGTGAAGGGGTTTTTCTTCACGAGGGAAATAATTCTTCTGTCATCCACCACAGTTGTTTTCCGTGGTCTTCCGGGTCTTTTGGTGTTGCTGAGCTCTCCGATGCATTCTTTCTTTTTAAGAATGTTCCAAACAGTTGATTTGGCCACACCTAAAGTTTTTGCTATTTCTCTGATGGGTTTGTTTTGATTTTTCAGCCTAATGATGGCTTGCTTCACTGTTAGTGACAGCTCTTTGGATCTCATATTGAGAGTCGACAGCAAGTGATTCCAAATGCAAATGTCACACCTAGAATCAACTCCAGACCTTTTACCTGCTTAATTGATAATGAAATAATGAGGGAATAGCCCACACCTGTCCATGAAATAGCTTTTGAGTTGATAGTCCCATTACTTTTGGCCCCTTAAAAAGTGGTAGGCACATATAGAAACCGTTGTAATTCCTACACCGTTCACCTGATTTGGATGTAAATCTGAAAGTCTGCAGTTAAAGCACATCTTGTTTGTTTCATTTCAAAGCCATTGTGGTGGTGAATAGAGGCCAAAATATGAAAATTCTGTCAATGTCCCAATATTTAAGCACCTGACTGTATGTAACATTATTCACGGGGCTGGTGCAGGCCACGCCCCCTCCATGTGACATCGTACGGGGCGGGGCCACAATCGCCAATGATTACAGCAATGCCCAGAGCACCCTGAGGATGCTCCAGGGAGCTGTAAGGGCAGCGATGTGACCGTCTGATGCATCCTAAGGACGCTCCAGGTAGCATTGCTTCATAGATTCTGCCTGTAGGGTGCCGTTCTAGGCATTCTACTAGCCAGATGAGGTTAGCAGAAAAAAGCTCAGAGGGCCAGACCAAATGATTCCGAGGGCCTTATACGGCCCCCAGGCAGGAGGCTCCCCATCCCTGACCTACAGTATCAGTGATGCACCACATCCCTAGAAACCAGTATCACCCCACTCTAGCAACACATTAAGCTGTGAAGTTAATAATTAACATACAGTACCAAATAAAAAGTGCAAGTGAGAATCAGCCATTATAGAAGTGACTTAACGTGGTGCAATGGGCAGTTGTGTGTTGTAAGTCATAGCAACCAATCATATAACAGCTTTTATCCATCTTGTGTATTCATACTAATAGAAGCTTAAATCTGTTTGCTATGGTTTACATCACATCATTGCTCTTTAAGAGCCTGGTTCGGAGATGGACGTGATGCCGATGTTTACGTAGATGTGCGATTATCGGTGGCCTGTGCACGCGTCAGAGTTTCATTACCGATGCTGCTCTTAGACAGGATTTATTTGCAAAGTGATTGACAGTCAGGGATCATTTGCGGGTGGCAACTGGGGGGGGGGACTCAAACTCAGGCGTATCAGGGGGTGTCTGAGCCTGTGATCCCATACGCAGTAAACATAGTTATGCATCTCAGCCAGGGGCGCAGAGTGGGGGGAGGAGTGGATACTAATTACCCAGCATGGGCTTGCTGGAGGGGCCCAGCGGGGCCCGGGTCCAAAGCTTCCGCCCCTCCCTCTTTCTTGTCAGCAGCCAAGCACATGCTGCTGTGTGCTGGGCTGCAGTAGGAGACTACTCGCTGATGCTGAGCAGCAGCAGCAGTCTCAACCTGTGTGGGGGGATCACGGACTTGCGCCAGCCTAGGAGGAGGCACCTTCACGATTAGGCCACACCCCTTCACTCCACTCAGCCCGGATCTTAATGGCCCTGATCTCAGGGCCTGATTCAGAGCCGGACGCTCTGACCATAGTGCTCACTCTGAATCAGTGCCCTCCTACCTGAAAATGGAGTGGCCTCCTGGCCGCTCGCATAGCTGTGGGTAATCACCCACAGCATATGCGAGCGGCCAAAAAGATGGTTGCGATGGTCTAGACCATCGCGACCATCGGGCTTGCGACGAGACCCTGCGGTAGGGTCTCGGTGACCGCAAGCCCTGGAGTGATTTTGGCTCTATCAGAGCCAAAATCACTCCCACTGACATCACTAGTGATGTCAGTGGGGCCAGACCCAGATGGTAGGCATTCCCATGGGAATGCCTCCGTCTGGCAGCCATGACCCCAGCACGCCCACCAAAGGGGGCGTGCTGTCAGTCACCATCGACAGCACACCCACTTTGGTGCTCGGCTGGGCTTTGGAAAGCATTAGCATATTTTAGCAACTGCGATCTGTGAAAGTATGCAGCTGCGTTTGCATTACCGTCCGCCTCTGAATGAGGTCCATAATACTTAAGACACCATATTATAATAGTATGGATGCACATGTTCTACTTTCTTATGTACTTCTATAAATGTTTTAATTCTGTTGTCTGGTTATGCTACAATTGTA
Source organism: Taudactylus pleione (assembly GCA_031769625.1). Lineage (NCBI taxonomy): Eukaryota > Metazoa > Chordata > Amphibia > Anura > Myobatrachidae > Taudactylus > Taudactylus pleione. The sequence goes on from JAUIMM010000205.1 coordinate 1,509,058, forward strand.
CTTTATATTTTATATTGTCCTACAACTATCTTATATTTGGATTTTTTCCCACAGCTAGGACAACAACAAACATTTTAAAATGTACTATGCTAAATATGTTTTACATAATCTAAATTGCAAGCTGTAATGCAAAAGTGGATTTCTGTTATTTAATATAAAGACAGCACAATCAGCCATTTTTTTTCTAAGTTGATTAATATTAAAAGCGGCTTCCTGAAAGCCTTAAGTAATTCCTGTGCTGTGAAGTCGTGCTTGATGCTTGCACGCAAGCGATTCTATTATATTATATGATATCTGCAATGTACTTATTTGTAAAAATATTTACTTTAATTATATTTATAATTTATTGTATTTTTATTATTCTCATGTCCTTTAACACAACCTGGAGATGACACTGACATTGAGAGATTTGTTGCCATAATGTCTGAATATTATGTCCAACCACAAAATAACAAACAAAAACACACAAGAATGTTCATAAAAAGTGTGCAGAATATTTATGTAGGTGGGGGTTCAAAAAAGAATAAATAAAATATATATAAAACATTTTGTTAGGCAGTATGGAACATATAGAGTACAAGGTACATTAAAACAACAAAAAAAGAGCAAAATCTCATAAAAATATGAATCATACTATATGTATATTTATATATGTGTTTTGTATCTATCTTTATATCTATCTGTCTATCTAAAACATGATCAGCATGTATAATGACAATTGCTACTTTATTGTTATATTCTTTAGAATTTTTGAGTACGATCGCTATATTATTTAATATTGTGCAAAATTTAATTTTGCATCCCTGTGTCTTTTTTTCTATATTTTTTATGTTGATTCTAATTGTTCGTCCATATTTGTTAGCATGTGAAATTTTGCTGTTTATTATTTCTACAATGACATTTCCATAAGGTCCATAACTCACGCACATGCAGTACGCACCATAGGTCGATCTGCATACGCTGTTGCAGTTGCAATATCTGATGAATCAGGCCCTTAGTTACAAAATCATAAAGAACTAAAGTAATATAGCCTTTTAATCAAGGTATAAACGAGATTTCATGCACTTACCCAGTTTACAGAGACAAAAGTGGCATTCTCATTATGTAAATACGTTGGTCTCTATTATTTGTTACTTTACAATATATGTTATTTGGATGAAGCTCAGAAGTGCCGTTTGGTTATTACCACTTTGAATGTCATGGTGCTCAGACACCAGGACACCATTGGCAGGAGTGCTGGGCTTCTCAGGAAAAAAATATATGCATATATATATATATATATATATATACGCCAATCAGCCATAACATTAAAACCGCTGACAGGTGAATTGAATAACATTGATTATCTTGTTACAATGGCACCTGTCAAGGGGGGGGGGATATGTTAATTTAATGTGTTGGACACAGGAAAAATTGGCAAGCATAAGGATCATATCGACTTTTACAAGGGCCAAAATGTGATGGCTGTATAACTGGGTGAGAGCATCTCCAAAATGGCAGGTCATGTGGGGTGTTCCCACTACGCAGTGGTTAGTGGTCCAAGGAAGTGTTGGAATATGTGTGTATGACTGGTGGTGGTATGGCAGAGCGTGGGTACACACCAGCGGATGCCCTGTGTTAATTTTCAACACAGACTCTGTCCATGGAGTGGGACATACAGGTCACCAGCCGGTGACTGTATGTGGGTAGCGGTGCAGGATGCAAGTGGTACCAGCATCTCTAGCATCGTGGACCAGCTGTAATTCACAGGGTCTCTCTGAGCTAAGTAGAAGATGTCCATCCTCCACTGTGGCGCTCCAACACAGTAACAAGTAGGAGCCGCACATGTGCAGAAGTAAGGTTTTGTGGCCATCATGGCTAGGGATTGAAGCCTCCCTGTAGGAACCAAAATGAAGTAGGCGCTGTAGTGCTCTCTAGCTTCAACATCCCCCCTCGCTATAAGCTTCTCCATGTTACACAAACATTTACTTTCAGTTTTCTTGAAGCAACCTGTAAAATAACTTAGATTAAACAAACAAGACAACATTCATATTTCAAGTGGTTCTAGTCCACTTTTCTTAGTAGATACATCAGTAAGACTCTTCTCACTGACTGCATGGACTATATCAACAGTCTCTTTCCTCATGAACTCAGGACTGATATCACTTTTATAATTTTCAATGTCTTCCACACTTGTGACACTCGATTTTTGTGAAGGCTCTTTGCCTATTTTGGACTTCCACTCACACTCTTAACTTTGGTTTCTGGATGTCAGGAGATTCACTGAATGCAATATCTGTGAACTCCTCATTATATCTTTTAGGTGGTTTTCCAATATTTGATCTCCCAGAAGTTATTTTCTGTGGTTGGATGCCCACACTGGTAGCCTCTGGTACAGACATGTCTCCAGCTTCTGGCATATCCAATGACATATATTGTACTTGCTCTGCTTTTCAAATTCCAGCTTTTCTGTAATTTTTGATGTTCCTTTAAATATGACATCTCTTGACTTTGGTACTTGGGTTCCAGAATCTTTAACCTTTACTTTCATCATGATACACTTAATGAACTTTAATCCTTCTCTCTTTTGGTGTGTGCATGTAGGCAGTACTCCAAACTGTTCTGAGATGCTTTACATTTATTTTTCTTCCTTACCATGATTCAATTGGTGTTTTGTCTTTTACGATGACTGTGGGAGAACAATTTTTTCAGACTGACTGCCGTGGACACTGATTCCACCTGAAATTGCTTGTTTAGGCATACGTCCTTTAGAAAAATCTAGCTCTCTCCACTAGTGTGCGCTTTGCTTGCTCACTTATACTGTCTTGTTTAGGAACTGGCAGGAGGGTCTTGGACGTTAAAGGCTCATTGATGCACATGGGGAGTGAAGGCTAGCCCATCTGGCCCCACTTCCACAAATGTGCTACTGTAGCACAAATTGCTAAAAAAAATGAATGCTGGCTATGATAGAAAGGTGTCAGTACAGAGCATCTCAGCTTGCAGCATATGGATCTGCATAGCAGCAGACCGATCAGAGGGTCCATGCTGACCACTGGTCACCACTGAAAGCACCTACAAAGGGCACATGAGCACCAGAACTGGACCATGGAGCATTGGAAAAAGGTGGCCTGGTCTGATGAATCATGTTTTCTTTTACATTGTGTGGATGGCTGGGTGCATGTGTGTCGCTTTACCCTGGGAAGAGATAGCACCAGGCTGCACTATGGGAAGAAGGAAAGCCAGCGGAGGCAGTGTGATGCTCTGTGCAATGTTCTGCTGGGAACCTTGGGTCCTGGCATTCATGTGGATGTTACTTTGACACGTACCACCTACCTAAACATTGTTGCAGATCAGATGCTTCTAAATCTAACTGCCAGCATTCAGAAAATGTCGACATTTCACATTGCAACATTTCAGATGTTGATATAGTAAACATGTCGGCATTCTGAGGATGTCAACATGGTGGCTGTCAACACATTGAACCATGTTGACATTCTAGTTTCAACATTGTGGTGACGACGTTTTGAATGACGACATGGTCACTATCCATAATGTGACTGGATCCTGTTCCAATCTACCCATACAGATGTAGCTGCCAGATGGCGCGACCATGGATGGCACAACCAGTGTGCCCACGTCTATGGCGTGCCCGTGCATATGCACACGCATGCCATAGACTGCAATGTGGAGAATACCGGGTGCGCCTAATCGCCTCTGTAAACGTGCATCGCGGCAACAATGATAGCGGCTACAAGTTTACCCTTTCTTCTTCTTCTTTTTATCAAGACAATTACTGAGAAATTAAATTATTTTTACTATACGTACATGGCTTCATGATTTATTATGCCCTATATACTATAACAATCTTTTGGCATGTATTGCAGGAATCGTTGACCAGGAGCAGCAATGATTAGATAATCCTTTTTTAAGATGTGTTTGTGGACACAGCAGACATTCTTCGGTAAGTGCACCTTCATGGCATGATTTGCTAAATGCAACAAAAAAAACAGTTATCAGGAAATCTTTAGTTATCAGGAAATCAGGACATTTCCACTTAACGATCCACAACTGAATGTAAAATATAGATACACACAGATACTAGGATCCTCTCATAATAACAAGATGTTTCGGTGCTGATTTTATCCCTCAATCCTCTCTGGCACTTGTGGCTTTGGGGTATAATTCAGCAGGATTAGTCCCATTCATCTTTAGTGGGGAAGATAGTAATGTTAATTATTAATGAACTTCTCTATGTTCAGATATAAATGCTGGGAAGTGAAACATTCCAACTGCATTATAGCACAGACAAATGCTGACGATATAAAATCCCATAGTATTTTCAGTTTGTCTCTCTGCTGAAAGCGAACATCCTCTTTATATATTTGATAATGATGTGCTTTCCCATGACCTACTCTGCACTTCTCTATGTCCTAGCTTTGCTTCAGGCAACATATCCAATTTCACTGTATTCTTCCCCTGCTGAGTTTAAAGTCACTATTTATTACTTAATCAAATTCCATACTCTGCTCACTGTTATGGAATGGAAAGGTATTTATTGATATTATCCTTAACCTGCTTTTATATTATGTACATTTAAGTCCACCACGACAAATCCTCATTTGTCTATATGTCCCATTTAAAATGTATATATAATATAATCCTTCTTTCTAAGGCAGGTTCTCTGCTTTTCATATCAGCAGAATGCAGGCCAGTGAAGAACAATATTACTCATTTATTTTCCAATCCTATTTGCTTTTGACACTTTATCTATGAGATGAAAAATAACTCTGCATGTTTGACATGTTTATCTGCTTAAATTCACAGGCATTTTATCATGGTTTCTTTGCTTTTCAATTATTTTATTGTTTTACACTTTTAGGAGTTATTTTCCGTAGAAAGTTGCATGTCATTTACTGATTCGTAAAGGTGCGTTTGCCAGGGACATCAAATGGAGCTTAAAAGTTACATACCTTTGAATGCTGTAATCAAAAAAGGCTACAAACACAGAAGCCATTAATTGTGTCCACAGTCGGTGCCACTTTTAGCCACAGGGCGAAGGCAGCATAATTTTTTTATTTTAGAAAAGGGATCTTTGATCCCTAAGGAAAAGGATGTATAAAGCTCATATTGAATGCAAAATGAACAATGGGGTCATTTACTAACATTTCTCTAAGGTTCAAAAATGTTCTGCACTTGCACTAGACAGGAAAAAAAACTACTTTGATAGTATTGGTTTTTTTTTAGACATCTTCGTATATATTTTTTGGTTCGGGGTGTTAAAAATTAGCTGTTCCTTGCACTAAAACCCATTTATGTCAAACAAACATTTGCAATAGTATTATAATATATATAATTATATTATATAAATATAATTATATATATATATATATATATATATATATATAATCATATGATCACAATATTTTTGCATTACTGTATGTACCTTCAATAAAAAGAATTCAATCATTATGACAAGTTAGGAAATCTGGACTGTGAGATTATTTTCTGAAATATTGGTATGTGTAACCATATACATGTATGCTAATAAATTAAAAAACTTGAATATAGTTTTGGGTGGACTTGAGGGAGTTAATGTAGAAATCTAAAGTATACTTATTTTGGATTTGCTATTTGCAATATCTGTTGGGTTCATTGTGTCATCTAATGGCTCCATGTTGCACATATCTGGCCAAACGTGTATGAAATATCAATGCATTTCTACTGTAAAATCCTCATTTATGGAAATGAGAAATGAATGAATACTGGTCATATACCATACACCCGCTTAGTCTGTCTGAAACAAGCTGAGCTGTAGAGTGCATAAAATTGCTGTGTGAGACCTTAGGAGCCACAAGTTACCAAAATGGAACCAAGAATGGCACTTCCAAGTTAGGTATACTTTAATTTTCAATATTTATGCTTTCAACTCTGTCTAAAACAATATTTATGCCTGAGACCTTGAACCTGGATTTATTAGTACCAGACATTTTGAAGCTAAGTTTGCTTCTAGAGAGACATTTGATTGCCATGTAGATGAACTGAAGAGTGCTGTGCAAACTAATATTGCTTCTAAATAATACTTGATACCACTTGATGTCTGAGTGCTATGGCATTAGGAATACCTGATAGTTACTCTTGAGCCTTGTGTTCACTATATACTGTATATATGTGCATTCCTCATTTTACCTTATTAATTAAGTAAAGCATTTTAGTTGTATACCTTATGTTTGCATCTTGTATATTTTTCTTGTATTTACATTATGTATTTGTTACTGTTAATGATTTTTTAGAAATTGAAATGAATAGACGTCTGCACATGTAACATTTGTACAGCACAGTAAGCTTTTTCACAATTTTGCTTTTACAGTTGTAAAAGATGAAAATGTGTAAAAAATCCATTAGCAGTAAGGACCACATTCAGAGTCGGTCGAAGCGGCCGCACGGTCGTATGCCACCGATGTTCACTATACTGCGCATGCGTAAAGTTCGCAATGCGCGTGCGCAAACTAGCCGCTACGATCAGAAATTTCTCTCTCCTTGAACACAGCCAGGTCGGTAGTTTGAGTGACAGATTGAGGTGTTTGTGGGTGGTAACAGGGGAAGGTGCTTGAAAACGGGGGAGTGGAGATCCAAACGCAGGCGTGCCTAATTATGCGAACGGCATTTTATGGAAGTGCATATGGTTTATGGGAGTGCATAATTAACAAAGTAGCGTCATGGCACATGTGACATGGGAGGTTTTTACACTGACATGATCGTAGAGCTTAAGAGAGGGTATGGTCAACCTTAAGCTCTACGACCAGTTCCGATGGTGCCCGATGGTCTCGATTAATCCTTATATGCCCGGAGATGACGTGTAATGCGTACGAGAAGGGGGCATATTTTTTTGTCTTCCGGCCACTTCCTCCCTTTGGTCGGCCAGCAGCCGATCCGAACTTAGGGATGCAACTTGCGAGGGAATAATTTGCATATCCGGCCCCTTTTCCTGTACGACTGTGCGGCCGCTTCGACCAACTCTGAATGAGGTCCTAAGTCTTTTGTCTTTATTGCCCATCTGGTACTAGACTTAAACTAATTGGTTACTCTCAATTTTTCACATAATATATGAACGTTGGATATTGCATTGTATCAATAAATATAAAAAAAATGTGCTGTATTGGTAATTAAGATGAGCTGAATTTTTTTAAAATATTTTATTCTAACTAGTTGAAAACTTTGAACAATAAACAGTTAAATTTTTAAGGTTAAGTTTGAATAATGTCTCTAATTGTTGAAGAGAATAATGTCAATATATTGGTATACATAAAATACATTGTTATATATTTTTTATAATTAATTATAATATAATTAATAGTTCAATAAAGAAATTAGTGTGGATGTGTGTAAAATAATAAGTAATAAGTAATTTATTATTTTAAAAAAGAAAAATAATTAAATTCTTAACAATACGTCTTAATATGGAATAATTGGAATCAACTGTCATGAGCTACCCTTGATTATTCAGTAGCTCAAAGATAAGCAACAATTGAAAAACCATCTTTACCTGTGATGTACAATGGGCACGGTCTTGAGGAGATAATAATGTAGCAATTGTGAACTGACAGTAATGTTCTATTGACATTTTAACATTAAAGATGCATTTAAAATTTAGACAGGAATAGAAGAACTAAAATATACAACTAAATGACAGTTAAGTAAACGTATGTGTTTCAAGAAGACGGACCGCAGTAACAGAAAATTATTTCACTTAGAAAATCTCATAAGTTGAAGTAAAGAATTATTCAAACTGCTGAAATTTCAATGATAATTCCTCCAATGCAACACAGTTAATAATTTTAAGGGCTATAATAGGCTTTTTACTGAGATGCTATCCAGGTGTAACAAGATTTAGCAAAACTATACAAGTTCTTGCTTTTGAATTTAAGGGGATCACACAAAAAATGTACACATAACACAAAGTGATTATGTAAAATTATTTTCCAGTTCCTCATGAGCTAGTTTTTTTTGCTTGTCTAATTTGCAATGCAAAATGTTAGAATCTAAATAGCGTTAAGCAAGGTAATCTTGTTAGCTCAGTTTTAAAACTTTTACATAAATGTTTTTGGGAGTGCAAAACAAAACATGCACTAATTGTTGTTATACTAGCTGTCATTTTATATTGCAGGATAGAGTTACACAATGTAGAATCTAAAACTAACAAAACATAATGATCTAATGATAATGATCTAATGATCTAAACAGCCAAATTGCTTACCTTTGAGTAAATTGGGCAGAAATTGCTGCTGTTTTGGGCCAAAATGGCTACCAATACCAATTAACATCCAATAGGGCTTGATCAGATGTGCATAAACACCTGACACACTGATGATGACAATCTACTTTTTTGGCCAACTATTTTAACTCGGTCATGTTCCTCAGATTGAGAAACACAAATGGATTCTTAAAATGTAATCACTAAATTGGACAAATATCTTGATGTGATCACTCAGTGACCAGGTTTGCTTGTGTATGAGCAGATAATGGTATTGTACAATGATGTGATGTATATGTAAACATAATATTTTTGCTCAACTTGATGTTTCTTGGCTGTGAACTTCATTGTTAAAATGTACATTAATTTTATGCAATATGAATACTTAAATTTTTATTATTTAATATTGGGATACTAAAGCATAACAATACGTATGTATAGAGAAGTAAAAAGTTTTACCTGGTAATTGGTCACGTGACTTCCTAAAATCACTCTTTACTTACCATGGTGGCAAGTCACATTATTCCACTTAATAACATTTTCTAGACCAATTAATTCTGTTAGGAAATGGAAGATCTAAACTCATGTATAAACATTGCTTTAAGAAAAATGAGAGCAGACAACAGCCTTTGATACTAAAAGCCAGTCATGGTAAATGTAATAAAAAAAATCATTTATACAAGTGAAAAGAAAACTTAAAAGATCCAGCAGTCAGTTTACTGAAACAATTCAATAAGAAATCTAAAAGACAACAAAAAAAGTGTTTAATGCCACTGAGATATTTGTCTATCTATGAATCTGTAGTATCTACAAAGTAAAAAAAAAAAACAAGTACATGCTGCATCTAAATCTAAATACTTTCATATCTCTAAAAGCTCAGTTACACAGGAGAACTAATTGGTTTGACTGAATCTGTTATGATCCTACTGTACCTGTACTGATAGAGAGATTTCCAAAAAATACATGCCCTACAATATTGGGCAACTTTAGGACTGGAATTTAGACTGCTTTTTTAGAAGACAGTATTATCATTTTCCAAATGCCTCACTATCCTGTTTTTATTGTGGCAAATACAAAACTATATTTCCTAAGAAAGAAGTCATATTTGCAACAGTAACCCAAAGTCAACAATACCTGCCAAACTTTTTATTAACTAGTAAAACATAAAATGCAGAAAAACCTGTAAATCCAAGTTTTAAATGCAAAACAAAAAATTGGGCTATTATTAGATACATATTTCATTTAAGATATCAACTATTTAGAAAAAAATCTGTTCACTTCCTAACAATATCAGAAAAAAATTACATAACACTAACTTCCTTGTGTTTTTTCTAATAATATTTTAAAAAAATGGCTATTTTTAGTTATGATTATCTAGTTACATTCTGTATATTTTTCATGTTTGACTAACTCTGTTTTTAAACATTAAATGGACATAAGATTATTTAATATGTTTTAGTTTAACAAAATATTTAATTACATTTTATAATTATAAAACATAAAAATAAAATCACAGTCCACATCCCTTTTGACTATATCAAATACAAATGTAACATTCTCCATAATAGTCAATACATTAATGTATATTCAAATAAAATATATATTATTTTCATATAAAATATATTTTATTTGTGTCATACTAATATTGGGTGTAAAAAGCATGATAATTTAAATTGAAGAACATATTAATATAGAAATGTATTAATTTTAAATAACGGTTTTATCTTAATGTAGTTAAAAAGGTGCACATTAAATGTTTTAACACCAATTAAATAATAATAATAATAATAATAATAATAATAATAATAATAACAATAATAATGTAATAATAAGAAAATCATTATCAGTATCATCATAATCATCATCATCATCATTATTACTAAATATTTAATGAAAATAATAATGCACCTTCTAATTCATAGACAGTATGTTCAATTAAAATGGTATAATAACAAAACATTTTTAAAATGTTGAATAGGCACTTACTGGAATTACAGTTAATCCTGATACAGTCTAGATAGGAAAGAATAGATGAGAAATGAAAATTTATCCTTCAAGGTATTAGCTGCAGACATCCAATAAAATTACAGTCCACCCTTCCGGGGACAGACACATGCAAACGTGGCCACGCTTTATAAATGTATCACTGCACCACTCTTACTTACAGACACAAAATTGTCTTAATATATTTAAGTGAATAGAAAATTAAAATGGCCATTTCAAACAGTGCTATGTGGAGACAAATCTAAGTACACTTTTTAGCAATCAAAGATGTAGAATCTAGACAGGAAGCTACCTTTTCCCCATATGTGCAAGAACATTGAATGGGTAAGCAATTAAATAATATATATTCCGTCACAATGGGGTACAGAGCTTGCCACGAAAAGATAAGCCATCTCTGGTAACAATGTTCTACCTCAAAGGTTTAAAATATGATGGGAGGGTGATAGCACACATCATATTTTGCAGAAGGGATCAAAATAGACTATATTACAAAAAAATACTATTTACTGTACTATAAATATTTATACATTGTTGGTAAAACACAATTGTTTTGGTTTTCAATGCAGTTTTCTGACCTAGAAAGGTGACAAATGTAAAAATATGTTTAATATCTGCTAAATGGACCCTCACTGACCACAGACATCTCTGATAATAATTATAATAATATTAATAATAACTTTTAATATATATCTGTCCAAAAGATGGTCAATATATAAAAATTTTTAGCATGGTGAATTTTTTTATGTCCATAAAATAGCTAACTTCTATTCCTTTGAGGAGTACATATGCTTTAAAACCAAGATTTAGTTCCCACATAGCAGAGTCTGTCATGTGTCGTCAACCGCATCAGAAAAGTGGTGGCAAACAGTCTGGGACCAAAATATGCACACATCTTGCTACAGAAAATATTGCATTGATGGAACCTCAGTTGCTTTTCAATAGATGCAGCATACTATATGTCAACCACTAGAGGGAGGCAGAGAAGTGCCTAAAAATATTTGTAATGTTTCTTCCTTGAACCTATGTTGCCATACAATATAAAATCTAAGCCTCTTTTATTTCAGTTGTTTATTTCAATGTCATAGTTACTTACATTTATAAATATATAGAAGTTAAGCAAAAAATATAATAAAAAATAATAAATAAAAAAATTACTCTACATAGAGTAAATAATGATGACTTAATAAAAACCTATATAACTTAATTATAATTTTTACTGTGGCTGCTTAAATTGTGAGTTTGTGCTTAATCACCTCTCTGCAAAATAACGTACTTTCAAACTACATTTCTTTTTTTCTTCTTTCTCTGAGCCACCAGAGCATTTTTTCTGTGTAAGAGTCTGTGTGGATTATGATCTCCAGACTGTTTGCTAAGGGCCGCAGACCTTGGTCATTGAAGGGTTATGTTCACTTTTGATAGACATTTTTAAAACAATGCAATCACAGGAATTTTTATTTTTTAGTGTACAAGAGAATGTTTAAAAAGAGAAGCACATAAAGTATAAAACAGTCAAATATGTATTTACGGCCCTGCTCACTGTTTTAGCACATACATATATCCTTAATAATATTTTACCAATACTATTTCCGGTCTATTAAGATGTGCAATATTATAATGCACATTTTTGTCTTCTCTTTTTAACTGTTAAAAGTAAAAAAAACTGTGTTTTGTGCAAGCAAAAAAAATCCCTTAAAAACATTTTAACTATAACACTGGAAATAAATAAAAAAATTAAAATAAACTGGGTAAAGGCAAGCAAGAATAAAGATGTAGACTTGTAACATTTACAGACAGGTTAATTTTATCTTATCTAATTGTTACCTAAATTAACCGTAAGTTTTACTCTTCCAGCATCCAATTCTAAACGTAAGGTATCTGCCGAATCTCTGGAAGTGGTCGCCATTAAAATGCCATAAGCACGTTGAGACCGGAAACGCAAGGAGACATCTTCAGCCTCTGTGTGCATCACTACAGGGAGCTGTATCTTCATAAACATGCTTCCATCGTAGCTTAAAACTGTTGCCTCTGCAAAACATTTAAGAAGGTAACAGACATTATTCTTCTCAGTTTATTTGCTATATGCTGAATTTCTTTTATGCACAATTCACGGATCTATTGCCTGCATTAAATACAGTGTCATTCTACAGTGTACTTCCTTTTTATTACAATAATGAACAAATGCTATTAAACAAGTGTTTTAATACTGAAGGGAAAGAGAGATCAGTCATTTCCGAAATACAATAGTTGACTTAGGGGAAGATTATCAAATCTTCTAAAGAGAACAAAAGCAACTAATAAGATTTTAGCTAGCATTTTTTAGACTACAGTAGAACAATGAAGCAATCTGATTGGTTGCTATAGGCAAAACCTACAATTTGTCCTCTTTAGAAGGTTTGATAATTCTCACCCTTAGTCTTCACATGCAGAAAAAGCTTGAGATAGCGGACAGTCCCAAATGAGTGGTCTGATGAATTGATTCTCTTGTTTTTTTAATAATTCAGACTAATGTTGTTTAATACTAAAGAACAAAGTAAGATATTCCAATACAGACATACGCAGCTGGGCTGTATCATTGCTTACCACCACATGACAGAACTGGTTTACAATTAATGTTTTTTGCCTTTTGGATTTATGGTTTACTCAATAAAAAGCACAATAGTTAAGTAAAACCACTGGTGACTAACTGAATGTCCACTGAAACACTGGATGGCAGCATTTGATAACTGCGAACATACATAGGGAGGTAGGCTCGGGCTTTAACACCCATGGCTATTCAATTAGCCTCCTGAATTTGCCCAATAGCTGTGTTAACACCCATTAAATGGGGGTGTTAACGGCCATTTACACTGGTTATCGGGCTTTAACACACAGAATCTGTGTAAAGTACATGGAGTCGTGTGTTAACTAGCTGTTATCATTTGACAACTGAAAGGGTTAATGCAGATTTTTTATTTCAGGTTTCAGGAGAACTAAAAAGAAATCTATGATGAGCTAGATCAATTAAATAGGGTTCAGCGTTCAATTAGCACCCGCTAACTTAACTGGGCTAACTGAATTCCCCCCATAGTGTATTTATTCCTCCTGAAACCAATGCATTTGCTTTTATCACCAGTCTGTGCAGGCCATTTTGGATGAAGGACAGCGGCACCCAGAGCTGCTTTTTAGACAACAGAAATTCCTTTCACACATAATTCCTATAAATATTTTAAATATGGAATAATTGTGCATCTCTGTTTGAAAAAGTAGTTTATTTGTTTAGTCATGGTTATTATATTTAACTTATATATACTTTAGATACCACATATTGCTAGTTTAGGGTATTATTTGTTCCCTAGGTACTTTGAATTAAATACATTTTATACTTTTTTACTGCCCTGGCTTTCCAAGGGATTAAAATATATATGAATGTTTTGGTAACTGACAATATTTCTGCTTACTAATACTGACCCACACGTTTTATAAAGGCACAATTGTGGCCACGTCAGCCTGTGTGACTTCTACAGTACCCAGAAACATAAGGGCTCAGAATAGGAAATCATGCTTTAATATTATTAGCAGCAACTATATAAAAACCTACTGTACAGGATCACCTCATATAAACTAATCTGTCTTTATTGTATTTCCAACCTAATTTTCGCGACAACACCCTTCCGCCTTCAGCTGGTGACTGCCTCACTGCTCATTCTCACCTCCAAGACTTCTCCTGTGCTGCCCCCAAACTTTAGAATGCTTTCTCTCATTCTACTCTCTCTCCTAACAACTGTTGTTTCAAACTCTCCCTCAAAACCGACTTATTCACCATTGTCTAGAGGATCTCAGCTTAATCTGGTCTTCCATCCCACATTAACTCCTTCCTTTTCCCTTTTAGAATGTAAGCTCTTGTGAACAGGGCCCTACCTTATAAGGTTTCTTCCCTCCCCTTAGGACCAATATCTCAGCTAATTGGGATATGCAATACTATGCCCACATTTGTAACTATGTCAATATGTTATTCTGTTTAGACTGTTTTGTATATCTGAACTGTGCTGCGGAAATTTTTGGCACCTTATAAAAAATGCTAATAAATTAATTTAACGCTTACAGCATGTGCGTGATTCCCAGTGAAGTTACAAGGGGGGGTGACACCAAAGTGCTGACCTCTCTTCAATGACAGGAGCTGGGTGCTGAGACAGTGAGGGAGCCAGCAGTGCACACAGAATGGTCCCTGGGGGCCATCTGCATCTCCCAGACCCTAAGAGTGACTAAAACGGGGGGATCGGGATGAGAGGCCATGCCCCTACCAGCAAGGCCACGTCCCCTCTTTTGTTGGCGTCGCCACACTCACTACAACCCTCCCCGCTGCGGGTGTCACCACGGGGAGGTACGCCACTAATGATTCATATACATCAATATGATTTGTCATCTAACAGCATTTCTGTTTGACACAATTTAAAGTTTCATGTTGGCTTCAGCAGAAAACAAGCAAACAAGAAACAACACAATAGTATCAAAGATAAGAACTGTGGCATCAATATAAAAGTTTCAAAGAAGAAGATAATAATACTACTTCCTTCCGCAAAAATCCAAACCAAAATACTGATAGTACAGAATGAAAATATCACTTACAATATGATGCCAACTGAGCAGCCAGCTGGGCATCACCAGCCATCAAATACCCAAATGCCACTCTAAAAGCTTTACAGCAGCATTATAACAGGAAAAGCAACAGACAATGCACAAAGCAACAACAGACATTACAAACACAGGCATAAAATAGACCACAAATGGAAGAAGCCTAATGGAATAATAGATGAGAGGTAATTACATAAACTAGTTATTTTCACATTAATTTTAGAAGGACTAATGGTATTTTTTTGTTGTTGCTCAAAACAGGTTAGAAAGAGAGCAGTGTGGCCTATACAGTAACAGTACCATATATCTGCAGCTGATATAGATGTCTGTTGCATAAACCTAGAGTATATACTGTATACCTGTGAGAGTCTTAAGCAAAATATAGGCTCACGCTGTGCTCGACAATGGAAACGAGAGTGTGAGCCAAATTATATTGATGTGACATCTGTCATTCCATCTGCCGCATTCCATAAAAAACTAAACCAACCCTGAGATTAGACTGATGTTTTTTTGTTTTATGTATAATCAGGGAAAGATCATAATGCCAGAATAAATCATGCTTACTTTCATGGCAGCAGGATAAAAAGCAAATAAAAGTGCATGTTGTTGCCTCCATAAATTGTAGGCTTTAAAACTCTTATAAATCCAGATGTAGGGAGGAAAATAAAAAAAGGCACACAGTAAATACAATACTATAGCACTTTTGTCAAATCTAAAATGTATTAACAGACTCATCATGTGCAGTAAAAGTACATAGAGAAGCTCCATGACCTGATGTCTGACTGCATAATACGGGTACAGTATCTGTAGGTGTTGTTGCTCGCTTTTCATTAATGTATATAATAGTATATTTTGCCAGTGCTGTACTTGCTTCTAGTCTTGGGTTTATCAACTTTTTTTTTACAGGTAATCAAGTGATATTATACCATAAATACACATAATTATTATTTATTTATTACCAGTTATTTATATAGCGCACACATATTCTGCAGCGCTTTACAGAGAATATTTGGTCATCCATATCAGTCCCTGCCCCAGGGGAGCTTGCAATCTATATTCCCTATCATACGCACACACACATACACACTAAGGCAGTGGTTCCCAAACTCTGCCATTACAGTCCAGGTCTTGGGGATATCCATGCTTGAATCCAGATGGTTAAATCATATTGACTGAAGTACTAATTAAGTAACCTGTGCTCGAATATGGATATCCTTAAAACGTGGTATAGAATGGCGGCGTTTGGGAACCTCTGCACTAAGGTGTATTTTTGTTGGGAGCCAATTAACCTATTAGTATGTTTTTGGAGTGTGGCAGGAAACCGGAGCACCCGGAGGAAACACACACAGGCAAAGGGAGAATATAGGACTCCACACAGCTGAAATATTTTTAAATTTCCAGTTCTAAATCCACACCTTATAAATGGCTAGAAGTAGATCTACATTATATACAATTCATATGCATACACAAAAATAGCTATAGCATATTGGGTACCAGAAATCTGATAAACATACTGTACTGTACATGCAATAGAGCTGTGCTATACACATCTTGGTAGGATTTACTCAGGGCCAGATTAACAATGGTACCTTACAGATGGGACTACAGCTCCAGACCTACACATAAAAATAGGCCCATCACCATGATAGTTTGATGATGATCAGCAGAAATTATGGGCAGCACAGACGGTGTAATGGTTAGCATTACTGCCTCACAGCACTGAGGTCATGGGTTCAATTCCCACTATGGCCATAGCAGTAATGATAACCATTTCAGCTAGATGTAGCGTCTCTAAAGGCAAAAGTGTTAGGAGCCTATTCATCATCGAAGGTCGTATGGCCTCCGATGATGAAGTATTGGTCTCGCTGCAAAGGACACTTAAGTATCCAACTCACAGCAGGGAAAAGTGACACCGGAGATTTTGCTCCGGTGAGGGGACAACTGCTCCGAAAAGCAGTTGTCCCCGTGGTTAGTATCGCAGCTACTTCTTTAGCTGTGTTACTTACCTGTTCCCCGTCGTCCCAGCTACGCATGCGTGACCTCATGTCACGCATGCGCAAAGCCGCTAGGGAGCTGGTGAGGAGGCGGCGGAGGGATCCGTTCAGATCCCTCTTCGCATCCCCGGAACGCCTTCCCATAGGAAGGAGCGGGGTTCCGATAACAAGCAACGTCTGAAGCTGGCGCTTGTTCTCAGCAGCAAACTCTGAAAACTTTCAGTTTTCTGAGTTTACTGAATACCAAAGGGATCTTATCGGACCAATCATGATGAATGGCTTGGTAATTTAAATATGCAGAAACTAGTATTTCCGCATGGTCACCGGGCCATTTATCGTTTGATGAATAGGTCCCTTAGTGAGGTTACAGGAGTTGTCATATTAGATGGTGGAAGATAAGTAACAGTTCTTTCTACATAACACTGGCTGCAGCTGTTTTAAAATTACAAGTAGAAATAAACATGGCCCAGGCCCATCCAAATAAATCAGGACGTCTTTGTACTGATTTGCATTCCTTATGTGCCTGTCACTACAGCAATGAATGGGTGTTAGAAGGAAAGACAATAAGGCAAGGGGCAGCCCACTACTACAAAAGTGTTGGGGGTCTACTACAAAAGTGCTAGGCACATGCCTGGAAGTGTGTCCATCGTGCCACCACAATGTGGCAATGCCCTGTCATGACATGGCTACACCCCCTGACCTGATTCCTAACATTCCTAAGTTTGGTACATACAGTAAGCAGGTAGTTAGCAGTAAGCCAGATCAATGCACAAGCTCTGTTATATTGGTATGTCACAAGGAACAGGTACAGCTAGGAGGAGCTGAGCAAAAAAAAAAGGACAAAGATTTCAAGATTTATATATTAACATTATTTATATAGCACCAGCAGTGCCCTTACTATTGAATGGGTACTTCTGAGGGAGTACTGGCCATTTTTGATAAGGGCAAGATAAATAACTATAGTGACCTCTTGTGGCTGGAGGTGCAATAGTCTGAGACTATTTCTAACATCTGTGCAGGTTACCAGAATACACTCTCATTTTGCATTTCATTACTGGAATACTTTTTCCATAATGTATGTTCATCACTAGAATGTGCCCTATATTGAACACTGGTGAGACAGGTCCATGTGGTCTGAAATATAATTTTTTCATACATCTATTTGGCTGTGTAAGCAACAGCAACATTAGATAAATCACCACCACAATGCCATTGGGAGGGGGGCATAAGGCACCCAAATACCACATAGTCCAACAGGTCATATAGGGTGAATCGTCCAATGAATGAACGGTAAGGGGATTCTCATATTTAAGGGCATAGTGTATGTAGAATATAAAACATAAAATGAATTCTGAGACACGCCATACTAACATTATTACTATATATACTTTTCAAATAATTTTTTGGGTTTACAGATTGAAGTAATAGTCAGAATTTTACAACCAAAAAATAGGAGAGGTGCAGAAATTACCAGTGAATGAACGCACAAGTCCAGTGAATTACTAATATGACTTAAGCTAGGTACACACCTTACAATTATCGGGTCAATCAGCCGATAATGGGGTAGATGTACTAAGACTTGGAGGGAGAAAAGTACCAACCAATCAGCTCCTAACTGTAATTTTTCAAACAGCCTGCAAAGTAACAGTTAGGAGCTGATTGGTTGGTACTTTATCTCTCTCCACTTTATCTCTGTCCAATGCTTAGTACATTTCCTCCAATGCCTGATAATTGGATAAGAGCACTGGAGAGTTTGAAGATGATTAAATGACTTAAAACGCCCCTACAACGCTTAGATCAGGATACTGAGATAGTATGTGCTGCACAGGCTATACCGTTTTCATGGTCTGATCCTTTTTAAGAAATAAATTGAAAGTACACACTGAACAAGAAATTGCACACAAATTCAATATTCACTCTGTCATATCGGAGCATTTATCGGATCGGCGGCATCGTCAGACAGCGTGTGCCTAGCTTTATATTAATAAAACATAGTGAAGAGATCTAATCAAAGATTTAATGCATTCAACCTCAACATGTTCATTCACTGGTAGTGTTCATTCACTGGCTGATTCACCTGAAGTTTTCCCTGTGTGATAACATGGGGAATGATAACGGACCCAGTGTATTTGGCTGATTTACATTAGAAGCCCTATAAGTCCAAACTGGAGCTTTCCAACACGTCACAGGCTTGCCCTGACATCCTCTAAAATCTGTTATCCTTTTGAAGTGAAAAAGATCAATATATTTTCAAACCTGAATAGGTAAGACTTTGTTGATGTCATTGTAAATATAATATCTGGCATTTTAGACACATCTAACAGAAATAACTAAAATTAATATGGTGAAGCATGAACAGGGCTAGGTCACTATGGCTGTAGCCGCCGGTAGACACAAACTATTGTGCCTATTTTTAAATCCATCACTGACACTGACTTTTATGTTTCAAGCATTTGTAAAGGGAAAAAATGTCTAAACAGCTAAAATAAACAGCTACTGTTACAAACCAATCAACCATATTACACATACAGTAGATACTAGGCCATAACAAGGGCGGTGCGGCCTGTGCCATGACACAGGCAGGGGGCGCTGTTCGGGCCTGTCAATTTACCTGTTTCTTATCATTCTCACTTGTAGCTTCCTCTTCCTTTATCCCCAGCATCCCCTGGCCTCCCCTATCTCTTCCTTGGCCCTACCCCATGAGACCATGGCCCTTTTTCGGGTACATTATCTTATGTCCCTATTTAAAACATGGGGGTGCGGGGGTCAATGGCATCAAAAATTCTAATTACGGCTCTGAATAGATACACACAGATACGCACACATACATACATACAGTACATACATACTGCGCAGATCCCCGTGATTTGGTTTTGGTTCTAATTCTAAATCATCATCGTGTTTTGATTTTGGTTTTGGCAAAACCACCCTCAAGTGTTTTGGCTTGGATTGGTTTCAGTTTTTTTTTTTAAATTATAAAAACAGCTAAAATCATGTAGCTTGGAACAGTTTGTTTTTCTCTAGTATTATTAACATCAATATCATTCATTTCCAGTCATTTCCAATCAATTTTGACCACCTCACAGCACCTGAAATCACAAGGGAAATACAAAATACGCAAGATCTAGTTTTTAGATCTGAGATCCGAATTTGGTGTGAAGACCCAAGTTGGAACTCAATTCTACTCAGAACCCCAAAGTGATCCCAGCCAGGACTCAGCTCAGCTTGGAACCCAATTTTTTTTTCTTGCAAAACCGAACCGCTCATCTCTAATACATACATACATACAGGCCCTGATTCAGAGCCGGATGCTCTAACCAGAGCGCTCGCTCTGAACCAGGGCCATCCCATTTAAATTTGGAGCGGCCTTTTGGACGCTCGCATAGCTGTGGGTTACCTCCCACAGCTTATGCGAGTGTCCATGATGATGGTCGCGATGGTCACGACCATCGCGACCATCGGGCTTGCGACGAGACCGTGCGGTAGGGTCTCGCTGCCGCAAGCCCTGGAGTGATTTTGGCTCTATCAGAGCCAAAATCACTACCACTGACATCACTAGTGATGTCAGTGGGGCTGGCCCCAGATGGTAGGTGTTCCCATGGGAACGCCTCCGTCTGGCAGCCACGCCCCCAGCACGCCCACCAAAGGGGGCATGCTGTCAGTCACCATCGACAGCACGCCCCCTTTGGTGTGAGACCCGGAGTGACAGCTTGGCTGTCGCTATCCAGGTCTCGCGTATGTGCACGACGGAGCTCCCTCTGTTGTGCGCATGCGCATTTGGGTACCATCGACCCGCTTGCGAGCATCCTGCGCTCGTGAGCGGGTCTGAATGAGACCCACAGTACATACATCTATATAACTATATACATATCAATTGATTGATCTAGCTATCTGTATATATATATATATATATATATATATACAGTCAGGTCCATAAATATTGGGACATTGACAGAATTTTCAGATTTTGGCCTCTATTCACCACCACAATGGTTTTGAAATGAAACAAACAAGATGTGCTTTAACTGCAGACTTTCAGATTTAATTTGAGGGTAATTACATCCAAATCGGGTGAACGGTGTAGGAATTACAACACTTTCAATATATACCTCCCACTTTTTAAGGGGCCAAAAATAATGGGACTATCAACTGAAAAGCTATTTCATGGACAGGTGTGGGCTATTCCCTCATTATTTCATTATCAATTAAGCAGGTAAAAGGTCTGTAGTTGATTCTAGGTGTGACATTTGCATTTGGAATCAGTTGCTGTCAACTCTCAATATGAGTTCCAAAGAGCTGTCACTATCAGTGAAGCAAGCCATCATTAGGCTGAAAAATCAAAACAAACCCATCAGAGAGATAGCAAAAACATTAGGTGTGGCCAAATCAACTGTAAGGAACACTCTTAAAAATAAAGAATTCACCGGAGAGCTCAGCAACACCAAAAGACCCGGAAGACCACGGAAAACAACTGTGGTGGATGACAAAATAATTATTTCCCTCGTGAAGAAAAACCCTTCACAACAGTTGGCCAAATAAAGAACACTCTCCAGGAGGTAGATGTATATGTGTCAAAGTCAACAATCAAGAGAAGACTTCACAAGAGTGAATACAGAGGGTTCACCACAAGATGTAAACCATTGGTGAGCCACAAAAACAGGAAGACCAGATTAGAGTTTGCCAAACAACATCTAAAAAAGCCATTACAGTTCTGGAACAACATCCTATGGACAGATCAGACAAAGATCAACTTGTACCAGAGTGATGGGAAGAGAAGAGAAGGAAAGGAACTGCTCATGATCCAAAACATACCACCTCATCAGTAAAGCATGGTGGTGGTAGTGTCATAGCGTGGGCATGTATGGCTGCCAATGGAACTGGTTCCCTTGCATTTATTGATGATGTGACTGCTGACAAAAGCAGCAGAATGAATTCTGAAGTGTTTCGGGCAATATTATATGCTCATATTCAGTCAAATGCTTCAGAACTCATTGGACGGCGCTTCACAGTGCAGATGGACAATGGCCCGAAGCATACTGCAAAAACACCAAAGAGTGTTTTAAGGCTAAAAAGTGGAATGTTATGCAATGACCAAGTCAATCCCCTGACCTGAATCTGATTGAGCATGCATTTCACTTGATGAAGACAAAACTAAAGGGAAAATGCCCCAAGGACAAGCAGGAACTGAAGACATTTGCAGTAGAGGCCTGGCAGAGCATCACCAGGGATGAAACCCAGCGTCTGGTGATGTCTATGCATTCCAGACTTCAGGCTATAATTGCCTGCAAAGGATTTGCAACAAAGTATTAAAAAGTGAAAGTTAGATTTAGGATTGTTTAGTTTGTCCCATTACTTTTGGCCCCTTAAAAAGTGGGAGGCACATATAGAAACCGTTGTAATTCCTAAACCGTTAACCTGATTTGGATGTAATTACCCTCAAATTAAATCTGAAAGTCTGCAGTTAAATCACATCTTATTTGTTTAATTTCAAAGCCATTGTGGTGGTGAATAGAGGCCAAAATATTAAAATTCTGTCAATGTCCCAATATTTATAGACCTGACTGTATATATATATATATATATATATATATATACACACACACAGTATATACACATATATATGTATACAAACAGTAAATATATATACATATACACACATATAATATTTCTATACATATCTACAATAACACATAATTATAAATACAGTTTAACATCCTCATTTAAGTGTATTAATTCCTGCACATTTCATCTAATGGTGCAGATGGTTCACATTCAAACACTGACAGGGAAGCCTCATTCACCTTCCAGTTTCAGCTCGCTGACCTTTAGTAAGTCAAATTACCTCCGACTGCGCTCTATGAAGCAGGAACAGACTGTGCCTGAAACATTTTATTAGCCAAATTGTGTATGCTGGCAACATAGGATAAAGATAAAAAATAATGCATATACAATATAAGTACCTATACAGTAGGTATAAGGTAATACATGTGTAAGTGATCTTATATGCACAGTCATTCGGAACAGTGGTTATATGTTTGCTGAACAATCTCAAAGAAAATACTACATTACAATTTTACAGTAAAAACATTTCTTCGCCATCATCACAAATACACGGATGAAAAGTAGATCTTGTAGCGTCTTCTAAGAGTTAATGTTAGCAGTGCTCTCAGAAAATGCTGCCATGGCATGTTAAGCTAGGTGTCTAGAATCTGCTTGGGTAGAGAGATGAGCGGTATGAGTTTGATTGATATGTTCCTCTATTGTGTACCAGAAGCACTGCAGAGATTTTGCATGCCATGGTCTTTATGTCAGTTTCCTACTCTAGGAAGTCGGAAAAAAAAACCAGTCTCATCAAATCGTTAGGTCTAATTACAACTCTAATAGCCAGGAGGATTAAGCAAAGGTTCATAAAATTCTGGTTACTCCAAATAATAATCTAAAATGCTAAACATTATAAAAAAAGAAAAACCACTTTCTCTAAGCAATTGTGCACAGGTTTAGACAGAGAAACAAACCCATGAGCCATTAATATTGACATTGTATTATAAGATAAACAGTGCTCATTCTTTTAAATACCCACCTTCCCCTTTATAACAATCCTTCACTTACCACAGGGAGTGTTCACTCTAGGTCGGGCACCGGACCTAAAGAAAGGGCACATCTGCACATCTACGCCCTAAAAGGGGGCATGGTCAAGGAAAAGGGGGCATGTCTTTAAGATGGGTCCCCGTTTTGTCACACTTGTGGGCGTTCCCGCCACTTACGGACATGTCGGCTGCCCCCAAGCGCTGATGTCAGTGTGAATGGATGCTGGGCGCATGCGATCGCATCCATTCACCGGCGGTGACCGCTACACCGCAGTTTTACCCCACCCACAGGACACTGCGACCTGCGTGTGGGGACGGCACGAGGGCAGGGTGCTTTTTGCCTTTAGAAATAGGGCAGGGCATGGCATCCCACTAAAACAGCTTAGCGGAAACACTACACAGGGTATATTCTTTGCACAACAGTACGCTGTTCATTTTTATTATGTCACTTGTCTGAAATTCCGCGTTTGGCCTTTGTTTTATCCACTTCAGTGCTGAGTATGAGTGCGACTTATCCTTAGCACTTGTCCTCAGCACTGCGGTGCAGTAGGAAAGAATGCTTACAAGGCCCATGTTGGTAATTACTACTGGCGGGCAGCAAGAGAGGAGGTAGCACATAATAATAAAATTGCACTAGCCACAACAATACGGGCAGGGTTGGGAGGATACTTCATGTAGGACCCTTTTGGGCAAATTTTTGAGCCATTTCAGTAGAAATAAGAAAATTAATTGTATGTTCTATAAACTCAAAGTCTTCTAAAAAAAAAAAAATGAAGCATAATTTGTGTGGATATTGCATTAGCAAACTATTGATACTTACTATATGTTGCAATGTGACAAGTCTAAAAAGTGCCAAAAATAGTCTCAGCACAGGGCTAAGAAAAGCATCAGTGGTGAAGAGGTTAAGCTGGCTTGATATAGAGGTAACATTGTATTTGGTATTGCTTGGAAGGAGAGTTCCTGAGACATCAGAGGGAAAATTACTGTGTACCTTGGTAAAAATGATAGTTCTTCAGTTGCAGGCAGAAGAACAATCTCCTCCCTTTCCTGGGATCCCCATTTTACCACCACCTATACCAAAAACTGGGAACCTCCAGGAGCTGTATTTCACCATCCGTTTGCAGTACAGGTGAAGGAAGACTGTCTACTTCTCTACAATAGAGAAAACATCTGTGGCAGCTCCAGTACCTGTCATTCCCGGGAGGGGTCTGTCCTGCAAGTCTGAATGTGTAGCTTATGTGCATGCACAGTATCATTAACCTGCACATGTGCACAAATTAAGCAACCCAAGTTTATAGAGACTGCATCGGCTGCAGCCCCTAGAAGCCACATAGGGCTGTCATTATAGAAGGGGAGTGGCTTCCCATTGGAAGCGCTCTATCTGCTAATTGCAGCATGGACTGGCAGTCCAAGGGGGTCCAAACATCTCCCCCTCAGAATCGTGTCTGGCTGTGATTAGCAGGGAGCACTAGGTAAAATCCTGCTACTTCCACTGGATAACATAAAGCTAAAACAGGACTTTCCACAATTTTTGGTTTTAGTGCCATAGACCTCATGTCCAAACAGATGAATAGTGCCAGATCCATGTCCATACTGTACTTTTTCCCCCATGATCCTAAAACTGGGATTAAAATACAAATGGATCTGTGCAGTCTGGGAAGTAGCAGTTAAAATACATTGAGTTTTGTGATTATTGTTAGGATAAGGATTAAGAAGGAGATTGAAGCCTTTTTCTTATTTGCATTGTTGAATTGCGTGGGGTGCTGGTCTGTGCTGTACAAAAGGCACGTTTAGGACCTTCAATCAAGGGGGACTTCTGGAGCTACGACTGGAAGCTCAGGACTCCAGCATTTAAGACAAGAACTGTCCCGCTAACATTCAGAACCTCTCATGTTTACAATGGAGAAGTCTAACAGTAAAACAGGAAGTGACAGATGAGATGGATAAATCCAGAACTAGCTCAATCTACAGGCCAGACTGATAGATGGAAACTATCTTGTTGGGAGGACTAGAGGTGGAATCAAACCACCATGAAAACACCCCCCTCAGATGGGATGTGTCGACAATGGCATGGGGGACAAAATCATTAGCAAAAGTTGAATGAGAGGAGAGATAAAGAAAAATGTAGTTTAAGAAAGGCAATTATTCAATATTACTGCACTTTTACTTTATTTTTGCTGAAATAAACAAACTCATAGAAAGTACAAGGAAATCTCAAAAAGTCATTAGAATGACAGCTTATGAAGTTTGTACTATATTTACTTACAGAGTCCAAAATATTGACCGCAATGTCTATCTTTGTGACTGTTGAAGGGAAATTAGATTGTAAGCTCCACTGGTACAGGGGTACAATAAATTATCTGATTGTACAGTATGTTGTAGCCATATACTGTAAATAAAGGACGTAATAATAATGATACTAATAATAATTATCTAACCATTACACACCTTTAGTTGAATTACGAGACCTGCATTTGTGATAATAAACATGCATTTAGTTCATTCATTTAAAAGGGAAAATATATTCTATTACAATGGTTGAAGTGGACATTTAGAAGTGGTGGTATGGAATATTTAAGTGAATGGCCAGGGACTGCCTAAGGCTCATATACTTTAGTAAATATCCTTAATTGCATTTACAATGCTATTAAATCTCATTAATAAACTACCCATCAGTTTCTTATATATTTACATCAATTATTTACATAATTGGTGTAATTCCTATTATCTATAAATAGTCTTTGCATATTTAGACTCACAAACAAGTGTAATTAATGATATTCCTGTAGTTATGGATGTGTGCACAGACTGATGCCACATATGGGTCACTTTTTCGTTAGGGACTGTCAAAGCTCATGGTGTATACTGCCTTTAAGTTTATAATATGAATCTCACACTAAACTGTTCACGTGACAATAATTCAAGTATTTCAGTGAACGCTCAGCTACAATAACACATGGTAAGCGGCAGTGCCTAAGGGTCAGGGCACAAGCTGTCCTGCACCTGAAGGGGTACAGTAGCATAACAAGCCAGGATCTGGCAGCAATAAAGACAGAGGATCTCATTCAGACCCGCGCGCAAGTGCCTATGCGCTCGCAAGCGGGTCGATGGTGAGGCCCTACGCACGCGCAGCGGCCGCAGTGCGAGTGCGCTAGCACTGGAGCGAGTGACAAATTCACTCGCTCCAGGGCTCGCTACAAAAGAGGCGGCTCTTCGATGTTGATCGACAGCTTGCCCCGTTTTGTAGGCGGGGAGGGGGGGTGGCCGGACAAATGGAGGCGTTCCTGAAGGTGGTCCTACTGACATCAGCAGTGATGTCAGTAGGTAGCTTCCTGCTGTTAGAGCAGGAAGCTACCTGGGGCTTGCGGGAGACGAGACCCAACCACAAGGGTCTCATCGCAAGCCCCGATGGTCGCGATGATCTCGACCATCGCGACCATCACCTGGTCACTCGCTAAAGCTGTGGGTGATCACCCACAGCTTAGCGAGCGGCCAGGAGGCTGGATTTTAAATAGAAAGCGGCCGCCCTCATTCAGAGCGAGCGCTCGCATTTTGGGAGCGGTTCTGAATGAGGTCCAGAGTCAGGATGTCTGAGCCCACAGTGCCAGACTGTGGGGAAGACAGAGCCTGTTTGCGGACCATCCAAAGGGATAAAATGAGGAGTGGACACAATATCTTGTGTATAGAAAGGAAATAATCCATATCCATTCAAAATAAAACTGAACTTCTTAGCTTTAAAGGGAAACATAACAAATAAAAACAGACTCCAGGTGGCAAAAACTGAAGATAGTAGTATGTGGGCATACAACTTCCCATTGTGCTCCTTAGGTGGATTCTCCATTGTGCTGATACTGTAGACACCTCTCCAGGTGTAATTCCCTATTGTACTGATACACAACTCTCCAGGTGGATTACTCATTGTGCTGATACACACCTCTCCAGATGAATTCCCCATTGTGTTGATACACACCTCTCCAGGTGTAATTACCCATTGTGCTGATACACACCTCTCCAGGTGAATTCCCCATTGTGCTGATACACACCTCTCCAGGTGAATTCCCCATTGTGTTGATACACACCTCTCCAGGTGAATTCCCCATTGTGTTGATACACACCTCTCCAGGTGAATTCCCCATTGTGTTGATACACACCTCTCCAGGTGAATTCCCCATTGTGTTGATACACACCTCTCCAGGTGGATTCCTCATTGTGCTGATACACACCTATCCAGGTGTAATTCCCCATTGTGCTGATACACACCTCTTCAGGTGGATTCCTCATTGTGCTGATACACACCTCTCCTGGTGGATTCCTCATTGTGCTGATACACACCTCTCCAGGTGTAATTCCCCTTTGTGTTTTATACTGTACACACCTCTCCAGGTGGATTCCCCATTGTACTGATATACACCTCTCCAGCTGAATTCCCCATTGTGCAGATACACACCTCTCCAGGTGGATTCACCATTGTACTGATATACACCTCTCCAGGTGAATTCCCCATTTTGCTGATACACACCTCTCCAGGTGGATTCCTCATTGTGTTGATACACACCTCTCCAGGTGGATTCCCCATTGTACTGATATACACTTCTCCAGGTGAATTCCCCATTGTGCTGATACACACCTCTCCAGGTGGATTCCCCATTGTGCTGATACACACCTCTGGGTGGATTCCCAATTGTACTGATACACACCTTTCCAGGTGGATTCCTCATTATGCTGATACACACCTCTCCAGGTGGGTTCCTCATTATGCGGATACACACCTCTCACCTTGACAAAGATTTTAATATCGAAACGCGTCAGTGGTTAGGAGAGCTATCTTCACCTTTTGGAGAATTTCTGAGTAGTGGGTACCGCATCTCTTTGAAGGTACTGGTTTATTGCTAGAGAGACTGATCCGGACTGTCTTTTTTGGACAATATCCCAATAACATCTGTGCCTGCTTTTTTGTGGTTTTTCCCCCTCTGGCCCTTATTTTTGCTTAGCTTGTAAGAAAATATCTTTTGATTTTTGCGTATTATATGTACATTTGTGAAATAAATATTACAAAAACATTTTTTTAAGTGCTTGGATAACTGTTTTGAGAAGATTGGGAAAAGAAACCTTGATGTGTTTAAACTACGATTGTCCTATATGAGCTGGGTACGAAGTTATCTGATATATAAAGATACCATTATGTGTTTTACTCAACAGTGCTTGAAGTGAGTGTGGTACGTCCTATTTGCCTATCCCTGTGCTAAATATATTTATATGCTGATTGTGGGAATCCGTCCTCAAAGAAACTATGTGTTTATAGCCATAAATACCTTAGTGAGTATGGTACGTTCTGCAACATTAGGAAAAAAAGAGCATTTTGATCTACTTTTAAAAGGATTTCAGTGTGTGCAATTGTTGGAAACTATTTTTCTTTTTCTTCTTTTTATATATATCGTCTTGATGAGGATTTATTTAAGAAAGTGACAAGCTGCAAGATTGTTTTTATTTGAAAATAAGGGCTTCAGAGTCTCTACCTTCATTTATTATATCATATGTATTGGATTCCTCATTGTGCTGATACACACCTCTTCAGGTGTAATTCCCCATTGTGCTGATACACACTACTTCAGTTGGATTTCCCATTGTGCTGATAAGCATCTATTCAATTGGATTTCTCATTGTGCTGACACAGACCTCTTCAGTTGGATTCCTCATTGTTCTGATACACCCCTCTTCAGTTGAATTTCCCATTGTGTTGATACACACCAATTCAGTGTTAAATTTCCCATTGTGCTGATACACAATCTCTTCAGCTAAATTTCACATTGTGCTGATACACAACATCTTCCGTTGGATTTCTCAGTCTGCTGACACAAACCTCTTCAGTTGGATTCCTCATTGATCTGTTATACACCTCTTCAGTTGAATTTCCCATTGTGTTGATACACAATCTATCAGTTATATTTCCCATTGTGCTGATACACACCTCTTCAGGTGTAATTCCCCATTGTGCTGGTACACACTGCTTTAGTTGGATTACCCATGGTGCTGATACACACTTCTTCAGTTATATTTCCCATTGTGCTGACACACACCTCTTCGGTTGTAATTTCCCATTGTGCTGGTACACACTGCTTTAGTTGGATTATCCATGGTGCTGATACACACTTCTTCAGTTGAATTTCCCATTGTGCTGATACACACCTCTTCATTTGGATTTCCCATTGTGATGATACACACCTCTTCATTTGGATTTCCCATTGTGTTGACACAGACCTGTTCAGGTGTGATCCTCCATTGTGCTGATACACACCTCTCCAGGCAGATTCCCTATTTTGGTTGGATTTGTATTTGGCATTGCCTACTTTGTCCTGACATGGTATGTGTAAATATTGAAAGTATTGTCAAACTGTTATTGAGTTCAATATAGTAGAGCATGAGAACCGTCAGCTCTTATGTTACTGGTGCTGATGAGGAACATTTGCTAAAATTGTATCATGTGAATCTATCTGTTTCATTTCATTTCAAACACTGATCTGCTGACAATAACATGTGCAGAGCAGAGATAGTGTACATTCACAGAAACAGCTTTGACTGTTGTATCGATAATAATATGTTTCAATATATTATATTGAAAGACTTCCTCAGTGGTACACCTGTCAGCATTGTTGCATTGAATGAACACTAACTCTGCATCACATGTGTTAGTGTCCGCAGATTTGTACTACTTAAGATTAACCATAGGTATGTATGTGATACAATTACTTCATGAATGCCTATAATAGCGTCCAATATTTGTTTTTACTAATAATTAAATTGTATCTATTTTTGCATTAAAAACAGCAGCTTCTATCTCCCGCTCTCCCTCTCACACACTTCATCCTTCTTTCTGCCTCTCTCCTTCCTTCTCTCTCTGACTCCTCCATCTTTCTCTCTTTATCTCTCTCCCTCTCAAACTTCATCCTTCCTTCTGCCTCTCTCCTTCTTTCTCTCTCTGTCTCCTCCATCTTTCTCTCTCCTTCTCTCTCTTTATCTCTCTCCCTCTCACACACTTCATCCTTCTTTCTGCCTCTCTCCTTCTTTCTCTCTCTGTCTCCTCCATCTTTCTCTCTCCTCTCTCTTTATCTCTCTCCCTCTCACACTTCACCCTTCCTTCTGCCTCTCTCCTTCTTTCTCTCTCTGTCTCCTCCATCTTTCTCTCTCCTTCTCTCTCTTTATCTCTCTCCCGCTCACACACTTCATCCTTCTTTCTGCCTCTCTCCTTCTTTCTCTCTCTTTCTCCTCCATCTTTCTCTCTCCTTCTCTCTCTTTATATCTCTCCGTCTCACACTTCATCCTTCCTTTTGTCTCTCGCCTTCTCCCTCTCTCTCTCTCTTTCACACACTACATCCTTCTATCTGCTTCTCTCCCTCTTCTCTCTCCTTCTCCATCTCCCTCCCTCTCTCTCACACACCTCATCCTTCTTTCTGCTTTCTCTTCCTCTCCCTCTCAACCTCTAGTGACTGATTACCTGCACTGAAGGCTTGTGCTCTCCTCCATTCTACTCACAAATCCTCCAAAGGGGGAGTGGTGTAGGTGGGGCTGGAGTATTCTGTGTACATCCAAAACAGCTGAAGCCAGGTACCAAAGCTAAGCTCATATCTGCCTCTGTTTTTGTTTGGACTGTTAAATATTGAACTCCAACTACCCAGATGGTTCAGCATCCTAAAATGTCATTGTGATCAAGACAGTGCTGGAGAATTATGATGCT
Source organism: Taudactylus pleione (assembly GCA_031769625.1). Lineage (NCBI taxonomy): Eukaryota > Metazoa > Chordata > Amphibia > Anura > Myobatrachidae > Taudactylus > Taudactylus pleione. Next base: position 1,540,216 of record JAUIMM010000205.1, read on the forward strand.
TAAATACAGTCCAGGATTATACAAAGCACACTTACTACTGTGCACAGCACCTAGACAGAGGTGGGTGCATCTTGTATATATGGCCAGTTCTGCATAGTAAGCAAAATACAGTATGCCTTTTTGGGGGATGCATTTTATGCTTATTATTTAGATGCAAATGCCCAACTCAGCATTACCCCAAAAAAGTTTTCCATTGCCCAGAAGATGTGGGTGAACACTTGTACATAGATATAAGATGTGCAATGGGCCATAAAGACTTTTGTTATCTGTATATGTAGGTAGTCACGGATTGGGGGAGGGGACGACACAAATGGCACCATAATGGCCTTGCCCCCCACTGCTGGGCCGGACTGGCCATCTGGCACTTCTGGAAAACGCCGATGGCCTGATGGGTTAGTCCAGTCTGAAAGCCTGCCCGAGCAGCTCTGCCTCCGGTGCTCTGTCCGGACAGGATACTGAGAGACAGGGCTTGCTATGAGGCCGGACCCCCATGACTCGCAGCATGCCCCCCGTGAGATGTAACCATGCCCCAGTGAGGTGAGGCCATGCCCCTTTTACATGAGCAAGTGCTGAGGGGTATGCAAGGGCTGATTTAGAGCCCCAGTCCATCCCTGGGGGCTACAATGATGTAGGATTTACCTCCATCCTACCAATTTTGCAAAAAGTTGGAATTTGGGGCATGATGACCCACTCTTCCAGGTGTCCGTGGGGACTCCCTAATATTCTGGCAGTCTCTTGGACATACCAGGCGAGTGAGAAATTTAGCAAAACCCATTACAAAGCACCTTTTGTGTAAACAAAAGAGGGCAGCTCGGGACTTAACTTTCCCACCAGAATAGAATCTGACAGACTGCTCCCTCTAGGTAGACTTAAGTTTCATATCTAGCAGAGTAAAGTATCAATGGAAAAGAAGTAGGCGCAATTACAATGCTTATTAAGGCCACTTCAGATAATTCAATCAGCAAGTATCCTTCAGGATTGTGTGTAAATTCTTCCAGAATTGCACACAGCAGAGGACAATGCAGTTTATCTATTCATTAGGAACTGGTGACATCACTGAGACGAGTCAGCGATGTCAGTAGTTCCTACCGAATTTATTTGTTGTTGTCTTATGAATCTGTTCAATTAACAAAATGCCTACCTCTGCTATAGGAACAGGTGCACTTAAAGGCGTGTTATTATGTGAACCAATGTTAGCACTTACTTTGTACTTTGAATCTTTTTCCACCCTGCTTCCAAACAGAGGGAAGGTATAAAATAAATAAGGTAGGTGACGGGTGTGGTTTGATGATGGCATTTGCATCATTAAGTTGGCAGGGCAAAAGTTATGCTGTTTCTAATTACGCCATGATAGCCCCATCAATACAATGTTCACTGGGGAGGGTGGGGTTTAAAATACAATTTGCATAATCATGGCACCTTACACATATGTTGCATCGTACAGTAAGCTCAATGCACTGTGTTTAGCCTGGAGGTGAAACAGTTTAATATACAGTAGGGCTACTTTACTGTTTTATTTTATCGACAGTCCTAGAATATATGGAGTGTGCAATGTACTAGTATTTGTTAAGTAACTGTGTTCTGTTATATTGCATTTAGCAAATGGTGCAGTATATAGTTACCAGAATAAAATAATACTATTTTTATTATTATTATTATTATTATTATTATTATTATTATTATTATTATTATTATTATTATTATTATTATTATTATTATTTATGCTCTATATGCAATGGCTAAAACTGCTTGTTAACACTGTGTTTACTTTTCATATAATAATATTTAATTTTAAAACCATGGAAATATTGTATATGAGGTTTAAAACAACATTTCTACAACTTTGTGCACTTATGATTGAATAGCATGTGCAGCAGTAGTATATAGCACATATGAAGCTAGTTACAGTATACAGCACATATGAAGAGGGTTCTATATTATTCTGTAATTCTTCTGGTACAGTTTAATAAATTAAAGTAAACTATTGTAGGTTATTGCTGTGGCTTATACCCTCTTTTATAAATATTCCCAAATGTATTAAAGTTGTTGCAAAACACACAACCCCCCCCCCCCTTCCCCCCTCACCCCATTTCATCAGACATACTGGCTTCTGTTTATTTATACAATATAAGAGGATCTAATAGTCTTGCTTACAACTGTTCTTTATCCAGGCTGCAGTGTATTGTTCTGCAAATCTGGTGGCAATTGATTATCTTTGAGCAATAGCTGCAATTTTCTAAAAGTGTAAACTGCATTAATGCAAAATAAAAAAGAATAAGCACTAATTAAATTCAAATATTGTTCTGTCAGCTGCATTATTGAAATGCATGTCTCCTGTTTATCTGCAAATCAGCGTATGCTGCCTGTTCCTGTTTAAATGATCGCAATATGCAAGCAGTTTTCTTCCTCGTTTATCTCTGCTAGAACCATATGCAGTAGCTGGATATTGCCACGGGGTGGTATACATTGCATAACTAATTTAATGATTTTGTAATTTAGCTGACAGTTTGGTTAAGCCCTCTGCCAACATCACTGCACCAGTAACGGAACAATCTGTAGATATCAAAAAAATAAGCAGCCAACATATGAAAGATTGTGAGGTTCTGTATTACATCGATTTTGTATTTTCTGGTATTTATTTGCACGGTCAAAATGTCACTGTATTGAGCGTACTAAAATCCTATTTTGTTTTCTTGACATTTTTTTTTCTGCTGTATTTTTATTTATTTACTCAATGGTTCAGTGGATGTGTATCTACTCAATGGTACATTTCCACAATGAACTGTGACAGACACAGTTTTGCTTTATGACCTATCGCCTTTAAAATTAAGCCTGTCCTGGACTTAAATGTAAAAAACAAGACATTCGGGAATTGGACAATATCACCAGATGAAATAGAAGTTGCAACCCCAAATGTTCTCTTTGTTCTGTTACTGCATTTTGTTTGCAAAGTGCGCAACTCAATTCACCTCAAAGCCGTTTTAGGTATGCTGCCTCTCAGCACCTGAACTCATGAATGCATACAGTATGTGGTTATCACTAGGTATGAGTGAAATTTCCAAATGTGTTATAAGTGGTGTGGTATATTTTGTCGACATTCATTGTTGGCATATCAACATTCGTCATGGTGACACTTATGAAATGTTGACCTGATTATAATGTTGACAAAACATCCCTGGTGGTCTAGTGGTTACAGTACTTACCTGGTATGACGGTGACATCCAGATGAGGTCCTACGGCTTTTTTGGTGGTTAGTATAACTAACCCTGCACCTAGTGCCTAACCCTAACCCTCCCATCCCATAACCTAACCCCCCTCTGCCGGTCCATGCAGAATATGGCATCAACGCTGTGAACTTGACAACATTCAGCAGATGCCGACATGTTCAATGTCGATATTTCAGCAATGTGAACATCATGACATTATGGCTACAACCCTTATAAGCAATATTTGCCCCTTTCCAGTGGTGTTACTATGTGTAGTGACACCCAGTGTGGCAGACTGCAGACTTTGTGCGCAAAAGGGGGCGTGACCTTGTGTCCATAAAGCCACGCCCCCTGGTTTGGGACATTTTGGAAGCGTGACGACGAGTCATGCTGGGGGCTCTGCTATTTTGGTGTCACCCCATCGACTGGTGTCACCCGGTGCGGCCCGCACCCCTGCACCCTCCTAGTGACGTCAATGTCCCTTTCCTCAATTTGGTGCAGAATTTGGCCATAAGAGTTTTTTTAATTACAAAGTTGAAAAGGCTATTTTCGACAGTGATAGGGCTGCCCCTTATGTCAAGGGGCTACTAAGTCTGAACTTCCAGTTCCACTGTGCATGTGTGAAATGACTCTCAGACATGCGTATATCCCCCGAGACAGGCCCAAACAAAGATTGTCGTGATAAGTGGCAATAGAAAATAAGCTTTATCACTGCATTTTAATAAATAGTCCTCCTCTTCCTCTGCATTCCCCTATTATTTGTGTTTCTTATTAACCTGCAATCACATTAAAGTGAAGCCCCAAATAGGATAATGGCCTGGCCACCTTAATTTAGGACCTCATAGCAGGTGGGCCCTCTACAGTGGCAGATGTTCTATCACTGGTCCTAACTATCCACATGTAAAACATGTATCATTAAACCTGTTTGGGTTTCTGTCCTGCACTGATTTCTGCTTGGCAGACAATGGTCAGTACAGGACAGGAGATTACAAATTGACAAAAAGATGCACTGAGCTGAGGGTTAGTAAGGACTTGGCACCAGATATGGGTCTGCATGTTATACCTGGCACCAAATACTGTAAGTCTCACTTTCTATACTAGACAGCAGATACAGTATCATCTTTTTGTATTCAACACAACAAGGTTTCCCTGTAAGCACCAGAACATAACTTTGTAGCTGTTTACTGAACCAGGAACTGCTGTGCAGACATATGCAGTCTCCTCCAGGTCAATGAATATACGCAGGCTTTAGTTAGAGTCTGACCCGTAATTTATGATAATATTTTTTGAGACACAGTGGGGCCTATTCATGATGTTAATTATTGGGGTCCAAACGGACCCTGATAATTAACACCCTAATTCGCTGCGGCCACTGCCGGAGCAAATCATCATTGCTCCGGCGCGGTGGCAGCTGATGTGAAATCAGCTGCCCCCGCCAGTGGCTTCACTGCTCCTTTTCGGAGCAGTGAATCTTTTCACTGCTCCTTTCAGAGCAGTGACCGCTGTGCGCATGCGTGACCTGCAAACAAGAGCCCCGATGTCCGGCGAAAGGAGCCGGACAGGGGCGGAGGGATCCAAAAGGATCCCTTCTCGCAAGCCCGACCCTCTTCCCATAGGGAAGAGCGGGCGGCGAAGAAAAAGCGGGGGTATTCGCCATCTGGAGATGGCGAATGCCCCCGCAGTCAAGCTCCGATAATATAATATTTACGGAGCTTGATGAATTCTGTCCCCATACTAGTGTATGGGGACAGCAGGTCATTCCGAAAACAGAAGGTAAATAGGAGATATCTGTGATATCTCCTGCTTCACCTTCTTAATGAATGGCCCGAATACTTAATTTTAACAATTGCAGGTGAAAATGTGCTTCTTCACCTGCTTTTGTCAAAATTAAGTGATGATGAATAGGCCACACATACAGCAAGGCATTGGGAGTTTTATTCAATGGATCTGTGCAATAGGGATGACAGCATGCTTTCTTCTCTAAGCTCAATTTTATTTAAAATATGGATAAAATGTTTGGATAGATGCAAGATTGAATGTACAGTATGCCTATTTGCAGTGGCACACTCAGGGGAAGTTTCTGTGTACCCAGAAACCTCCTCTGATGGACCAAGGGACTGACAGACTGATTTTGTTTCTGAGACAGTTGTATCTTACTGCTGTGCATGTCCAGCAGCAGATCCATCCTCTCATCAATCATCGGCCACCTATCTCCTCTGCTCAGCCCCGGGTAAGAGTACATGTATGGGATTGGTATGAGATACTGGTGCCTGGGATGCCGGCGCTCGGGATCCCGACAGTCAGAACCCAGACACTGGCATCCCACCAGGGTTAGAATACCAACACTTTGTTGGTCTGTATTCTAACCCTCCCCCTCTCTCTACCTTAACCTAATCCTCCATCCACGGTGCCTGTCCCTAACCTTCCCCCTAGTGCCTAGATCTAACCTCTCCCTCCCAGCACCCTAACCATCCCCCTACTGCCTAAACCTAACGGTAACCCTCCCCCCCAACCCTGCTACTTATCTTCGGGATTCCGGCGGTCAGGATGCCAGCGCAAGGATTCTGACAACTGTTGGGATTCTGGCGCTGGCATTTGGATCGCCGGAATCCTCATGGTCAGGATATTGACCACATCCTGTATGTGTGCATATGTACTGTATGTGTGTGTGTGTGCATATGTACTATGTGTGTGTGTGTGCATATGTACTGTATGTGTGCATATGTACTGTATGTGTGTGTGTGCATATGTACTGTATGTGTGCATATATACTGTATGTGTGTGTGCATATGTACTGTATATGTATGTGTGCATATGTACTGTATGTGTGTGTGTGCATATGTACTGTATGTGTGCATGTGCATATGTACTGTATGTGTGTGTGCATATGTACTGTATGTGTGTGTGTGCATATGTACTTTATGTGTGTGGGTGCATATGTACTGTGTGTGTATATGTACTGTATGTGTGTGTGTATATGTACTGTATGTGTGTGCATATGTACTGTATGTGCATATGTACTGTATGTATGTGTGTGCGCATATGTACTGTATGTGTGTGTGTGTGTGCATATGTACTGTATGTATGTGTGTGTGCATATGTACTGTACGTGTGTGTGTGTGCATATGTACTGTATGTATGTATGTGTGTGTGCATATGTACTGTATGTGTGTGTGCATATGTACTGTATGTATGTGTGTGCATATGTACTGTATGTGTGTGTGTGTGCATATGTACTGTATGTGTGTGTGTGCATATGTACTGTATGTGTGTGTGCATATGTACTGTATGTGTGTGTGTGCATATGTACTGTACATGTGTGTGTGTGCATATGTACTGTATGTGTGTGTGCATATGTACTGTATGTGTGTGTACATATGTACTGTATGTGTGTGTGCATATGTACAGTATGTGTGTGTGTGTGCATATGTACTGTATGTGTGTGTGCATATGTACTGTATGTGTGTGTGCATATGAACTGTATGTGTGTGTGTGTGCATATGTACTGTATGTATGTGTGTGTGCATATGTACTGTATGTGTATTTGTGTGCATATGTACTGTATGTGTGTTTGTGTGCATATGTACTGTATGTGTGTTTGTGAGCATATGTACTGTATGTGTGTGTGTGCATATGTACTGTATGTATGTGTGTGTGCATATGTACTGCATGTGTGTATATGTACTGTATGTGTATTTGTGTGCATATGTACTGTATGTGTGTGTGTGCATATGTACTGTATGTGTGTGTGTGTGCATATGTACTGTATGTATGTGTGTCGGCATATGTACTGCATGTGTGTGTGTATGTTTGCATATGTACTGTATGTGTATTTGTGTGCATATGTACTGTATGTGTGTTTGTGAGCATATGTACTGTATGTGTGTTTTTGTGCATATGTACTGTATGTGTGTTTGTGAGCATATGTACTGTATGTGTGTTTGTGAACATATGTACTGTGTGTGTGTGTGCATATGTACTGTGTGTGTGCATAAGGTACTGTATGTGAGTGTGTGTGCATATGTACTGTATGTGTGTGTGTATATGTACTGTATGTGTGTGTGCATATGTACTGTATGTGTATTTGTGTGCATATGTACTGTATGTGTGTTTGTGAGCATATGTACTGTATGTGTGTTTTGTGCATATGTACTGTATGTGTGTTTGTGAGCATATGTACTATATGTGTGTTTGTGAACATATGTACTGTGTGTGTGTGTGTGTGTGTGTGTGTGTGTGTGTGTGTGTGTGTGTGTGTGTGTGTGTGTGTGTGTGTGTGTGCATATGTACTGTGTGTGTGCATATGTACTGTATGTGTGTTTGTGAGCCTATGTACTGTATGTGTGTTTGTGAGCCTATGTACTGTATGTGAGTGTGTGTGCATATGTACTGTATGTGTGTGTGTGTGTATATGTACTGTATGTGTGTGTGCATATGTACTGTATGTGTGTGTGCATATGTACTGTATGTGTGTGCATATGTACTGTATGTGTGTGTGAACATATGTACTGTATGTGTGTTTTTGTGCATATGTACTGTATGTGTGTTTGTGAGCATATGTACTGTGTGTGTGTGTGTGTGCATATGTACTGTATGTGTGTGTGTGTGCATATGTACTGTATGTGTGTGTGCATATGTACTGTATGTGTGTTTGTGTGCATATGTACTGTATGTGTGTTTGTGAGCATATGTACTGTATGTGTGTGTGTGCATATGTACTGTATGTATGTGTGTGTGCATATGTACTGCATGTGTGTATATGTACTGTATGTGTATTTGTGTGCATATGTACTGTATGTGTGTGTGTGTGCATATGTACTGTATGTGTGTGTGCATATGTACTGTATTTATGTGTGTCGGCATTAGTACTGCATGTGTGTGTGTATGTTTGCATATGTACTGTATGTGTATTTGTGTGCATATGTACTGTATGTGTGTTTGTGAGCATATGTACTGTATGTGTGTTTTTGTGCATATGTACTGTATGTGTGTTTGTGAGCATATGTACTGTATGTGTGTTTGTGAACATATGTACTGTGTGTGTGTGTGTGCATATGTACTGTGTGTGTGCATATGTACTGTATGTGAGTGTGTGTGCATATGTACTGTATGTGTGTGTGTGTATATGTACTGTATGTGTGTGTGCATTTGTACTGTATGTGTATTTGTGTGCATATGTACTGTATGTGTGTTTGTGAGCATATGTACTGTATGTGTGTTTTTGTGCATATGTACTGTATGTGTGTTTGTGAGCATATGTACTGTATGTGTGTTTGTGAACATATGTACTGTGTGTGTGTGTGTGTGTGTGTGTGTGTGTGTGTGTGTGTGTGTGTGTGTGTGTGTGCATTTGTACTGTATGTGTATTTGTGTGCATATGTACTGTATGTGTGTTTGTGAGCATATGTACTGTATGTGTGTTTTTGTGCATATGTACTGTATGTGTGTTTGTGAGCATATGTACTGTATGTGTGTTTTTGTGCATATGTACTGTATGTGTGTGTGTGTATATGTACTGTATGTGTGTGTGCATATGTACTGTATGTGTGTGTGCATATGTACTGTATGTGTGTGCATATGTACTGTATGTGTGTGTGAACATATGTACTGTATGTGTGTTTTTGTGCATATGTACTGTATGTGTGTTTGTGAGCATATGTACTGTGTGTGTGTGTGTGCATATGTACTGTATGTGTGTGTGTGTGCATATGTACTGTATGTGTGTGTGCATATGTACTGTATGTGTGTTTGTGAGCATATGTACTGTATGTGTGTTTGTGAGCCTATGTACTGTATGTGTGTGTGTGCATATGTACTGTATGTGTGTGTATATGTACTGTATGTGTGTGTGCATATGTACTGTATGTGTGTGCATATGTACTGTATGTGTGTGTGAACATATGTACTGTATGTGTGTTTTTGTGCATATGTACTGTATGTGTGTTTGTGAGCATATGTACTGTATGTGTGTGTGTGTGCATATGTACTGTATGTGTGTGTGCATATGTACTGTATGTGTGTGCATATGTACTGTATGTGTGTGTGAACATATGTACTGTATGTGTGTGTGTGCATATGTATTGTATGTGTGTGTGTGTGCATATGTACTGTATGTGTGTGTGTGCATATGTACTGTGGACCTCATTCAGAGTCGGTCGAAGCGGCCGCACGGTCGTACGGAAAAAGGTGCCGGATATGCAAATATTTCCCTTGCAAGTTGAGTCCCTAAGTTCGGATCGGTAGTTGGCCGACCAAGGGGAGGAAGCGGTGGGAAGACAAAAAAATACGCCCCCTTCTCGTACGCATTGCACGTCATCTCCGGGCATATAAGGATTAATCAAGACCATCGGTAACCATCCGAACTGGTCGTAGAGCTTAAGGTTGACCATACCCTCTCTTAAGCTCTACGATCATGTCAGTGTAAAAACCTCCCATGTCACATGTGCCATGACGCTACTTTGTTAATTATGCACTCCCATAATCCGTATGCACTCCCATAAAACGCTGTTCGCATAATTAGGCACGCCTGCGTTTGGATCTCCACTCCCCCGTTTTCAAGCACCTTCCCCTGTTACCACCCACAAACACCTCCATCTGTCACTCAAACCACCGACCTGGCTGTGTTCAAGGAGAGAGAAATTTCTGATCGTAACGGCTAGTTTGCGCATGCGCATTGTGAACTTTACGCATGCGCAGTATAGCGAACATCGGTGGCGTACGACCGTGTGGCCGCAACGACCGACTCTGAATGAGGTCCTGTATGTGTGTGTGTGCCTATGTACTATATATATGTGTGTGTGCATATGTACATAATGTGTGTGTGCAGGGGCACCGAAAGGGGGGGGGGAGCGGGTACTAATACCTGGCCCTGGGCTTGCTGGAGGGGCACAGTGGGGGTCCAGGTCCAACGACGCAACCTGTCAGCAGCCGAGCACATGCTGCTGTGTGCTGGGCTGCAGTGGGAGACTGAAGCAGCAGCGGTCTCCTCTGCCTGGGGGAGGGAACGATCATACTGATCGCTCCCCCCCTGCATTTGAGCCGAGATGAGGGGGTCACAATGACCCCCTCCCCGGCACGCAGTTTTTTTCTTTTTTTTTTGAAGGGGACTGCCCATCCCTCCCGTGATTAGGCCACGTTCCCTGGGCCCAGGCCAGCTTCCTACGGTGTGTGTGTACATGCACGCACGTACTTGCCCTATGGATAAATATTTGCCCCTGCATTTGCCCCTGATTTGCATGGCATATCATACACAAATTCACACTGTGCTTAATCAAAAAAGGAGGCAAGTACTGTAGGACAATGTAGAGTCAAGTCTATTCTGACAACTGTAGATGCGGAACAGGGGTAAGAAGGAATCTTTTCACACTGGCATAGGTTAGTGGGGTCGTGTCCATGCAAATGGGGGCTCAATGCAGACCAGCATGTAAGCGTATAAACGTATGTTAGGAGGCGTATATATTTTGAAACTGCTATAGAGCAAGCCCAAGTACAGACTGATACTGGTGTCCTGTTGTAAACTTAGGTCATATGCTGTATACAGCTGTATGTATGTGTGAAAATATGCTATTTACCTAATATACGCCCATTTTACATAAAACTCTGCAGCAGCTCTGTTATTTAATCAGGACATCAGGAAAAACATCTAAAGAGGAAACGTGTGTGTAATCCAGATACAGTCAGGACAACCGTACTATGAAACCTTATGCACGTAAGTCAAACTTTCTAAACCTTAGTAAATAAGAAACAAGATGGCGTCTGCATAGCTAACTGAAAATGCAGCTTTCATAGGCGGCATCTCAATAAAAAGTACTCAATAAAACTTCCCAGGTTTGTAGTTATTGCTGACAATCAGAATTTTTGGATATTTAGAGCAGATTCTGTGTGTGCGGCGCTTTAGTGGGAAAGACAACATGGTACATCCATTATATTGTGCTTACCTCCTGCCTAACTATTCTGCTGAGTTTTATAAAACAAGACCGCAGTGATAACTGTGCTTCAGCTCTAACATTACATTTCCTTTTGTCATGCCGTTCTAGCATTGTAAGATAATTTACAGTTTGTGACATGAATCCACGCTGGCGGTTATTTATAGAGTACAAGAAATTGCTGTAAGTGTGTTTAAAGAGAAATGACATTTACTTGATGTGTAGATACAGGGCCTGATTCAGACCCGCTCGCGATCGCTGAGCGCTCACAAGCGGGTCGATGGTGCCCAAGTGCGCATGTGCACGATGGAGGCGGCTCCGTCGTGCGCATGCGTGAGACCCGAATAACGACGGCCAAGCCATCATTAAGGGTCTCGCACCAAAGGGGGCATGCTGTTGATGGTGATTGACAGCATGCCCCCTTTGCTAGGCGTGCCGGGGGCGTGGCTGCCCAGACGGAGGCGTTTCCACCGTCTGGGTCCGGCCCCAATGACATCACAAGTGATGTCAGTGGGAGTGCTTTTGGCTCTGATAGAGCCAAAAGCACTCCTGGGCTTGTGGCAACGAGACCCTACCGCAGGGTCTCGTCGCAAGCCCGATGGTCGCGATGGTCATGACCATCGCGACCATCATCATGGCTGCTCGCTATAGCTGTGGGTGGTCACCCACAGCTATGCGAGCGGCCAGGAGGCCACTCCAAAAGGTAGGAGGGACAGCCCTGATTCAGAGCGAGCGCTCTGTCAGAGCGACCGGCTCTGAATCAGGGGCACAGTGCACGTTCCCTCCCTTACCATCTTTCTGGTGATATATCCTGAAAAATGGCTACAAACAGTCTTGCGCTCTTGTTCCATCTTTCCGGTTTTATCATCAAACAGGTGGCGCGGCCAGGACCAGCTCCTTAAAAAACCCTGGCTCTGATTCTGGGCTTGATTCAAAGGTGGACGAGATGCTGCACGCAAGCGGCTAAAGTTTTTAGTCTGCCCACGCATCCGAGTCGCAAGATCTGGGGATGTCAGTGGGCATTCCTTGGCAGTAGCAAGGGGATGGCTAAAAAGCTACCGGAGCGTAAAGGTGTTATGTAGTTATGTCACAATCCCCATGGCAGAATGCCGGCAAGGGATTCATGATACAGTAGGCGTCGAGATACCGACGCCTATCATAATCCTGACAGCGGAATTCAGGATAACACGGGCCCGATCGAGGAAAGTCCGGGGTGCCCGTCCTCTTAGCCACAGGGGGGAGGGGTAGGTTTAGGGCACCCTGGGAGGACTTAGGGTTACGCACCCCCTGGGGAGGGTTAGGGTTAGGCTAGGGGAAGGGAGGGTTAGGTTTAGGCCCCCCTGGTGGGGGGTTATGGTTAGGCACTAAGGGTGGACGTTAGGGTTAGGCACCCCTAAGGGAGGGTTAAGGTTAGGGGGGAGGGAGGGTTAGGTGACTTACCTTCCGCTGTCGGGATTTCCTCCCTTCGGGCAGGCGCTGTATGGATTTGAACCAGTGCCTAAACAGCCTCCGGCATTTCTATTTCATTCCGTAAAGGCGCAGTTGCACTGACACAGGCGGCCATTTTCATACAGATAATATGTGTCTTACTACGGCTGGTGCAATGTTTGATGGTGCGACCAATGGTCTTAATACGCACAGTGGCGGATTAGCGACGCAGTCGGTGGGTGTCACTGTACGAATAGTATTGGCCATGCCACAGCATTAGCGTAGAGACACAGTCGCACTGCTGCAAAAGACATGGCTGCAACAATTTGCAACTCTTGATCAGGCCCTCTATCTGCAAGAGCCAATTATTATTATATGCATAAGGGTTTGAGGAAAGAGGCTATCCTAGCAAAATTATGGAAGAAGCCTTAATTAATAGTAATACTAGAATTACTAAACAAGAACCACCTATTTGGTGTTTGCAGTAATACAGTACAGTATTTATATTAGACTGTTTTGTGGAAGTATATGTAGGAACTTCTTGTTACTGTTACTTTCTGGTTTTTCTTATGTATCGGTTCTGTAAATAAAGTTACATTATTATAGGCTGTCTGTAGCCGGCCCCTGCTCAACCAGGCACCTTCTCTTCACCAACTCTCACTGCTGATCTTCTTCCTGCTATACTCACTCATCATCTCTCCTGTCACACTCAGGTAGCTGCTCAGGACTCTAGTAACGGTATGCATCCTGACCAAGGGAGGGTTAGTGCAGTGGCGTAACTAGGGCAGGGCGAGCGGGGCAAGTGCCCTGCACGTAGGAAGAGGGGGCGCCGTTGGCCTCGGTACCGGCCCGTCCTAGTTAACCAGTGTAGTGCCAACCGCAGTGAGTGCGATCAGCACTACTCATTAATACAGGACCGGTGCTAGGCTTCCCAGCGCCAGTCCTGTGCTGCACAGCCGAGCCCCTTCCCGCCCCCTGAGCGCTTGCCCAATAGCGCCAAGAGGAGGGTGGCAGATGGGCTCATGCTGTGCATTCTAACACACACATCGCCGCCAGCGCGGCGGCGATGTGTGTGTTAAACAGTAGCCAATGAGAGTCAGATAGACTCTCATTGACTGCTGCAGCACCCACGGCAAGAGCCGGCTCCTGCAGTGGGTAATGGGAGAGACGTCATGACGTCTCTCCCATAATGCAGAGCACGCCAGCCCAGGGGACTGACGTGCGGACGGCGGCGGGAGATGGACAGTGGATTCAGGTAAGTTTTTTATTTTATTGTTTTATTTTCAGTGTGTATTTGTTGGGGGGTTTCTATACTGGGAGCACTAATGGGGAACTTATAATGGGGGCACTTATACTGGGGCACTGTATAGGGGGGTCTGCTACTTGGGGCACTATATAAGGGGCTTACTACTGGAGGCACAAGGGACACTGCACTGGGGGCACTGAATAGTGAGGACCACTACAGGGGGCACTGGATAGGGGGGGACCACCACTGAGGCCTGCATAAGGGGGACCACTACTGGGGGCACTGTATAAGGGGCACTACTGGGGGTCTGCATAAGGGGGACCACTACTGGGGGTACTGTACAAGGGACACTACTGGGGGCCTGATAAGAGGGACCACTACTGGGGACATTGCATACTGGGGGTACTGTATAAGGGGCACTACTGGGGGCCTGCATTATATGGACCACTACTGGGGGCACTGCATAGTGGGGACTGTATAAGGGGCACTACTGGGGTTAAGAAGCATATGGAATGGAAAGGAATGTTCAGAGTGACAAGAAAGGGGTATGTGTGTCATGTTGACATGCCCCATTTTTAAGTGGCCATGCCCCTTTTGACCACGCCCATTTTTCGCCGCACGCGCACATAGGGGGGGGCAGAGGGGCTCCATTTTTACATTTGCCCTGGGCTTCAAATACCGTAGTTACACCACTGGGTTATGGTTAGGGTCGGGAGAGGGGGAGGGTTAGCATACCGACCAACAAGTGTCCACCAGGATCCTGACTGTCGGTATTTCATACCGATTCCCTATTAACTGCTTCTTATCACAACTGCCACTGACCATCAGCTGATCTGGCTCATGCCTGCTCCCTGCCTCTCTCTTCATAGTTTTAAGCAACATGGATTTACGTTGAGAAGTTTCACAATATACTGATATCCCGTGGGGAGTTGGGTGCGGGATCCCAGCAGTCGGAATGCCGGCGGTCAGAATTCCAACACCTTAAAGTAAGTATACTTAACCTAAACCCTAACCCTCCCCCTAACCCACCTTTCCCACAGCCAAACCCTAACCCTCCCCCCCTGCAGCCAAACCCACCCCCCCACAGCCTAACCCTAACCCCAATAGCCTAACCCTCCCCCCAATAGCCTAACCCTCCCCCCCACAGCCTAACTCTCCCCCCCACAGCCTAACCCTAACCCCCGCAGCCTAACCCTAACCCTTCCCTGCAGTCAAACCCTATCCCTCCCCCTCGCATCCTAATCCTCCTCCCCACAGCTTAACCCTCCTCCCCACAGCCTAACCCTCCCCCACCACAGCCTAACCCTCCTCCCACAGCCTAACCCTAACCCTCCCCCCCACAGCCTAACCCTCCCCCCCTACAACCTAACCCTCCTCCCACAGCCTAACCCTAACCCTCCGCCCCACAGCCTAACCCTCCCCCCTGCAGCCTAACCCTCCCCCCACAGCCTAACCCTCCCCCGCACAGCCTAACCCTCCCCCTACAGCCTAACCCTCCCCCCTACAGCCTAACCCTCCCCCATACAGCCTAACCATCCTCCCTACATCCTAACCCTCCCTCCCACAGCCTAACTCTAACCCTCGCCCCCACAGCCAAAATCTATCCCTTCCCCCCCCACAGCCAGACCCTATCCCTCCCCCCCCGCATCCTAACCATAACCCCCCCACAGCCAAACCCAATCCCTACCTCCCTGCAGCCTACCCCTCCCCCTAGTGCCTAACCCTAACCCAAAACCTAACCCTCCCCTTACCCTAGTATATAACGTTTGGATGCCAGCGGTCGGGATTCTGGTGCCAGGAATCCGAGCGCTGGCATCCCGACCGCTGGGATGGTAACCACACCCCCCTGTGTGTGCCATCTTGCATGCCACACATTTGAAATAGACTTCTCATTATGAGACAGTATACAGTATTACGAATGCTAATCTGGTAATCAACTTCTGTAAGCAGTATGTATGGTATGCTCTAGAAAGCCCCGTAGTAACTCTGACCATTCCAATGTATTATAGTGGTAGGTGGAGATGGTGAGATCAACATACAGAGGAAAATAGATTCTGAGAACCTACAATTGACTGTTACTATGACAATAGGGCCTACAAATGATGTACCATTTCTTACATGTCTCACAAGTATGTCACTAGTTAAATTACATTCAATAAAAGCTTACAGTTCATGAGATAGCAGATTATAAATTGATAAGTAAATAGGGACATCAATTAAACAGATTTGAGATTTGATACACTGCACAATATTGGTTCAGCGCACAAAATGGCTGCCTCAAGTTGTGAAGAGAGCTGCCATTGACCTACAGCAGAGCTAAAAAAAAGTGTCTTGCCAAATGTAAATTGTATGGTATAGTTCTACAATTTAGTGACTATACTGTAAATATATTATAGCATATAATCCAGTATTTCAATATATTTCCAGCAGGAGATCCCGAAAGGCGACACATCATGGCGGGAAGTGCAATATGCAGCATAGTGCAACGTAGCGAGGAGCGATCGTGATGCAATTCACAGCAAATTGCGACATGAAGCCCCCGGACCGCCCACTACTCTGGCAAGTTTGATATCTACTACAAGTTCCCTGTTTTCTTATGCTGTGTACCTGTTGTGTATTAACTGTATACATTTATATATAGCACTTTTTAAATGTCTCCTAGACTGCTGACCTGTGAAGTGATTACTGTCTCAGCTTGTTCTTACGTTATGCCATGTACTCTTTAGAAATGTATAATACTAAGGAGAATAATAAAAAACAATAACTAACCTCTCTCACAAGAGCGTCCAAGGTATCCAGTACCGGAACAATCACAGACATATCTGTTCCAGCCATCTCTACATAGTCCATTATTTTTACATGGGTTGTTAATGCAAGGCTTGGCTGTTTCTCGAGAACAGGAAGGTTTTACTCCAGCTGTGCTTTGAAGCTCGGCCATCTGCCGAATGTCTTTACTCTGGCCATCTATAAATAAGTCTCTTATGCATCCAACATATCCATAATTTAGAAGAGCTGTCCACACTTCCGTTGGGAAAACCAAACCAGCTTTATTTTCAGGCAAACCACCAAGATACAAGTCATCATCGAGGTCGAGAATTTCACTTTCGCCAGGAGCTGTGTAAGGCGTGCGTATAGTATTCACAGATATGGTACCTGTACAGATATGAAAAGAAGGTTATTATATTACAGGGAACTTTCAGTATAATCAGATGATACATGCATTTTTAGTTTTTTTTTAAATAGTACAGTTATAGGGTGAGAATGTATAGGAATGACAGCTGATATTCTTAGATACATAAAGTATGTTCCCATATAGACCTATAAAGGGCTATAGCACCACTCTAGCTTATGTATTTCACTCCAAACTCCACCTATTTACCGTATACAGTAGCCAGGGCCATCTCTTCCATGGGGCTTGTTGGGCAGTTGCCCAAGGGCCCGAAGCTTGTAGGGTCCCGTAAACCCGCCCCCTGCAGCTGCGGGCAGTTGGTAAATTTGTGATATTTTATAAGCTGCACTGTATTCTGATCTAACCTCAAACAACCCACCCCACCCCCCCAGTGACGAGTACTCACCTCAGTCCCAGTTTCACTTCATCCGCTGGCTTCAGACCAGTCAGACAGAGTCTCTCTGCATGTGTGGGAGGTCTGATGGGCATGCAGGAGGGTATAATTTTATTGACCATTTACATTTTTTTCCCGTGAATGGGTGGGTAGGGGCCCCAGTGCATTGCTTTGCCCAGGGCCCACACTGCTGTTAAGACAACCCTGACAGTAGCTATATGCTCCATGCACTTTGTTTCAAAAACTGTACCCATTAAGACATAGATTCAATTAGCCATTGACAAAAGGCTAAGCTTTAGCTTTGCAATAAGCACCGCAATTAATTGAATCTGCCCCTAAATAGTTAAACCTGTTTTAATATGTTTTTAATACGTTTATGAACCAATCCACAGATAGATATTTACAGTATGTCCCCCCCCCCCCCCCGTGCTCATAATTCATGGCTGTGGCACAACGGGAAGGAGCTGGTCATTCATGTGAAGGAGGGGAGACAGCTGCCTGCAGGGCCTACTCAAGGACAATAAGGTGTCACGCACCGGAACCTTTACACCATTGTGTGGGTGCCCCAACTGGAGACACTGGTGCCGTTGGTTGCAGTGAATGGGAGTGAACAGAAGAGTTGCATATTTTTCTCTATGTACTGTATATGGTGTATTGTTGATAATCTAAAACGAGAACGTTATGTACACGCAATATGGGGGATATGTATCAAGCCTTCTATCGAGTAGAGAAAATACCCGTAGCAGCTTGTTAACTTCTCCAGGCTTGATACAGCTCACCCTACTTGTCATATGTTTCTAATTGTGTGTTGATATCCTTGAGAAGAATTGCCTCAAATAAACACAAGCATTCTAGGGGGGTGGGGGTGGGCAATATTTATCACAGCTTGCAGGGACATACGCCAATTGGCATAGTGTGTCTTGGTATGAATTTTCTCTGCACATGCACAGACCAGTGGGTGTTATACAAAACCGTATTATTTGTAAATGATCAGGGAATGATGATGGATGGTGATGATACTAACTTAGTGGTTCCCAAACGGTGTGCCGTGACTCCCTGGGGTGCCGCAGTGCTGTCACTGGGCAGCGGCAGGCAGTGGTCTAAAGCGGATGGCCAGTGTATTTTTTTTTTATGTAAAATATTATTTTGGGCACAGATGGGAGAGGGATTGGCGGCACGGAGTACAGTGTAGCAGCGGGGGTTGTGAAAAGCTGTCACTGTAAAGCGACAGGCAGTGAATTCTAAGGCTGCCTGTTGCTGGATGGGGTCCTACAATGCAGTGCAAGTGTCTGATCTGAGGGGCGATGCTGCACAATGGCGCTGACGATAACAACTAAAGGTAAGGGGGGGGCATAGAGAAGGGCAAATAGAGAGACGGAGGGGGTGATGGGAGACAGACAGATCGGCAATGGGAGAGAGACGGATAGGGCAATAGTAGAGTGATGGAGGGAGCAATGGGAGAAAGATGGAGGGGGCAATGGGAGCGAGACGGAGGGGGCAATGGGAGAGAGACGGAGGAGGCAATGGGAGAGAGACAGATAGGGCAATAGTAGAGAGACGGAGGGAGCAATGGGAGAGAGACGGAGGGGGCAATGGGAGAGAGACGGAGGGGGCAATGGGAGAGAGACGGAGGGGGCAATGGGAGAGAGACGGAGGAGGCAATGGGAGAGAGATGGAGAGGGCAATGGGAGAGAGACGGAGAGGGCAATGAGATCGAGATGGAGGGGGCAATGGGAGAGAGATGGAGAGGGCAATGAGAGAGAGACGGAGGGGGCAATGGGAGAGAGACGGAGGGAGCAATGGGAGAGAGACGGTGGGGACAATGAGATCGAGATGGAGAGGGCAATGGGAGAGAGATGAAGGGGGCAGTGGGAGAGAGACGGAGGGGGCAATGGGAGAGAGACGAAGAGAGAAATGGGAGAGAGTCGGTGGGGGCAATGAGATTGAGATGGAGGGGGCAATGGGAGAGAGACGGAGGGGGCAATGGGAGAGAGACAGAGGGAGCAATGGGAGAGAGATGGAGAGGGCAATGGGAGAGAGATGGAGGGGGCAATGGGAGAGAGATGGAGGGAGCAATGGGAAAGAGACGGAGATGGCAATGGGAGAGAGATGGAGGGGGCAATGGGAGAGAGATGGAGGGGGCAATGGGAGAGAGACAGAGAGGGCAATGGGAGAGAGACGGAGGGAGCAATGGGAACTGGATGGAGGGTGCAATGGGAGAGAGACGGAGGGTGCAATGGGAATGAGATGGATGGGGCAATGGGAGAGAGATGGTGGGGGCAATGAGATCGAGATGGAGGGGCAGTGGGAGAGAGATGGAGAGGGCAATGGGAGAGAGACGGAGGGAGCAATAGAAGAGAGACGGAGGGAGCAATGGGAGAGAGATGGAGAGGGCAACGGGAGAGATATGGAGGGAGCAATGGGAGAGACAGAGGGAGCAATGGGAGAGAGACGGAGAGGGCAATGGGAGAGAGATGGAGGGGGCAATGGGAGAGAGACATAGAGGGCAATGGGAGAGAGATGGAGGGGGCAATGGGAAAGAGACAGAGAGGGCAATGGGAGAGAGACGGAGGGAGCAATGGGAGAGAGATGGAGAGGGCAATGGGAGAGAGATGGAGGGGCAATGGAAAAGAGACGGAGAGGGCAATGGGAAAGAGACAGAGAGGGCAATGGGAGAGAGACGGAGGGAGCAATGGGAGAGAGACGGAGAGAGCAATGGGAGAGAGATGGAGGGGCAATGGGAAAGAGAAGGAGGGGGCAATGGGAAAGAGACAGAGAGGGCAATGGGAGAGAGACGGAGAGGGCAATGGGAGAGAGACGGAGGGAGCAATGGGAGAGAGACGGAGAGGGCAATGGGAGAGAGATGGAGGGGCAATGGGAAAGAGACGGAGAGGGCAATGGGAGAGAGACGGAGGGGGCAATGGTAGAGAGACAGAGAGGGCAATGGGAGATAGACAGAGGGGGCAATGGGAACAAGACGGAGGGAGCAATGGGAGAGAGACAGAGGGGGCAATGGGAGAGAGACGGAGAGGGCAATGGGGGCGAGATGGAGGGGGCAATGATATCGAGACAGAGGGAGCAATGGGAGAGAGAAGGAAGGGGCAATGGGAGAGAGACGGAGGGGGCAATGGGAGAGAGATGGAGGGGGTAATGGGAGAGAGACGGAGGGGACAATGGGAGAGAAAAGGAAGGGCCAGTGGGAGAGAGAGACGGAGGGGGCAATGGGAGAGAGATGGAGAGGGCAATGGGAGAGAGACGGAGGGAGCAATGGAAGAGAGATGGAGGGGGCAATGGGAGAGAGACGGAGAGGGCAATGGGAGAGAGACGGAGGGGGCAATGGGAGAGAGACGGAGGGGGCAATGGAAGAGAGATGGAGGGGGCAATGGGAGAGAGACGGAGGGGGCAATGGAAGAGAGATGGAGGGGGCAATGGGAGAGAGATGGAGGGGGCAATGGGAGAGAGACAGAGGGGGCAATGAGTAAGAATAGCACAATTTTTCTCTTTTTTCTTTTTCTTTTTTAAATACTTATTACGTTCATTTGACCCAACTACTTAAAAAACATGACTGCTTGGTAATTATTTTGGCTTAGGGGTGCCTTTAAAAAATTATGGAGACCCTAAGGGTGCCTTGAACTGAAAAAGTTTGGGAACCACTGTAGTAGGTGCTTACACAAGCAAATTGCTTGTGATTGGCTGTTTGTAAATGCACCACTAATGCTGACTGATGATTTATGGTACTGTTGGCAACTTTCAGTATATGGTTGAAATTACATATTTTTTAGTAAATACAATTTGCAGGGGCAGATTAAGAGAGGAGGGGACCCATGTGCATCCTCTGTGTGGGCCCCCCATCTCTTAACGGCACATAGGCTGTGTAGACTATGGCACTGTGTCAAAGTCTACAGTACATGCACTGATCTCCGGGAACATGGCACCCACACCATTAACAGTGATTGCTCTACTGCACATGTGTAGATCTTCTAGAAAATGGTGTCTGCACCATTTTATCAGCGCTGCCAGACAGATAAGTATTGTAGTTGCAGGGTGTGCAGTTAGATGGAGTTTTTACGAACACATTGTCTGTTTATTGCTTTGTTCCCGCTATTACACAGCTGTTAGGGATCGGTCATGGGGTGGGTCTGGAGTACTAACTGGCCACTAACAGTAATTAGTTTTTAGCGATTAATTTTGCTGGCTATCCAAGAGGTCTGCAACAATTCTTTTACTCATGTTTTCACTAGAGATTTATATGGGATTTTGTTAAGTACACTGTGATATGATATGTATTTATTTATTTTTATTTTTTATTTACTGTAAATTAGACTTTTACTAATATGTTAGTTTAATGGCTAATTAAATTAATTTTTTTGATATCTTGACATTCTTACTCAGAGGGCAATTTTTAGATGATCACATAGACAGTCATAGCATCTAAAATTGTATATTCATGCTGTGCTATCATTAGACAGTCACTACTTTTTCTTTGATACATTTGATAACACGATAATTGTTTTTCCCAAACTATACTGTTTTTTGAGAGAGTTAAGCAATAGTGGATGCGCAGACTGTTTATTTCATTTACTAGGTTGCGGCTGTTACAAATCTACACAGAATTTGTTTGCAGTGTATGCTGTCACCCTATTGCCTTGGCCCTCTGAGTAGAGGACCCCATCATTGGGTGCACACAGCGCTGGGAGTGTTTCCATTTTTTCACTAACAGTAATTACCAGCCCCAGTACAGCCTTTCATTTTGTATGAGCTGGGGAGGGTCCAGAATCAGTGCAGGTAGCTGTTAGCCTCAATTCTGTTATTAGATCCTACATTATGTGAACAAGCAACACATTTGTGACCTGTTATTTACAGTAAAAGAAAAAGGGGTCTATTTACTAAGCAGTGTTAGGAGACAGAGTGAAAAGTGATAAGGTGCCAGCCAATCACCTCCTAACTGCCATCTCACAGGCTGTGTTTGAAAATGACTGGGAGCTGATTGGCTGGCACCTTATCACTTTTCACTCTGTCTCCTAACACTGCTTAGTATATAAGACCTCATTCAGAGTCTCTCGCTAGATGTGATCGCTCGCATCCAGCGTATGCAAATTTTTCAAATTGACGCCATGGGAAGCGATCGCTCATCAAGGCATAAGCACACCCTATTTGGCTGTGCGAGCGATCACTCTGTGTATGCTGACGCCCATTAGCGTATGTAGAGACGCCCACCAGCACACGTCATCTCCAGGAAGTGTATTAAAACATTGGTACATCGAGCACCATCGGTAGCGATCGCAGCGCTTGTGGTTGCCTTACCCTGCCGCAAGCACTGCGAGGACTTCAGTGTAAAGAACAAGCATGTGACGTGTACTATCACGCTGCCTGTTAATTATGCACGCTTTAAAAATGGCATTGAAACACTCAGGCACACCTGCGTTCGCACCTTCACTCCCCTGTTATTAGTGTCCTGCCCCTGGTACCACCCACAAACGGCCTCTCCTGTCACTCATTTCACTGGGCTGTCTTTGCTGGGCGAGCGAGCTGGCTGCGATCGCACAGAGCAGTTCGCGCACACGCAGAACGAAGCGTGCGCATGCATGTTTGCAAACCATCGGGCCGCTTGCGAGCGCACAGCGCTTGCGAGAGACTCTGAATGAGGTCCATAGACCCCAAAGTGTTTCTCCATCTGTTTGTTTTTAATCTGTTCTGAAATCAAGCATTGGGAAACCGCCTGTGGAAATCATGAGTAACTCCTTGTTCGCGTTGGGTATGGGATGTCAGCGTTTGAGATCTGGCGGTCAGAATCCCAACAGGGTTAAGATACCGACACTTGTCGGTAAGTATCCCACCCATAACTCTCCCCGCACCCTAAACCTAACCACCTCCCCTAGTGCCTAAATCTAACACCCCCCCCCCCAGTGCTTAACCCTAACCCTCAACCTAGCCCCACTACCTCCCATCGGGATGCCGGCAGGGCCAGATTAACAATGGGGCGGATGGAGCTACAGCTCCAGGCCTCCACATAAAAATAGGCCCATTGTCATGACAACATGATGTTGACTGGCCATCTGCTCTCCACACGGTCAGCCATAAATCATAAGTAGTAAAATTGTATTTCTATTTATCTCACAAAATTAAGGATTTTTTTCCTTTTACATATTTAGGGAGACATTGGAGCAGAGAGTATAGGGGGTACACGCCCACATGGCACTGGGCACACCCGCACAGCATTGGTCACACCTCCTCTGCTTCTCATAATAGGCCCTTTGGTCATTTTCAGCTCCAGGCCCATGTGGCCATTAATCCGGCCCTGGATGCCGGAGATCTGGATGTCGATGCTGGAACTCTAACAGATGTTGGGATTCCGGCGTCGGCATTCTGAGCACTGGAATCCCGATAGCCAGGATTTCAACTACCCCCCCTACCACCACCACCACCACCACACACACTGGTCTTTGGCTACCTGCAATGCTAGTTTTGTCCTGTTTGGATATTTTCTTTTTTATACAAAGTTTGGAGAACAAAGTCTAAAACGCATAGAAAATTGACTCAACTTTTCTCACACTGGGGCTGATGCAGAGCTGATTGTGCGTCTGTGTGCTGAGCAGATCTTCAGAGAATCCGCAAGGCACATGCTCTGCAGCCAAACATATGCAGGTAGAAACAATAGAGAGGTAATTTGGCTGTAATGGGGCCTTCTCTCCTAAAGTTGGTGTGAAGACGGAATTGTGTGAAGCCAGCGCTCAGAATGCCGGTGCCAGAATCCCGACACCAGTCAGAATCTTGGGTCTACCGGCATCCCGATGGTAAGTATTGGGGATAGGGGGAGGGTTAGGGGTTAGGGTTAGGCACTAGGGTGGGGAGGTTAGGGTTAGGCTGCGGGGAGGGAGCGTTAGGTCTAGGGGTAAGGGTAGGGTGAGGATACTTACCAACAGGTGTCGGTATCCTAACCCTGTCGGGATACCGGCATCAGGAGTCTGACCACCTGGATCCCAAGCTCTGGCATCCCGTAACTAACCTGTTTCCAGGTCTATCACTTCCACCAACTATAGGCTGGTGCATGTGCGGAGTCCAGCTGATATTGATGGCTAACAAACTAAGCTTATGGATATAGGGGCCTACTCATCAAAACTAATTGGCCCGGTAACCATGCAGAAAGGCTATTTTAGTTACCAGGCCATTCATCATCAGGGGTCCGAAAAGGACCCCTGATATTCAGCAAACTCCGGAAACTGAAAGTTTTCGGAGTTTGCTTCGAAGAACGTTGCCTGTTCTCGGATCTATGCTCCTTCCTATAGGAAGGGGTTCCGAGGATGCAAGGAGGGATCCAAGCAGATCCTGCCACCGCCTCCTCACTACCTCCTCGGTGGCTGTGCTCTTGCGTGACCAGAGATCACGCACGCGTAGCAGGGACGACGGGGAAGAAGTAAGATACTAACCGAGGAGGCAGCTGCTTTTCAGAGTTGGACACTTAAGTATAGGCCCCCATAGGCAGCCCGATGCCTACAACTCTGATGAAGATATGTATTTAGTTCTGCACACGCAATGCAGGAGCAATTATGGCTGGCTAACATTGACAACTCTGCATCAGATCCACCAGCTCATTGTATAGCAGGGATCCTAACAGTGCCTCTAGGAAGAGACACTTTGGTGACCATGTCTGTTTGTAACAAAATCACCAAACAACTATAATTAGTAATTCCATTCTTTCTGTTTTTTTGCCACTTTCTGGACAACGGGTTTTGAAATAAAAGACTCCAAGCCGCTTGTTAGAATCTGTGTAGAGTTTCTTCCTTATAATTAAAAACAATTGTAAGCCCATGAACAATGCTACAGAATGGTTTTTATCACACATTTAAAAAAAAAAATTAATTTCCTTTACTAAGATGACCTCTTAAGCCTGTGCAACCATTATGCAAATCGGAACTTTAATCAAGCTAAATTATTAAAGCTGATTTCAATAGCTGGGAATATTATAGGTCTTCAGTCCTTCAATGACGTTCTCTGCTTTCATTTCACAGCTCCATCACATAGAACGCTACCTATCTAAGGTCAAGTCTCTTTGGATTCAGGGCTATTAAAACTGGCTCTGGAATTAATTACATTTGTATATCAGTAACCTTTGACCCCCACATCCATATTAATTGGATGGATAGATGATAAACTGTCAAGACGCTCATCTGCATATCTCCACCCACAATCCCCCAAAGCATTAAATTAAACGGGATGTGTTTTAAAATGCATGTCTTGAACTTACTATGGCAATGCTAGGCCCCTCCATATTGTATTCTAATTAATACTTCTATCGGAAGTTAGTTATGGAAATGCCCTTTACAGCCTCGAGAAGCTTTTTCCATCTTTATTATTAGTATAAATTGGAGTATATTACAGCTGATATATTCATATAAATTAAACCATTTACGTTACAATTTCTTCATAAAAGAAATATATTTATAGGGAATAAGGTAGAACCATATCACTTGCTTATTTACCCTATATATGAGGTAAAGAAGACCAAATTTAGCACATAATACACACAATAGGCACTTAAGTGAGTTAGGAATTTTAAGCTTTCTTTCTTTATGAAATGTGCACATTACTGCATCATCACATAGAGCAGTGGTTCTCAAACTCGGTCCTCAGGACCCCACACAGGTCACGTTTTCCAAGTCTCCTAGCAGGTGCACAGGTGTAGTCATTCTCACTGATACATTTTAAAAGGTCTACAGGTGGAGCTAATTATTTCACTTGCGATTCTATGAGGAGACCTGGAAAACATGCACTGTTTGGGATCCTGAGGAGCGAGTTTGAGAACCTGTGACACAGAGTATACCTTTGGACTAATTTATACAATAGGGCTTATGTAATAGGGTGCGAGCTGACGCCGATGGGGGAATTCAAGCGCCAGTATTGAAGTATTTTTAAAGCGGCAAACATTTTAAAGGCAAAACCAAGCTGGTTTTGCCTTTAAAATGATTGCTGCTTTAAAAATACAGCAACACTCCCACGAATTTCCGCAGCGGTGCCAGCTCGCACCCTATTACATAAGCCCCAATATCTGAGGCCAGGAACTTTTGTAATAAAAATTCATAACAGAGAAATATAATATTCTATAAAGGGTCTTCCCTGCTTATGTGTTTTTTTTGCATTACCCTTCCTCCTCGTGAAATGTACAGTCTGCTTCCCTATCTTCTAGTGTTTGCAGAATTCTATAATTGTGGGTGTCACATCCCTTGTACACTGGGAATGGGTACATAATGTCAAGGTAGATATGGGATTAAGATTAACTTCCCTGAGGAGATATACATTTAAGGTACATGGATACTGCTTTACAGACTATACATGTAGCATGCTAGAAGATTTGCACACAACTGGGGGAAGTGGGGTTAACAGAGAAATGTTTTATCTTATTGGGCCCCTCTGTTTACTTGGTGATGCCTTTAGAAGACATCACTGTAAAGATGGCAACTGGTATAGGATGAGAACTCCAAGGCATAGGCAGTTTTGGATATGAGGGTGAGCTAATATGGAAAAATAAGCTCCCCTGCGCCAGGTGTATTGCATGTGCCACTATAAGGCCCAACAGACCCACCACATACCCCCCCCATCTGTATGTCCTGTATTGTGCCCGTACTCTACATTCATCTCTATGGCTTCTAGTGTACACCTCCCCATTGATGTTTTTCATTTGTTCCACACCCCCATCTGTATGTCCTGTTCTATGCTGATGCCCATCATCTGTATGACTTGTTCTGTGCCACCCCATATCAAATTGATGTCCTTTTTTGTGCTGCCCTTCCCCCCATCATCTATATTTGTCTTGTTCTGGGCTCTCCCCCCAAAACACACAGCCCTCCACTTGCAGTGGAGAGCTGACAAGCGGCTCTTCTAGTCTCCAGGGCCGTAACTAGGGTGGTGCGACCAGTGCCATGGCACAGGGCACCGCAGAACAGGGGGCGTTGTTTGGGCCTGTCAATTTTCTGTTTATTATCATTCTCACTTGTAACTTCCTCTTCTTTTATCCCCAGCATCTCCTGGCCTCCCCTATCTCTTCCCTGGCCCTTCCCCATGAGGCCATGGCCCTTTTTCATGTGTGCGTCTTATGTCCCTATTTGAAATAGCCAAAGCTATTTCTGGCACAGGGCACCAAAAAGTCTAGTTACAGCTCTGCTAGTCTCTGTCTGTCAGCGTCACAACATCATTACATCAAGTCAGCAAAACATGCTGGGGACTTAGGATCAGGGCACCGAACAAGTACTACAACGGATTTGCAGCAAAAAAAAATTGTAGCGCACTGCTGACTGGCATAGGTGCAGATTAAACAATGATTTTCAGCTGCAGGACTGGGCACCACTGGGGAGAAGAACTGTGCGACAGAATGGGGTCTGTCCTGCACCCACACTGTTAAAGGAGGATAATAAGCCTAAGTCCTTGGCTGATTCATGGGGGTATATTTACTAAAGTCCGGGTTTATAGAAGTAGAGGTGTTGCCCATAGCAACCAATCAGATTCCAGCTATTATCTTCTAGAAGGTGCTAGATAAATGAAAAGCAGAATCTGATTGGTTGCTATGGGTAACACCTCCATTTCTATAGATCAGCAGTTTAGTAATTATACCCCTAGAAGTCTAGTGTGAAGGTATACAGAGACTAGAGAATAGATGTAGGAGACTGCATCATGTGGCTGAATACAGTATGTAGTATATTGGTATATATCTGTATGCACAGTAGTTACTGTAAATGTGCACACAGCAGCTTATTAATAAACCATTTCATACTAGAGACTGGAAAATCATTATGAAACCCATGATAAACTGATTATTCAATGTTTATTACATAGGTCCATGTATTATTTATTAAAGTCACAAATAAGTCCCTATGATACCTGAAGTGACTTTTTATTCATGGAAATCTGGACAGACTTGGGATTTAGAGTTCGGATAAAGCATTACATTAACTTAACTAAATATTCTTGAATGTATGGTGCTTCAATATCATACTAATGATGTCTCAATTTATGTTAAACACCCTTAAGGGACAGTTCTTAAATAAGCCTCACATGCTTGTAAGATTCCTGCAGCCTCACAGAAGCTGAACCTTAATGTATCACAGAGCCACAGCGGACAGAGCGCCCTGCATCTGTTATATTGCTGCTGTTCTCTCTTCCTGCCTAGCTGGCAGTACTGTACAGCAAACCTAGCCAAAAAAAGAACTCCCACAGGTATGTTTTAATGAGCCTCTTCAATGATTCATTATTTCAGCAGTTTTGTTGTTCTCAGACCCCGTTTTGAAAAAAGGAAGCTGTACGGTGACCAAGTTTTACACTATTACTAAGCACTTGGAATCGCTGTGACCATCTAGCCAAGAAAATTAACTTTCATTTTCATTTCTTAATTAACTTTACTGTATTTTGATTTAGCCTATCGGAGAGTCAAAGACAACCAGAATAAATGTCCAAAGGGCTGATTTTTTTTTTCCTACTTCAGTTAATTACATCCTGCCTTTAACCCATCTTACCTGGAGTGTAAGTTTCCATTGTGCCCTAAATGTTTTACAATGTATGCAAATATGCAATTTTTTCTTTAGAAGTATTTTTGCACTAATGCAGTTTTCTTTGTTTTTACATGTTACTTCCTATATGTACTTTATACGTGAGCTTAAAATGTTTTACAATGTGTTTTGAATGCATATTATTAACATTTATTTAGATAACACCAACATACTCTGTAGCACTTTATAACTGGGGACAAACTGTAATAAAATAAGAGTGGGTAGACAGATAGAGGACCTGTTGTTAAGCCTACAATCTATAACAATGATTATCATCCTGGGGTACTAGTACACCTAGGGGGAGGGCTGTAATAGCCTGGGCCGTGCCGGTCGCTCCCACCAAAACCCGTGATGTCATTATGTCACACCTGCCAGGTCTAGTAAGCTGAACAAGCTGCAGGCTGTCTGCCTGGAATGTCTCTTTGATGCCCTGGGTGGCTCTGTAGCAATGGTACTGGCTGCAGGGTGCCATTACAGACAGCATGTAAGCCACAGGCAGCAATGGTGCCAACCCCAGGTCTCTGCACCCTGTGCGTTGGCACAGCTTGCACACTCCTTGAGTTACGACCCTGCCTAGAGGTACTCGCAGTGACGTCTTGGGGTATTTAAAAACATTTCTGTAATGGCAGGACATCCAGGTGATAAGTAGACACATAGGGAATGCAGTGTCCTAGGGATCTCTAACAAAGTGTAAAAGATTATCGCTGTGTCCCTGTAAAAAAAAGCATATTGTGTGCAGACTATATTTTTATTGTCAATTGAAATTTTCAAAAATTGTAATATGTGAGAAAATTCTATGTTTATAGCAGATTTATACCATCGCCTGACATTTTATCTAGCAATTGTATTCATTACAAATGTAGGTATTATATTCATTACAAATGTCAAGGCTGTAGGGAGGATTGTCCAGAACCTCCCAACGGTAACGCCGTAACAACTCACGCTATAGGTTGGCTAAGTGTGGCCTGGCGTTATAGTGCAGCAAATCGACGTCAGTTTGCAGCAACCCAGGTCGTTATCAATGAACTTCTGTGAGTTGCTTTACTACCCAGCGTGAACACTTTGTTCTGTATCCCCAGTTGCTCAGGAACAATGTTGTGTACAGCACCCACTGAGACGTTCAGTTCGTCAGCAAGGTCACTAACTCGAATGCGTCTGTCCTCCTGAATTAGACCTTGAATTTGGCACAAATTGTCATCTGTGTTTGAAGTCCTTGGCCGGCCGGATTGCTGCTCATCCTGAATGTCTGTCCTGCCGATATTAAAGGCATAGTTGCCGACTTTCTGGCTGCTCCTTCCGGGATGGAGCGGCCAGATCGGCAGGGCAGAGGGGGGCTTGGCCGAAAAAGGCGGCGTGTCTGGGCGGGTGCCTGACGTTTGTAGGCATCACGGGGGTGTGGTCACGCGAGCGCGTCATTTTGGCCCCGCCCCCGCTACACAATGCCTATAATACAGGCATTATAAGGCAGGGGGCGGGGCCAAAATGATGCGAATCGCGTCACTGGTTGCCCTCCCAGCGGGGGTTAGGAGTAAATTGCGGGGGATGTCGGTGGGGATCGGCAGCCGCTGGGAGGCTTGCCTGCCTTTCCGGGGGGGCGGGAGCTGCACCCGATTATCGGGAGGCTCCCGCCCAAATCGGTATGGTAGGCAACCCTGATTAAAGGGCGTGCACCAAACCCTAACCTGTTTCCATGACATGATGTTATCGCCATGAACCTCAAAGTTTATGATGAATTTTAGCTGCTAATCTGCCCTTAAACACAGAAATCCAAACACACTTCGCAACTCTATGTTTAACCATGTTTCCGCCAGCCCTGCCATCTTGACTGACATGAGGCGCAGTCTAATGGCGGTGAGGGGAAGCAGTGGTCTACCTGCTCTGGCCTAGTGGGAAATTAGAATGAAATAGAGAACATTACACAAGTGAGAGGTCTTGTTACCTTAAACCACATCTACATTGTAGCAGACCTAAAACAGGTGTTCGTGGCCGCACAAATGAAGTCACCATCAGACATGGCGCCACAGCAGTTGTGAGCGTTAATATCACACCGAGCGAGCGTTAGGGATTTTCTCAATAAAGGATGAGTTTGTCAGTGTAAAATCCCTGGAGCGTGTTGGGCAATTTCAGGCAATTTTTATTTGGTATTTTCAGTGTATTCAAATCTCCAGAAATCTCATTTCCTGACAAATGGACAGAAGGGTGATTCATTACACTCTTTCAAAAGGTTAATACAGCCAAGCAAGCTATAACTCACCTTTAACTGTTAAAGGGACATGATAAATAACACCCCTCAGAGACAGGGAGAATATTGCTTTGTATATCTGTAAATGGAGCCATCTGTCTCCTTAGTTTATCTCTGCCCACAGGATATGGAATAAGTCATTAGGAGATATGTAAGTTAGTGACTGTGACCCACTTTCTACCTAACTATATTTAATAATTTGTGGTTTTACTGTGCGGACTGCGTTGCTGTATGTGTGTTAGTGACATGTTGGCGATCATTCACGCCAGATGCCATCTTAAAGGGGAAAAAGTGGCAACGAACATGAATATACAGACAGATTGCAGTATAATGGGCAGTTGGAGCTATTCGGTGATATTAGTTTTTATGGATGTGTTACCGACTGGCCCATGCCAAACCCATGAAAATTAGATGGCCAAAAATAATTCATTAATTATAAGCGAGCGCATTAACAAATTTGGAGCGCTACTTTTCTAAAAAAAAAACAATTTAACAAAATTCCAGACTGTGCCAAACATGTTGGCGATCCAGGTCCGGAATTTATTGGAAAACCTACATAAAAATGATGCACTTATTTTACACGTGTAAAGTTAAGAAAGTTTTTAAAAAATATAGGCACGTAGAGTATGACTCAGCTAATAGTGGTGTGCAGTGGCATTTTTAGCATGGTTGCAGGGTGTGTGGTGCACATGGACCCATGGGTGTATAGCCACACACTTTGCCCACTGCACCCAGGACTGACCACTGTAGATGCCAGTGTACCCCCCCTCCTCTCTATACACACTGGCGGCACCATCTTTCTAGTAATACACTGTCAGAGTCTTTGCTCTCTCCTGCGCATATGCTATCATTCAAAATATATTGCCAGAGGCCTATTTTGGTCTACTGTGACCTTGGACCCCTCAACATCTTTCGTTTAAATCAGCCATCTCACACATAATCTGACCTATGTTCCCCTACCTTATTAGCTTGTTGACATGCCATGGTGCGTTCTTCTTATCTAAGTGCCTACTTGAGTATAATACCTGTGCACATTTTCCCCCTTGTACCTCAGTTATTGTTCTTACCCCTTATTTCTTTCATTTCTCTCTTTTTAATTTTCTGGATCCCACCATGTTTTTGAAAATATGAATAAAAAGGCAAGCTAAAACATATTTTGGAAGGGTGTATAAAATACTGTGCATCTAACTATCTATCTATCTATCTATCTATCTATCTATCTATCTATCTACAGTATTAATCTATAGTATCTATATACAGTATCTATCTATCTATCTATCTATCTATCTATCTATCTATCTATCTATCTATCTATCTATCTATCTATCGTACCTATATACAGTATCAATCTATACAGGGCCGGCTCTAGGGGTGTTTGACCAGTGCGGTCGAACAGGGGCACCACCCATAGACTGCACACCCCTCTCCAACATCCCGATTTCAGCGGGACAATACTTTGACCCGCGGGTGGTCAAATCGGGAGGTTGGGGACCCCCACCGCTGCAGCTGTGCAGCGGTGCCGGACCTCGGACTCTGAATGGATGCTGCATGCTTGCGTATGGCATCCATTCGGTGGCAGGAGAGAGCTGGGGGAAGCCAAGCTAGTTAGGCTCCCCCCAGCCTGACATTATTTGGAGGCGTGCGCTCCAAATAAAGTCACATAGGGGGCGCGGCCTATGGTAATTAGGCCTCGTCCCATTTTTCACCACGCGCAATGTTTGGGCGCACTGTGGAGAGAGGGAACAGGGTGATCTAACCCCAGAAGCCGGCCCTGAATCTATAGTATCTATTCTATATACAGTATCAATCTATAGTATCTATATACAGTATCAATCTATCTATATACACAATCATCAATCTATCTATCTATGGTATCTGTATACAGTATCAATCTATAGTATCTATATACAGAATCTATCTATCTATCTATCTATCTATCTATCTACAGTATCAATATATAGTATCTATATTCAGTATCAATCTATCTATATACAGAATCTATCTATCTATCTATCTATCTATCTATCTATCTATCTATCTATCATAGATGAGCAAGTTTTGTGGTGGAACTGCAGAGGAGTAAAATTCTAGCGATACAAACTTCAATTTCTGTCTACTGTATCTATCTAGTCATGCAGGTCCAAAGACATACCGACAGTGCAGTTCAACCTTCATTACCACTGTTCCTGTGACCCTGGATATATATGCTAAATTGTAATGTCATTATAGATGTTTCACTCATGGACCTGATCAAAGTGGAAATATTTTTTATGTGTGGACATCATATTTCCTTTCAAGTATAGTGTAAGGGGTATAGTTACCAAAGTGCAGCTTTATAGAAGTGGAGTTGTTGCCCTTAGCAATCAATTAGATTCTAGCTATTATCTTCTAGAAGGTGCTAGATGAATGATAAGTAGAATCTGATTAGTTGCTATGGACAAACAAAAAACCCACACTTTAGTAAATTTACCCCTAAGACATAGCAATGTGCCACTTCAGGTCTAAAAGGCTTAGAAACAAACAAAAGTTCCTTTCCCCCACCTACATTCTGTAGCAAGTAGGATATTATGTATGTTAGGTTTTATAAGAGCAAGGGGATGGTCTTATGAATATTTCTGAATGCTACAAAATGATTGTCAACTTTTTTTTAGATTAAGTGATATTTACATATTAGCGTTATGAATATTTCTTCATTTAAAGCTCTCACCATTTCTTTTTCATAATCAGAAAATGCGCTTACCTGTGCGTCCATCGCGCTGGAAGTCCACATGATACCATTCTCCGTCGTTTACTTTTTTCTGCAGTGCCTTTATCTTAATAGTCCCTGATCCCATGTCCAAAAGTAAATACAGATGACCATCCAGCATCTCAATGGCGAAGAAATCGACCTTGATCATTTGTGGGTTCTTGGCGTCTTTTTGGTGCCGAGGTTTGCCGTGACTGAAGAGTATTAGCCCGTTGGGTTCGGTTGTGCGGAAGTCAAAGGATATTGAGCCGGTCTTTTTGGCGTTCCATTTTGGTAAAGAGATAAATGACTCTGGAGTCTCAAAAGTGATGGGATCTAACGTTGCTACATTTTCACATTTAAAGGCGACCACACCGTGTACCTTCATTTTAGCGTCACCTTGCTTGGCTAGACGTGACAGCTCTAGTCGTACGTCATTGTTTTTGTATACAACCTGCAAAATATAAAAACAAATAACATTGTAGTTTACTAGTTTATGTGTTGGCAGCAAATATAATCATACTCACATCATAGATTACAGTACATTTGACATTTTGGGGGCGGGGAGTTGATGCAGAATCGCAAGCAAGTGTGTTTTGCGGATGGATCTTGCGATGTTTAGCCGAGTGTACGCAATTATGAACAACTACGGGTAAGTCAACTCAGTCACATCTCCACTTGCGGTTGAAGGCGCCTAACTAGGTGGCAATAGGGCATTCGCACATTGGGCCTGATTTAGCATGGATTGCTGTTGCAACAGTGTATGTAGTTCGACCGATGGTGCGTACTACGCGTACGTACTGTATGCAATGCGCGTGTGTGAGTTAGCATTGCGATCACTGAAGCAGAATAACAGCCATCGCAGAGTGAGTGACGGGAGCTCAGCATTTGGGGGTGGTGATGTGGGAGTGGTTGGAGAAACGCAGGCGTGTCTGTCTGTTTGAACGCAGTTGCATAGGCGTGCATAAATTAGCCACTGAGACGGCCAACCCAGTTTGCGTAGATCCCGATGTATAAACAGGACTGCAAGGTATTACGGATTCGAAATAGTGGTAGCGGACGTCTCTATGCTGGCTGTGCAATGGCTTTGCATTTGCATTCAATACCATATTTTCACAGCAGACGTCCGTGTGTAATCGCAGCTGCCATTGCAATAGCGTTCCGCGCTGAATCAGGCCCAAAGACTGAGTTGAACAGAGTTTAATTTATTTATTACCAGTTATCACATGGACACACTAGGGTTCATTTGTTATCAGAAACCAATTAACCTACTAGTATTTGGAGTGTGGGTAGAAACCGGAGTACCCAGAGGAAACCCATGGGAACGTAAGGAGAACATACAAACTCCACACCGATAATACTTTGGTCAGGAATTACGTACAGTACAGGGCTGGTGCAAATGGACACTGATAATAATAATGGCTACTTCCACAAGTGGATGGATAGGGGCGGAGCGACTGCTTAGATGTGCATTTTTAAGTGCACGCAGTGCAAATTCAGTTACGTGCAACTCTGCATTTCAAACACTTTGCCACATATTCCATTAATGCATGATGGAACTTAATTTTATGATGTAAAAAATCCAGCTGGTTACTTTTAACTTGTATCCATCGTTTTCCTAAATTTTTCCATAGGCTACAAACGTAACTAGTTATACAAAGGTGGGCCGGTGGCCCATTAGAAATGTGCTTTGCCACTATTTATTACCAATTATTTATTATAGCGCACACATATTCTGCAGTGCTTTACAGGGAATATTTGTCCATTCACATCAGTCCCTGCTCCAGTGGAGCTTACAATCTAAGGGCCTGATTCAGGGCCCGGGGTATTTTTTTATTTGAACGGCCTCCAGTCATTCAAAAAAAGGCGTTGACCGGCCACAGCTTGTGGTAGTCAGTGGGGCCACTTGTGATGTCAGTGGGGCCGGTAGGCGTTCCCATGGTCTCGCGCATCCGGGTCTCGCGCATGCGCACAACGGAGTCGGCTCCGTCGTGCGCATGCGCACTGAGCCACCATCGACCCGCTTGCGAGTGCTCAGCGCTCGCGAGCAGGTCTGAATCTGGCCCTAAATTCCATACTACATGCACACCGGGGTTAATTTTGTCAGGACCCAATTAATCTACCAGTATATTTTTGGGAGGAAACCCACGCAAGCACAGGTAGAATATACAAACTCCGCACAGCTAGGGCCGTAGTGGGAATCAAACCCACGACCTCTAGGGGTCATTCAGACCCGCTCGCGAGCGCAGTTGATGTTGCCCCACTGCGCATGCGCACGACGGAGGGAGCTCTGTCGTGCGCATGCGCGAGACCAGGGTAGCGACGGGCTCTCCGTCGCTCCGGGTCTCGCACCAAAGGGGGCGTGCTGTCGATGTTGATTGACAGCACGCCCCCTTTGGTGGAGGTGCTGGGGGCGTGGCTGCCAGATGGAGGCGTTCCCATGGGAACGCCTACCGTCTGAAGCCGGCCCCACTGACATCACTAGTGATGTCAGTGGGAGTGATTTTGGCTCTGATAGAGCCAAAATCACTCCAGGGCTTGTGCAGGGAGACCCTACCGCAGGGTCTCCGTCGCAAGCCCGATGGTCATGGATCATGGTCATGGATCATCATGGACGCTCGCATAAGCTGTGGGTGGTCACCCACAGCTATGCGAGCATCCAGGAGGACGCTCCATTTTCATGGAGGAGGGCCCTGATTCAGAGCGTTCGGCTCTGAATCAGGCCCTCAGTGCTCTGAGGCAGTAATGCTAACCTTTACACCATTTGCGCTGCCCACTATCATTCACAATTCAAACCACAATGCCTCGTTTTACTTAAAAGTGATACTGGTGAGTACTCTCAAACAGGCTCACTACCTAGCTCTCATTGCATTGCACCGCAGTGTAGTATAACCTCCATGATGATATGAAACAAAACCCCTATGTTATAAATATTTTGCAGCAGTGTTAATACCAGAGCGTGTGTGACCAGCTAGCAAGCCTCTAAAGTTGCAGAAATGCTCTTTTCAGATGGCAAATTAGTACAGTAGATTCACATACAGGGACATAGTAGCAAGTGATATCACACAAAGTGTAACTGACATGCTGTGTGTGCATTTTGTTGTGCAGCAGTCCTATTAGGACGGTGAGACACCAGAAGATGTGCTACATGGAGTCAGCTGTCTGCAATGGACTGATCAGCAATTGCTCAACTCACGTTACTTTTAACAAAGATGAATTCTCCCCATCTATCCTCATTTTTGCTGGTGAGTCCAAAAATCAGCTTTCAGGAGGTATGAGTGTATGGAGTGAGGTGGATGGTGAGCAACCAAGATAAGACTTCAGTGAATTTTACCTATATGCTCCATAACTGAACAGTTTTGTATTGGAGCTTATATGAACTTTAATAATATAAAGCAAAATCCTAACTAGACCAAACAGTTATTGGGGTAAAGCTGATGACCAAATAACTGACAATAATGGTTCAAGGACCATGCAGTGCAGCAGCGGGTGTTAAGATGAAGAATTTATGAGGATCTTTAAAGAGCCGGAGTCACGCCACCATTGGGTGCTATGGCAGGGAAGGTGTTGGGGTGTAGCCTACAGTACTTTAATGAATGAGTTACTTTGCTACTCTCCAGGAATGTCCAGGAGACTCCTGAATTTCGGAGGAGAGTTGAGCAGCCTCCTGAACCCGTCTACTTCTGTTGATGATGGTCTCAGTGATACGATTCGCGGT
The DNA here is from genome assembly GCA_031769625.1 of Taudactylus pleione. Taxonomy (NCBI): domain Eukaryota; kingdom Metazoa; phylum Chordata; class Amphibia; order Anura; family Myobatrachidae; genus Taudactylus; species Taudactylus pleione. Next base: position 1,577,806 of record JAUIMM010000205.1, read on the forward strand.
GAGTTACATCATCATTACCCGTTCCTGAGCTGCACAAAGTTGCAAGTTGCTGTGATTCACGGCACCACCTTCCCTGCACATCCCACCCATGCCTCTGGAGAGTGCTCTCCAGCGCTGTCTTCTCCTCTCTGTGCAGTGACAGCGGCAGGATGATGTCACTGAGGTGCCACTGTGCATGGGGCATTCAGCCCACACCACTGTAGGGTTTCACAGTACTGTACAGACACATGTACAGTACTTACCTCCTCTAGGTGAGACCAGTATTACCTGTATTACTGCTGTTATAGGCATCAACAGTGACCACCGCTGTTATCCTGCATCACTGTGCTGTTATAGGCATTACCAGTGACCACCGCTGTTATCCTGCATCACTGTGCTGTTATAGGCATTACCAGTGACCACCGCTGTTATCCTGCATCACTGTGCTGTTATAGCATTACCAGTGACCACCGCTGTTATCCTGCATCACTGTGCTGTTATAGGCATTAGCAGTGACCACCGCTGTTATCCTGCATCACTGTGCTGTTATAGGCATTACTAGTGACCACCGCTGTAATCCTGCATCACTGTGCTGTTATAGGCATTACCAGTGACCACCGCTGTTATCCTGCATCACTGTGCTGTTATAGGCATTACAGGTGACCACCGCTGTTATCCTGCATCACTGTGCTGTTATAGGCATTACCAGTGACCATAGCTGTTATCCTGCATCACTGTGCTGTTATAGCATTACCAGTGACCACCGCTGTTATCCTGCATCACTGTGCTGTTATAGCATTACCAGTGACCACCGCTGTTATCCTGCATCACTGTGCTGTTATAGGCATTACAAGTGACCACCGCTGTTATCCTGCACCAGCGTGCTGTTATAGCATTACCAGTGACCACCGCTGTTATCCTGCATCACTGTGCTGTTATAGCATTACCAGTGACCACAGCTGTTATCCTGCATCACTGTGCTGTTATAGGCATTACCAGTGAGCATCGCTGTTATCCTGCATCACTGTGCAGTTATAACATTACCAGTGACCACCGCTGTCATCCTGCATCACTGTGCTGTTATAGCATTACAAGTGACCACCGCTGTTATCCTGCATCACTGTGCTGTTATAGGCATTACCAGTGACCACCGCTGTTATCTTGCATCACTGTGCTGTTACAGGCATTACCAGTGACCACCGCTGTAATCCTGCATCACTGTGCTGTTATAGGCATTACCAGTGACCACCGCTGTTATCCTGCATCACTGTGCTGTTATAGGCATTACCAGTGACCACCGCTGTTATCCTGCATCACTGTGCTGTTATAGGCATTACAAGTGACCACCGCTGTTATCCTGCACCAGTGTGCTGTTATAGGCATTACCAGTGACCACCGCTGTTATCCTGCATCACTGTGCTGTTATAGCATTACTAGTGACCATCACTGTTATCCTGCATCACTGTGCTGTTATAGGCATTACCAGTGACCACCGTTGTTATCCTGCATCACTGTGCTGTTATAGGCATTACCAGTGACCACCGCTGTTATCCTGCATCACTGTGCTGTTATAGCATTACCAGTGACCACCGCTGTCATCCTGCATCACTGTGCTGTTATAGCATTACCAGTGACCACCGCTGTTATCCTGCATCACTGTGCTGTTATAGGCATTACCAGTGACCACCGCTGTTATCCTGCATCACTGTGCTGTTATAGGCATTACCAGTGACCACCGCTGTTATCCTGCATCACTGTGCTGTTATAGGCATTACCAGTGACCACCGCTGTTATCCTGCATCACTGTGCTTTTATAGGCATTACCAGTGACCATAGCTGTTATCCTGCATCACTGTGCTGTTATAGCATTACCAGTGACCACCGCTGTTATCCTGCATCACTGTGCTGTTATAGCATTACCAGTGACCACCGCTGTTATCCTGCACCAGTGTTCTGTTATAGGCATTACCAGTGACCACCGCTGTTATCCTGCATCACTGTGCTGTTATAGCATTACCAGTGACCACAGCTGTTATCCTGCATCACTGTGCTGTTATAGGCATTACCAGTGACCACAGCTGTTATCCTGCATCACTGTTATAGGCATTACCAGAGACCACAGCTGTTATCCTGCATCACTGTGCTGTTATAGCATTACCAGTGACCACCGCTGTTATCCTGCATCACTGTGCTGTTATAGCATTACCAGTGCCCACAGCTGTTATCCTGCATCACTGTGCTGTTATTGGGGCATTACCAGTGACCACAGCTGTTATCCTGCATCACTGTTCTGTTATAGGCATTACCAGTGACCACTACTGTTATCCTGCATCACTGTGCTCTTATAGGCATTACCAGTGACCACCGCTGTTATCCTGCATCACTGTGCTGTTATAGGCATTACCAGTGACCACAGCTGTTATCCTGCATCACTGTTATAGGCATTACCAGTGACCACCGCTGTTATCCTACATCACTGTTATAGGCATTACCAGTGACCACCGCTGTTATCCTGCATCACTGTGCTGTTATAGCATTACCAGTGACCACAGCTGTTATCCTGCATCACTGTGCTGTTATAGGCATTACCAGTGACCACAGCTGTTATCCTGCATCACTGTGCTGTTATAGCATTACCAGTGACCACAGCTGTTATCCTGCATCACTGTGCTGTTATTGGGGCATTACCAGTGACCACAGCTGTTATCCTGCATCACTGTGCTGTTATAGCATTACCAGTGACCACAGCTGTTATCCTGCATCACTGTGCTGTTATAGCATTACCAGTGACCACAGCTGTTATCCTGCATCACTGTGCTGTTATAGCATTACCAGTGACCACCGCTGTTATCCTGCATCACTGTGCTGTTATAGGCTTTACCAGTGACCACCGCTTTTATCCTGCATCACTGTGCTGTTATAGCATTACCAGTGACCACCGCTGTTATCCTGCATCACTGTGCTGTTATAGCATTACCAGTGACCACCGCTGTTATCCTGCATCACTGTGCTGTTATTGGGGCATTACCAGTGACCACCGCTGTTATCCTGCATCACTGTGCTGTTATAGGCATTACCAGTGACCACAGCTGTTATCCTGCATCACTGTGCTGTTATAGCATTACCAGTGACCACCGCTGTTATCCTGCATCACTGTACTGTTACTGGGGCATTACCAGTGACCACCGCTGTTATTCTGCATCACTGTGCTGTTATAGGCATTACCAGTGACCACCGCTGTTATCCTGCATCACTGTGCTGTTATAGCATTACCAGTGACCATCACTGTTATCCTGCATCACTGTGCTGTTATAGGCATTACCAGTGACCACAGCTGTTATCCTGCATCACTGTGCTGTTATAGGCATTACCAGTGACCACAGCTGTTATCCTGCATCACTGTGCTGTTATAGGCATTACCAGTGACCACCGCTGTTATCCTGCATCACTGTGCTGTTATTGCATTACCAGTGACCACCGCTGTTATCCTGCATCACTGTGTTGTTATAGGCATTACCAGTGACCACCGCTGTTATCCTGCATCACTGTGCTGTTATTGCATTACCAGTGACCACAGCTGTTATCCTGCATCACTGTGTATACCGCTGTTACTGCTGTTAATCCTCCTGTTACTCTATTGAAACTAACCAGGTTCCACCAATAGGTTACAGAAATGTCCTCTTACATCCTGGCCAAACACGCTACAAACATGCACACACATCATGCCAAGGCGATTGCCATCAGTATCGTATGCTACAGTACACTATGGTACGCACTGCGATCGCACCATGCAATCCTATGGAATCGAGGGTGCGAACACAGTGCGCGTATCTGCTCGCGGACGCACTCCTCACGCCATGCGTGGTGCAATTTTCTGCATACGCATACAAATATGCAAGAGGACATATTTGTATATCAATTGTCATCTTCCAAGGGCCCCAGTAAAGAGCCCAGCCACGGCACCGGTACTATTACACTTGATTAGTGTGTCCTTATGGTCCATCCATTTTTATTATTTTATCACTTCCATCTGCATCAGACCAGCATCAACTTCAACTTAACCACTGAAACAGGTTTAGGTGTTTCCCTTTTGCAATTTACCATATGGCACTTTAACCACATCACTGATTTTGATCTATCTGGTACTGATCACTCTACTACAGTATATGTAACATTATCACATCTCTGGGCCGTGTGCGTCTTGAATTCTCCAAGCAGTATTAGGCATAGGCATTATTTCATAAGGTGACTGGACAAGCTGCAGCAATTATTCAATTTGCCTGTTCGACCAATTCATTCAAGGGTTTCTCCACACTCCCAGCATAATGCTAGATTACAATATTGACAAAGATCAGTCAGGAAAGACGTGAAAGGGAAGGCATAATATCTCAGGAGGAGGTGGCACATAATGGGACTGAAGCTGCAACTTATCAGCTACAAAGAGCCTTCAACAAGGCGACGAACACCGATTTCTCCTCTAAGAGCCTTTAACCCCTACGGACTGATTGCCTATGAATGCAGATATCGGGGTACAATGATTTCACAGTATAAACATCAGCAAGTGTTTTACTGTGACTGACTGGGTCATGTGGGTCAATGTTAATTGATGTCTCCAAATGACTACATCGATATGTTGCATAAATGCTTATTGGTTACTTCTGTAGAATACTTTGAATCGGCAATATTTATAGACTCGCAAAGTAACAAATTTCAATCATATGTTTCCACTGTCAACCAGCGGGAACTGTAACTAAGGTACAAGTTAACTAATACTGCTTTTATACTGAAATTCCGGGTCTGATCTGGAGGTTGGAACAGGGGGCCTGATTCAGACCCGCTAGCGAGCGCTGAGCGCTCGCGGGCGAGTCGATGTTGGCCCAGTGCATATGCGCACCACGGGCCCGGCTCTGTCGTGCGCATGCGCGAGACCCGGATAGCGATGGTCAAGCTGTCGCTATGGGTCTTGTACCAAAGGGGGAGTGCTGTCGATGCTGAGTGACAGCACACCCCCTTTGGTGGGTGTGCCGGGGCGTGGCTGCCCAGACGGAGGCGTTCCCATGGGAACGCCTACCGTCTGGGGCCGGCCCCACTGACATCACTAGTGATGGTCACCCACAGCTATGCGAGCGGCCAGGAGGCCGCTCTAAAAAAAGAGAAGGACGGCCCTGATTCAGAGTGAGCGCTCTGTTAGAGTGTCCTGCTCTGAATCAGGGCCTGGTTTCCAATCCGGAACAGACCCGGAATTTCCCCGGTGCCAACCCAGGAATTCCTGGGTCGGTGTCGTTCACACCGGAGTCGGGTCTGCAGAGACCCAGCTTTTTCAGCGTTGAAGTGGACGCTTGGAGATGACGTCATCTCCAAGTGCTACTGAAGCCGGCCAATCGGCAGGCATGCGGCAAGATCCAGGTCACCGTGACCCGGATCGCTCCGTTTACACTGCAGGGTTTCACGTGTTATTCTCGTGTTAAACCCTGCAAGTTAGCTGGGTTGGATTGCCGGGTCACTCGACCCGGCAATCCAACCCTTTCCCTTTTTACACCAAGGAGCTATCCCTGCAATAACCCAGGTTTTAGCTCTGGTGTAAAAGGGATATAAATTTAAACAGCATCTACACATGATCATAATATCATTCTAAAGGTGCCTACACACTAGACGCTGTGCTCATGATGCGATATCATGAGCGATTTCCCTTGAACTCTCCCCAGCAGCTCCCCGGGAAACGATATGGTGCTAAAAGGGTCCAATCTGACCAATGATCTATTGTGCGTCCTCAACGATTTCCAGGGCGTCATGTATCAGATTGGCAGATTTTGCCTGCTGCAGGCAAGATCTGAATATGCGATGTACGACCCACGGGTACGCGCACCGGCATCTTGATCGTGAGTGGACACTCACGATTTGGACACAGTTTACATGATTTGTCATTCCGATGCGTCGAAATCAGGCGAATTGTGCAAAATATTGTCTAGTGTGTACGCACCATAACACAAGCTATAAAGATCTAATATACTACATCCAGGGCCAGATTAACAATGGGGTGGATAGGACTACAGCTCCAGGCCTCTACATCAAAATAGGCCCATCATCATGACAGCATGATTACCAGCCGCCCACATGTCGGCCATGAATAATATTTATTAAAATAGTATTTTAATTGTCACCAGGTCGCTCACCCCACCCTCCTACCCCAACCACATGCTCACACCTCATGTCATCTGTCTGTCTTCCCTCACCCCTAGACTGTAAGCTCCTAGGAGCAGGGTCCCCCTCCCTCCTGTTCTCACAGCCCTCTTCTCTAGCCCTTCAAAAACAGCCTCCATCTACTCATTGGTCATTTAGCTTGGAATTCCCCTCACTCATAGTCGTTTATCTCTTCCAGCGGCTCTACTCCTGCAAGTCGTACTGTCACTATTGGAGACAGGTTCAACTGTTTGCCAATTACTCCCTTGCTCACCTTGCTTCCCAGCTGTATTGTGTACTGAGAATTGTGGTGCTAACTCCTATTAGAGCTCTGCTTATGATTCGGTTACTGTATTGTAACGTAATGTTCAGTGTACCCTGTACTGTCCTACTGTTGCCGTAAGTACTGTCCTGTGAACCACTTGGTACAGTAGCTTATAAATAAAATGTAATAAGTATAATAATTTTCCTCACAGAATGATGCAATTTTTCTGCTTGTAGGTATTTAGTGAGACATTGGGGCTGATAGTGTAGTGGGTGTACATGCCCTATAGCACTGGCCACACCTCCTCCACATCCCACAATAGGTCTTTGGTCAATTTCAGCCACAGCCCATGTGGCCCTTTATCCAGCCCTGACTACATCTTCCCCACATGATCTACTGTAACAACTATGATTGTATACAGAGAGTTTATATAGCTACAGGGTAAAACTATACAATGACAACTGCATCTGCCAGCCGAAACTAAGGTACACTATGTAGACAAAAGTGATTGGACACTGACAGCAAATAGATCAATGAGATATTACTGACGTCAGTATTTTGTATGTCCACCACGTGCAGTGATTACTGCAGACACCCTTCTTGGCAAACTGTCCCCAAGTTCCCGAACAACAGCAGGCGGTATGTTCTGCCATTCCGCTTTAAGTACAGTGAAAAACTGTGACACTGAAGAAGGTTGAGTCGGCCTAGAATGCACTCGTTTCTCCAATTAATCCCAGAGGTTCTCAATGGGGTTAAGATCTGGACTCTGAGTTGGCCACTCTATCCGGGTTACCAAATTTTCTGTATACCAGTCCAGCATCGCCCTGGAAACATGACAGGTGACACTGTCGTCCTGATAAAAACATTTGTTGTTTCCGTAGAACTACAAGTGCATGGGCCTCCCTACCAAGTGTTCTTGTCGAAACGGCCACATTAGTGGCCATTTGGAACCTGTGTGCAATGGTATGCATGGTATGCATTTCGCTTGCACTGGGGGTGTCCAATCACTTTTGTGTATATGGTGCGACTTGTCAATGTTAATAGACAAAAGTTTCCCAGATACACCATTAAAATCTGTAAATTTTAGGCTAACTTTGGAAAGCAGAGGAAAGTTGACATCTAAGGGAACGCGGAGAAGAATTGTCTCTCCGAGGTAAGGTACTAAGGGCCTGATTCAGAGCCGAACGCTCTGACCAGATCGCTCGCTCTGAATCAGTGCCCTCCTCCATGAAAATGGAGCGGCCTCCTGGCCGCTCGCATAGCTGTGGGTGACCACCCACAGCATATGCGAGCGTCCATGATGATGGTCGCGATGGTCTTGACCATCGCGACCATCAGGCTTGCGACGGAGACCCTGCGGTAGGGTCTCGCTGCCGCAAGCCCTGGAGTGATTTTGGCTCTATCAGAGCCAAAATCACTCCCACTGACCTCACTATTGATGTCAGTGGGGCCGGCTTCAGACGGTAGGCGTTCCCATGGGAACGCCTCCATCTGGCAGGCACGCCCCCGGCACGCCCACCAAAGGGGGCATGCTGTCAATCAACATCGACAGCACGCCCCCTTTGGTGCGAGACCCGGAGCGATGGAGAGCCCGTCGCTCGCCAGGTATCTCGCATGAGCACGACGGAGCTCCCTCCGTCGTGCGCATGCGCAGTAGGGGAACATGACCCCCTAAGTTTAAGTGTCTGACATTCTAACAATTCTAAACATTGTCACACTCATGTTTATAACTGTTATAATGCAGTTTGTATAATAATTAATTGTGATTGCAATGCTCCATGCCTAAACTCTGGGCCTAATTCAGACCCGCTCGCGAGCGCAGGACGCTCGCAAGCGGGTCGATGGTGCCCTAATGCGCATGCTCACGACGGAGGGAGCTCCGTCGTGGGCATGCGCAAGACCCGGCGAGCGACGGGGTAGCCGTCGCTCGGGGTCTCGCACCAAAGGGGGCGTGCTGTCGATGGTGACTGACAGCACGCCCCCTTTGGTGGGCATGCTGGGGGCATGGCTTCCAGACAGAGGCGTTCCCATGGGAACGCCTACCGTCTGGGTCCTGCCCCACTGACATCAGTAGTGATGTCAGTGAGAGTGATTTTGGCTCTGATAGAGCCAAAATCACTCCAGGGCTTGCGGCAGCAAGACCCTACCGCAGGGTCTCGTCGCAAGCCCGATGGTCGCGATGATCTTGACCATCGCGACCATCATCATGGACGCTCGCATAAGCTGTGGGTGGTAACCCACAGCTATGCGAGCGTCCAAGAGGCTGCTCCAAGTTGAGGTAGGAGGGCCCTGATTCAGAGCGAGCGCTCTGGTCAGAGCGTCCGGCACTGAATCAGGCCCTCTGTCATCAGGTCATAATTGTATTTGATTGATGCAGGACATAAGATGTGGATTTGGGTCCTTGTAAGATAAATGATAAGTGAACAAATAAATAATGAATGACTAATACCTTGGCGAGGCACAAGAAACAAAATAACACTTTGTTGCATTAATTCTTCTGTGTCTGTTGTGTGAAATGCATAAAGCACTGAAGTGCCGATTTCACATCAGGAAAATACGTGGCTTTATGTAATAAAATACGTGGCTTTATGTAATAAAATACGTGGCTTTATGTAATAAAATACGTGGCTTTATGTAATAAAACTGCTTTATGTTACACCTCATCAGGAGCTTTTGCCAACAAAATGAATAATTAATTTTTATTGCAACACCACTGCATAATTTCCAGGGATGTTCTGCAGCTGTGCTGGTGCATATGTGGATGTGATGTACACTACATGTACAGCCCTTTACATAACGTACCATTTCACATCATTAATGCACAATTCTAACGTATTTTAATTATATAATAAATCATAGAAGATATACAGCAAATAGAAGAGCAGACGCAGAAATATGCACCCAAGAAAAAAGAAGTGACATATTGCAAAATCATTTTTTTTTAGAATTGCCATGGTTGATGTAGTGGTTAGCATTACTGCCTTACATCACTGAGGTTATCAGTTCAGTGCCCGATCATGGCCAATCTGTGTGGAGTTTATATATTCCTCCCACACACCAAAAACATAATGTACTGGTAGGTTAATTGGCTGCTGAAGAAAACGTTACCCAAGTGTATGTTTGTCTAGCTCCCCTGGGGCAGGAACAGATGTGATGACCAAATATATTTTCTGTTCTTCTTTAGCCTTTAGATGCTTTCTGCTGCATTAGCATTTTTTTTTTAGATCGCTGCTGCGTCCAAAGACAAGGGGTATATTTACTAAACTGCGGGATTTTAGAAGTGGAGATGTGGCCTATAGCTACCAATCAAATTCTACTTAACGTTTATCTGGCACCTTTCAGAACATAATATATAGAATCTGATTGGTTGCTATGGGCAACATCTCCACTTCTAAAATCCTGCACTTTAGTAAAGTGTGAATCAGGCTCAATGGGAGGGATGTATTATAGCAGCACTTAACGTGCACTACCGATGAACATCTCATCGGCCGGAGCGGTGGAGTGTTAACTCCCCCCTCCGGTGATCCCTGCCTGAGTACACAGTGCATCAGCCTAGTGCTCATGCACTGTGTCTCTGTCCCGGCCATCTCCACGGAGCATGCACGGAATCTCGCAAGTATCGCGAGATCCCGCGTGCAGCCCAGAAGCCGGCAGCCGCCGCAGCAGGGACAGCGCTGTCCCTGCTGTGGGGATAGGGCATCGCCAGGCTGTAGCTGTCGATAGTGACAGCTACAGCGGGTGGAACGGTTAGGCGATCTGACCGTTCATATATGGCCCAGGCTATCGGCACTGCTATCTTGTAGATAGCAGCGCCGATAATGACAAGGGCGCATTTCCCGCCAAATCCCCTGATCATACATCGGGGAGAAGTGGTATCAACGCAACCGCTTCAAAGCTTTTTACATCTCCCACAATATCCGCTGCTTAATATGTGTGCACTATATAAATAACTATAAGTATATACAGTATATATAGTTGTTTCACATTTATTTTATTTAAAAAATAAGAAAAGGCAAAAATAACACGATTTTGGTGCATAATACTGCTCCAGCCAAGCGTACACACGTGATGTTCAGTTATTCCCATACATATTCAACATATATAAAAAATGTACATCATTGAACCAATGTTAATTTAAATTTCATTTAGGTAATCTCTCCAGCTATCATTCTCAAATTAAATTTTGAGGGAACTTGATTGCTTAAAAGCCCTTTGCACAGGACCATTTGGCTGATATATGATATAAGGCTCGCCGCATTTCAAAGCTTTTTTTTCCCCCTGAAACCGTAGCTAAGTGTTGAACTTTACTTGCTAACTGCCTCAAGGTCAAAGTTACAATAGTTACATCCGGCGCGGAGGCTCTAAGTAGCACATTCTTGCAGAAAAGGGAACATTAATATCTTTATCAATTGGGAACAGTAGTGGGGATGAAATTATCTAAAGAGGTGGAAGTCAATTTCTTATTGAGAGGATTTTGACTGAATTTAAAACAGTTTTGCCATTTCTTCCTATGTAAGTATGCATAAGTATCATCAGAATAAATTGTAACATTATGTTCTTATCTACAAGTCGAACAATTCCCAGCATCTAGGCTGCTAATCTTGAAGACGGTATTTTGTAATTAAACACTAGTGCCGGCAATTATCAAGCTCTGTTTTCAGACATGATTTATTTATATTCCACTCTATCATCTGACTTCCTGCATTTATCCCCTAATAAGTCACACTGTCCCAATTATATCATGGTGCTTTCCCCTTATTGCTGCAGGTCAGCCATTACACAACATGATAATTGTGTAAGAAAGCGTGAGACAACATGAGGTCATTTCTCTCATAGGGGCCTTTTTATCATTGAATATTTGCAGTATATCTCCTGTTCAGGTTTCTATGGGGGCTGCGAAGCTGTCAGATTTATCAAGCTCCGTAATGCGATGGCCCCCGGCAGCTGTAACTGCCACTTTAGTCTATGGGCCATGGATCACAGAAGACACACTGGAACCCTCCATGGCAAAGGGAGCTGCACCAGGACAGTAAAAGGTTGGTGCGACCAGTGCCATGGCACAGGGCACCGCAGGGCAGGGGGCGCTGTTTGGGTCTGTTAACTTTCCTGTTTATCATTCTCACTTGTTGCTTCCTCTTCTTTTATCCCCAGCATCTCCTGGCCTCCCCTATCTCTTCCCTGGCCCTTCCCCATGAGGCCATGGCACTTTTTCAGATGCACTCTCTTATGTCCCTATTTAAAAAATGGCGGGGGGGGGGGGCATTAATGCTCTCTCTGGCACAGGGCACCAAAAAGCCTAGTTACGGCTCTGGAGGCCACAACTCCTGAAGTAGAAGTGAAATTATAGCTTTCGCGTTCATTTCACTTATGTACACACCGCAAAGAGGTGCTCCTGTACCTGCACATGTGATCAATAGTACATTTGGGCGATTGTTAATGTCTTAATGCTGTGAATCGAGGTGATAAGACATATATAGGAATATAGTATATAGGAATGGGAAAATCATTATGGGCCTGGTACAGAGATAGCTGATAATGCAGCCGCTCTCGCAATAGCGGTTGCGGGAATATGCAAATTATAATCTCAGCCTTCCCTTTGTGCTTGACGGTGCGATGGAGGTTACTAGAGGTGAGATGCCCACTTCCAAGTTGTGTGGTCTGTGCATTTGCAATGACCTCTGTAAGTACACCGACATTGACGCAACATCAGTCGCACCATCGACATTAGCGGTAGCCTATGGTCTACTCTAGGTAATCTCCTCTAATCCAACTAACCATGGCCTCTGAAGCATTGTATTTACGATTAGGAACACAGCAGTTTCCCAGGCACACCCGTGACACTCCCCTAACACGCCCATGAAACTGCCTTTTTTGTGCTCACTTTAGGACTCCACCCTGATGCGGCCCTGGGATTGCAAACCCCCTCTCAAGTGTTAGCGATTCCGTACCCAATTGAGGTCAGCATAGATCACTTGGGTTCTCGTGTGCGCAGTATGGGATTTCTGGACTTTACACGTATACGCACTAGCAAAACTTTGTTCAACTACGTAATTCTCCATCTCTGTATCAGGGGCAATGTATGGTCCAGCATTTTACTGGGCTATAGTACAAATAGGATTTCTGCTTGAAATTGCCTGTTAAAACCTCAGAAAAAACTCAGTTGCTGCAGTTTGACAAATATGTAGCGAATGCCTGACTTTCTCAGCAACACTTGTAACAATGGAAGTATCTGATAAAGGTAATATTTTAACGCTAGGGAAATGTTCGATTTAATTTAAAGGACAACTGAAAATGGCATTAAATGGGCAGACACCATCATAAAACTTTTAGCCTATAAATAAATTTGAGTCAGAAAGCTCCAATAGCAAAGGATGTCCAAGTCTCTTCTTATAGGCAACAATCCACCAATCTATAGAAATTCACTTAAACATCTAGACTGCAGGTTAATATTACAGATCTAGCTAGCTTTACGGTTCTTTCCTATTGCAAAGTGAAATGGGGCATGTAGAATGCTGGGGGAGATGTAAGATTTATCCAAAGTCATCAACATCAACAGTTGTAAGATATAGCTGGATAGCTGACAACTGTTTCTAATCTAAAGATTTTCCCTGTATCTCCTTTACCCTGCCAAAGTCTCTATTTTTCATTATTGACTAACTGCTCCGTACAATTTCTCTCATACTATACATTGATTACAATTCACACTACAATTGTATTTCAGTTCCTTGGGCTTTATGATTATATTTATTTAAGAGTATTTAAAATACAAAGAATTACAATATTAGTGTGTTCAGAGGGCATGTCATGATGGGGATTGTAGGGCATTGAGGCCTGTCTAGGCTGTGCTACATGTAGCATGCATACAAGCACTTTTCACAGCTGTGTCTTCAGGAGGTTCAATTAATAATGGACATTAGAGAAATGCTACAGGACAGCAAATGTGTTTAACTGTCAGCTGCGCACATTCCCTGTGTCGAGAGCTGGGAGGGAGGGGTACTACTCATCAGGGGCGTAACTAGGTATTTGAAGGCCCCATAGCAAATAATTGTAAGGGTCCCTAGAAACCACCCAATGGAGAAAAATATATGTAACTTTGACAAGGAAGATGGGTCCCTCTAAACTCTGGGCCCCATAACAGCTGTCCCCCTTGCACCTATGGTAGTTACGCCCACGCTACTCATGCCCAAGACCGATGGAGGGGTCCGGTGGGGGCCAGGGTCAGATCCTGATGATAGCCACTATATAGAATTTTTTTTTTACATTTCTATGGTGGGGGGCATGGCCATACCTCCCGGAATTGGCACGGCCCCACCCAGTACACGGGCCCTTTGGAGCTTTCGATGGTCCTGCATTTCCTCGCTCCCTGCATGCTGACACACTCCACAACAATCATTAGGTTATATATATGGGAGACGTATTAAACCTTCTAAAGATGGAGAAGTTACCCATAGCAACAAATCAGTTTGTTACTATCATTTTAAAGACAGTACTTAATAAAAGATACAATCTGATTGGTCAACTTCTCCACTTGCCCTGTTTAGAAGATTTAATACTTCTCCCACCTAAACCCACAACACAAAATCAAACGTCTTCTCAGGGGTGTTTCTAGAAAGGAGGGGGCCCATGTGCAGTCTCCGTCACGGACCCCCTACTCTCCGTCCGGCGGCCAGCAGCACACTGAGCGGTGTGCGGCCAGTGCCGCACTTACAGACTCTGGGCCTGAGTGTGCCCAGAGACCATAGCGCATTAGCAGGTCACCGGGAAAATGGCTGCGGCGGCCATTTTCCAGCCGTTTTTTATAGCACAGACACCAGCGCCGATGTGGGACTCCGGAGAGGTAAGTATAATATGGGTGCAGGGTGGGTGGTGCAGGCCCCCCTGGACCCAGTGGCCCGTGTGCCCCGGATACCCTGCACCCATTATAAATACGTCCCAGCCTATACCATTCATCTGTCCTGCTTTACGAGGGATAGTCATATTCCTGGAGGACTTTCCCACTGTCTCAATTGTCAGGCATCACCCTTGGGGGTGGGCATAACCCTTGTGGCCTGCATCAGCATGGTCACCATACTCTCTTTCCTGATTACAAATATCGGGAGGTAGGAACATGGAGGGGAGCAGACTTTTGCTTAACCTCCTCTCATGTTTGCCCAAGAGGTGTGCAGAATTAGGATCATACCATTACAAAGGAAGAAGACCGTGCATTTTTTTCTGCACCGTCACATTTATTTCAGCTCATAAATAATCCTTTATGTATCTGTATTGGAGGAAAAACTGAATCGCGCCTGTAGACGTATTCTGTCCTACTGCAAGACAATGTTATTATGCTCACAGAATACAGTAGCAAAATATGTTGTCTTAATCTACTATATAAAAGTGAAATTTTTCCTTCTGTCTTTCTATACAAATCCACAGTTTACAACCCGCGATCGTGAAATTTTACATACGAGCGTATTAAAACAAGTGGAGGCAACTAAAGAAATTTGAAATCGAAATTACTGTTAATTTTTAATTAATGAAAAAACACAATTTTTGCTTAGCAATCGCCCTCCACAGGTCAGGTATGGAATTACAAAAGGATTTAGTTTATCTACTATTTTTTCTTTTCTATCTTCTCTACTAAATCAAAATGAATTACTGTTAAGTTTTAGTTAATTAAAAACCACAAATTTTGCATAGCATTCGCCCTCTACAGGTCAAGTATGGAATTAGAAAAGGATTTAGCTTATCTACTATTTTTTCCTTTCCATCTTCTCTACTATATAAAAGTGAAAATTTGTCCTTCTGTACTTCTGTCTTTCTATACAAATCCACAGTTTTTAAGTGAAGATTGTGACATTTTACATATGAGCGTATTAAAACACAGTGGAAGCAACTAAAAATAATTAAAATGGAAATGAATTACTGTTAATTTTTAATTAATTAAAAAACACAGTTTTTGCTGGACGCCATTGTGGGGCCTCACGGCATATGGGTAGGGCCTCGGAGCAAGCGTTTTGTGTTATCATCTATTGTCATGATCTTAATGTTTATTATCGAAGAGAGCTTTAGCAGGCTTTAACAGCATTCTCAGCTCTCTGACTTTACAAAATTATGCAACAACATTAACTTCTTTCTTCCAACTGTGTCAAAATGATGACTTTGCAAGGACCCTGCTGTACTGTGAGCTGCCAAAATATTACACATGGAATGCTTCTCCAAAAGTTTTTCTGCACAGAAAACAGGGAGTTGCTGTAGATGGTCATCCTGGTATCAGAGCAACAGAAGCTCTTGGCCGTGTTTACACTGTACATCCTACAAATTTTGAATGCTTCTATCTCCGAAGTTTGCTTTACACCATTACAGGTCCTACTTCTTTCGAAGACCTTAGGACTGTTGATGGGGAAGTTTGTCACACTTTTCGTGAGGCCTGCCTAAGGAGAGGTTGGTTGGAGGATGATGTGTAAACAAACATTCTTAAAATCCCGGACAACGCCGGGTACTCCAGCTAGTCTTCCATATAAAAACGGATTATAGATGACCATTCAGCCTTTAAAATCAGTACCTGGATAAAAGATCGATAATTGATAGATCTACATTCAATAGGGCAACACCAGATGGTGTACATGCAATAGTCAACAGGTACAAAGGTCGACATGTACAAAAGGGCAACTGACAACAACAGGGTTAGGTTCAAATGTTCGACGCGCAAATAGTCGACACACAAATGGTTGACACAAAAATGTTGACACTTTTTTATTATTTTTTAAAATATTTTTAGGGTTAGGGTGAGGGTTAGGTTTAGGCACTAGGGGGAGGGTTAGGATTAGACACTAGGGAAAGGTTTCGGGTTGGAATTAGGGCTAAATTACAAAAATAAGGGTCAACCATTTTTGTGTTGACCATTTGAACCTGTCGACCTTTTGCTCTGTCGAACTATTGCATGTCTACCTTTTTATTGTTGATATTTTATACCACACCCTTAAAAGCTAGCATCTCCAGGTGGAGGAATCAGACAGACTGCTGGAGATAATTATTTTAAACCACTAACAGCATAACATCCAAGCTGTACTTTTCCTGAGATAATGAAATGCTTCTGGGGGGAACAAAAGATAAAAAAAAATTTCAAAAAAAGGAAGCCTTGTAATAGTCACTTTCTTGCCTTACTCGTCTTCAACTATTCCAGCAAATAACCAATATAAAAGATTATATTCATTATACTGCTAAAAATCAACATCGGCATAGCTAAAACCAATAAAACGCTATCCAGCCACATAAATTCCTAGCATGCCTCCAGTCCTAATGGCGTTTTATGTATTTGTTTATTTCAGTTTTGTAAGAAACATGACCGGCCAAGACAGTGTAATCAAGCCAGGGAGTTAAAGCAGAACTGAAAAAGGTCAGTAATCATGGCTTCTCTGGAATAGATCTTTATTAACGATGTGCAGAGAAAGCCGGATTTAAAGATTTTTTTTAATATACATATGCTATTATTACTGTATAATTATAAGGTTTAGAAACCAGGGTTCCACATTTCTCTCTGGCAGAATAAAGACTTTTGCTAAAAAAGTCATTACATAGTACGCATATTCATTATAGCAATAAATCATGTATCACGATAAAAACTGCATTCGCTACTTTTTCTCCTGGTTAAGAAGCTCAAGTAAACGTATTCCTAAATTGCACAGAATATGATAATTAGAGTGGATCGCCCTGTCTGTTCTTTCACACCTTTACTTTATCAGCACATTCCACTTATTAACGCTCATTTTCAAAGGAATAGACAATCTCCTGAGGCATGGGTTAAGGTAAGCCTAAATTACATTTCTAGCTTTACTTTAAAAGACTAAGGGGCATATCATATGTATCAAAGCTTGATGTGAGATAAAATTCTGAAATATATATCACCAACCAATCAGCTCTAAACTATCATTTCTTAAACACAGCCTGCAAAATGTAAGTTAGAAGCTGATTGGTTGGTGATATACAGTATATCTCACAATTTTATCTCACATAAAGCTTTGATACATATGCCTCTAAGGGCTCTATTTACTACAATCCACATATTGAATGCAGATTGTAGTGTGATATTACCGACTGAATTCGCATTGCGAATTCAGCCAATATCACAGGGATTTACTAAAAATCCCTTGCAGGGACAGAGCTTGCGATAAAGCTCTGTCCCTGCGAATCCCCTCTACACACTTATCACGGTATTTTTGCGAAAAATACCACGACAAGTGCCCACACATGAGCTGACCAGCCGCCACTAAGACCCGCCCCTGCCACTAAGCCTGCGATTGCAACCCCCTTCCCTTAATTACACTTACCTCCGGTGATCGGTGCTCCAGTGATGTCCTTCGTGACTACAATCGGCTGATCTCCCATCCTGCACTGGGAACCGGTCAGCTGACCGGGTCCCAGTGCAGGATGGGAGACCAGCTGACCGGAGGGGGGACATCACCGGACACCGGAGCCCCGATCTCCAGTCCCTGGACCCTGGTAAGTTTTTTATTCTATTTTATTTTAACAGTGATCAGCGTGTGGTCTGTTTAGACCACACAGCTGATCACTGGGGCCGGCTCTGGGCTCTGCTCTGCCTTTTAGAGCAGAGCAGGAGTCCGGTAACCGGGGGAGACCTTGGATAACGCCACCTCTAGGTAGCGTTATTATCACAGGACTTCCCCTGGTAGTTTTTCACAATTTATTTTTAGTAACTTGCACACAAATTATGGGAAATGCGATCTGATTGTTAAATATACTTAGGGCTTGGAGTAGAATTTTACGAATTGTACTCCAATTGCCCTTTAGTAACTTTAGGTGATACTAAAATAATGTGAAAAGGGTGTGAAAACACCCTTTTTCACTTTATTTTAGTAAAAATAATGTTAATAAATAGAGCCGTAAGGGCGCATAAACACTGGACAATTTTTATGAATGATAACGATATCGTTAAACGATATATTGTTCAAATCGTTCAGTGTGTATGAACTTAACGATGAATGATGCTCGCTCCCATGGGTTGTTAATGATATCCCTATTCGTCTGTACATGCAGCTCAATCTAGGTATATCATTAATGAATGCAGCATGGAACCGCACCCTCCTGCCGTCGTTCGTCATTGCCGGAATTGGCAAGTGTGGACACACTTAACAATGCGTGCACCTCCGCCGGGCCCGCTGCTGCCAACATCGCTCCGCACACACACCGTCCAGTGTGTACGGGGCTTAACTCAGCAAACACTACTTATTAATTGGAGAGAATCTTGGGGGAGGGGGGGTGATTCAATTCAGTGCAATAGCCATCAAAACCACAAGTTTTGCCTTGCAACCTACAGAGGATTGCAGGGCTGCAGAGACTTCCTGTAGACCTAGATGCTAAAGGGGGTGTGTAAACAGAAGCGGGCGCCCCATGTCACATCATTTAGAACATAGCAACTAGGGGTATGGTCATGGCATCATGGGTGGGCATGGTATTGCCTCTCCAGCATTGCAGGTCTTTACAGAGGCCAGGGCCTGGGTAATCCACACCTGCACCCTCCTCCTTCGGTGCCCCTAGTGGTGAGCAGAATGAAATGAAATGTACAGCATACTATAATTGGCTGATGTGTGCTGTGTGCTCTCCAATCACTGAATTGAATCGACTCCATAAACTCTTTATAGGCGTCATAGCCCCCAGGGTTTGGCTTGACAATGTTTTGTGGACCATCTGGCCAACAGATGTAAAAAAGGCAAAGTTAAAACTTCCACTTATGGTCTGCTGCTGCCACAGAGCCCAACTGCTGAGCCACAAGATCATTGTCCAGTCAGGCCACACACAACCAGTCAGGTCACTTCTAGCTCCATTTGGCCATGTTGGGGCTAATCTTTTTATTGCCATTGTCCCACTTTTGGAATCAATTTCCCATTATTGCCAGCCTTAATGAAAAGCATGTAACAGCTTTAAGGTTGACAGAGGCTAGATTTTTTTTGTAGGACGATCACGAACTTCTGTCTGTTATTACCCAGTTTTGTTCTATTAATGTTTACAATTGTACAGCACAACGGAATACGTTGCGCTATATAAGAAACTGTTAATAAATTAAATAAACTTGACTTAAATGGTATAATAACAACGTACACTACCAATAGCTTCAATCCAATTGGTTTGAGTATAAATACTCTCCACCAAAGGCAATCAGAATATTAATTTTGAACAGACTGCATTCAACAGCCACAAATTTGTTGATAACAACCAGTTGTATTATAGACAACATACAGAAACACATACAATACCTGCTGACCAAATTCTTAAAACAGCCCATGCAATGAAATCTATAGAGATTGGCTGGGTAGTTGTATATGATGAACGTTCCTAGTATGGAACTGGTCCGACTGGACCTGGCACCTTTGCTCCTTGGCATGTACGTGAGCAATCCCACACAGAGGAGCAATAAGGGTAAAATGCATGAGGGCATACCATACATTTTATACACATTAGAGTGGGCACCTAACTATTTGCCGGTTGCAAGAGAAGGCACACAGGCCTTACCAACATTACCAGCATTGCACTGCCAGTATGCCATTAATGACCAACATATAATAAATGTAAATTAATGTTTATATCAGAAATGTCAACATGTCAATTTCTAAACCTGTGATTAGTTATTAATGCTTTTTACATTCTCCATGAAAAGAAAATCATTCCATACCCCTGACAACAGGGAACAATTGAAAACTATTTAATGCATCCATTGCTATTGCCTGCAGCTGCAAATCACCCAAAGCACCAAGAAATCCATTTACTTCCCATCACCCTGGGAAACGTACAGCTGGTGACTTCTGCCAGTTTCCTAAAATGACGCTGTGACATATTATTTAAAAAACTAAAAAAATGAAGGAAAAAAAAAAAAAGTATTTGAAGCTAAGTAATATAAAATGACAGGAAAGCAGGATTAAAGCTTCCGGCACTTTACAGCTTAATAGATCTACTCTTAATAAGAGAATTGCTATTATATTATCCTGCATATCATAGATTAGAACAAAGCAAATATTACTATTGCAGTCAGAGCCGAGGAAAGCTGGCCTGGGCCCGGGTGAAGGGGGTGTAGCCTATTTGCGGGAGGAGTGGCCACGCCCCCTAAAAACTCTTTGTGCATCGCAGCAAAGCCACTTAGCCCGGTGCAAATTGAGGGGGAGGGGCACGATCAGTGTGATAGCTCCGCCCCACAGGCAGAGGAGACTCCCACTGCAACCCAGCACACACATATATATATATATGTTTTATATATATATGTAATATATATATATCTATATATATAAAACACGTCTCCGAGTGCCGCCTTGATATTGTTTCATATATACAAAACCTACAATATTTTTGGTCTGCACTCAAGAACAAATATCTCTGTCCAAGGCACAGCAAGAAAGCGTAAAGAGTAATTCACCAGACCAACTGCTCTCTGAATCTCATGACTAAGATCTCAGAGGGGATCGAAATGTTGAGAGGGGAATATGTTGTATAACATGTTTTCCCTGATGATAGATTAAAGGTATATTGAATTCTGGTGAGTGCTTCTTAAGCTTATTAGCTCTGTTTTAGATAGACAGACAGACGCACACAAACATACACACATTACATTCTTCTGCCACCAGATGGCGCTTTAAGAGAATTGTTCTTTGCATTGTATTTCTATCAAAGGAACCACAGCACTCCAAATGTAAAAAGTACACCTTTAGTTAGTCTGAATGGCCAGAACTAAAAAGTACTTTTTACATTTGAAGAAAGGTGAGTTGCTAGTTGGATAACAAAAGTTTATAAACAAATATTTGAATTTTGATCAAGAAGTTTAAAACATTTATGTAGTTATAAGAGGAAATAAAACATTTATATCAGTTGTATGGGCCAATACTAATTTATTTAAGGCAATAATATTTGTTTTTTCTTCAATTATTTATTCTATTAAGCCTGTGACATGATATAATGTAAAGTAAACCTTGGCGGAATACAATCATGCACACTAATGTGCGATTTACATTTTACTGGATAGTTCTGTTTATAAACCACAGATCAGTAGCTCTTCCCTTTAGACTTTATCATGAGGTCAGCTAAGTTCAGAGTTAATTTTCTGCTTAAACTATATTAGTGATAAGACGTTCTCAGCTCTATAAAGACACCCTAGTGCATTATTTGGCAACATATCAAAATTTGGTTGCAATCCATATCTAGCACAATCAGAAATCCCTTTGAAACCATAAACTTGGCCTCCAAGGTTCATTTAGCGAATGGAGGTTAATGAAACCAGAGGGACTGCTTAAAGGATCTAAAATTATTTATAGAAGCATAAAACTTAGCTAATTGCTTAGAAAATGTGTACAGTAAAGTTTAAACTAAAGAAGTATATTTTTTATACAATTTATTCACAGAGAGCAGAAATAGACATACCATACTGATATCATAGTAAAAAGGAATAGACAAAATACATAATTCATTTTATAAAAACAAGAGAGGGGGAGGGGTGACAGGGTTATACGAGTCAAGAATCCCCAGAGTTAAAAAATAACAGTAAAAATATTACAAGTTGTTTTATATACTGTAAACTGTGAATTTACATTTAATTGTTACTTTGATTGTCTCTTGGGAATGATTTAACATGTTTAATTAACTCACTAACTAACAAGCTTATTATAAAGTATCTAACAGGTTTATTATAAAGTATCTATGTTTTGTTATATAAATCTCTTTAGCTTTTGATTGTGATATCATTTATTGGCCTACTCATTTATGTATCTTGTTACTACTGTGGTGACTGTATCAGTTGTAGGAGTTGTGACAAAAAGACACATTGATGCCTCAAAACAATGGCCATAAAACACCTATTTTTTAGGTGGATCCCACTGATTTATGCCAGATGAGACGTCTCCCTTGAATTTCTTGTGCTTTCCCTTGAAAGTTAACATGACCCACCACTAGGTTAACCACAAACATTGAAGAAATAATGTATAGCCTGTAGATGGTATCTTTCATTAAAGGCATGCACATTATCTGTTTGTCTTATCAGACTGGGAAGGCTATGCTCTAACTACTGTACTCTACACCGAAGAGATCATTGTAGTCTCAGATCTTGTGAACAAAGCATACGGCTTCTGGGGTTGGTAACACAGCAACCAGTGGTCAGGATGCTGTCTGAAATTTATTATTTCAGTTTAAAGGGCTTAAGTGAATCCAAATTGAATAGTTAAGTCTGTGTCCTAAATACTTGGGTTCCAGGTTTTACCATTGTAAAATGTCAACTCAAATTGCCTATTTTCACAGAATTTTCATGTACCTTCATTAACAATTTTAGCAATGTGGTTGTTTGTGTCCAATAACTGAATAAGCAGGACTTCCAGTTATTCTACTTGCACACTTAACAACTATGTTGTAGTGACCATCCACTAATAGTCATTTTTTAAACTTTGATAGTAATAAATGTAGTCGTTGCCCTAAAAAGTCAATGCAAACAAAGTAATTACTTGATAAAGCCAGGAATGATCCTGGTCCATATGCACTATAGCTGATCAAAATTATTATTATTATTATTATTATTATTATTATTATTATTATTATTATTATTAATATTATTACTACTATTCTTCTTCTTCATCTTTTTCAACTTATTATTATTATTACTATTATTATTATCATCATCATTAGAACAGCCATCAACTACAGAATTTTTAAATGTAAATTGCTTACTAAAGTGCTAGTTTTAATCATTATAGCAAATTGATCTTTAGTTAATATTAATGTGATTTTTTAATGTTAATTTATATCTATGCAAACTGTTTTTTTTTTATTTTAATTCCTTTCTCTCCAACCTGAATTTATTAGGATTTTGCTTTTCTATTCATTGCAAAAGTTTTGACAGTTTAAACATTTTTTAAAATATAATAATGCAAATGTATTCACTGATCATGTGTTAATGCACTGCTGAGGTTTTAATGGTGTGATAGCAATTATCAGTTGCTATATATGGAGATCCTCCCACAACAGAGATGAAGCAAGTATAACGATATATTTAAGGGTTTGGAATGGCAAAAATTCAGGAGGAGACATTTATGAAATTACATGCACAGGAAGAAAGTGTTCTATACATATCAATCAGATTTTAGCAATGTAAAAAAACTGTTAATGCTGATATATGATGTGTCCTGCATGTACAGCACCTTGCACCAGTTTTTATTAGTCCACAAGAATGTTGTATTCTGTAGGTGGTATACTGCAGTTGTTCCTGTCTCTTTCCTACAATCCTTTCTTTCCTGCCAAAGTCCTCGGTTATTACAATATTATTCATGTGTGATAAGCTCTTCAGTGGCTTGTGAGCATAGTAAAACGGCACAGGGATGATGATAATTGGGGACATGGTCAAATTTGTTAAAGCTAAAAAAATTTTTTGCAAATTGTCGTTACAGAAGGACAGAATAAAGGATCTCATTCAGAGTCGGTCGTTGCGGCCGCACGGTCGTAAGGGAAAAGGGGCCGGATATGCAAATGATGCACTCGCAAGTTGCG
The DNA here is from genome assembly GCA_031769625.1 of Taudactylus pleione. Classification (NCBI taxonomy): domain Eukaryota; kingdom Metazoa; phylum Chordata; class Amphibia; order Anura; family Myobatrachidae; genus Taudactylus; species Taudactylus pleione. The sequence goes on from JAUIMM010000205.1 coordinate 1,601,741, forward strand.
TCGTTAAGATCGGATCGTTAGCTGGCTGACCAAGGGGAGGATGCGGCCGTAAGACAAAAAATACACCCCCTTCTCGTACGCATTACACGTCATCTCCGGGCATATAAGGATTAATCGAGACCATCGGGAACCATCGGAACTCGTCGTAGAGCTTAAGGTTGACCATACCCTCTCTTAAGCTCTACAATCAAGTCAGTGTAAAAACCTCCCATGTCACGTGTGCTATGACACTACTTTGTTAATTATGCACTCCCATAAAACACAAAGTCAGGCACGCCTGCGTTCGGATCTCCACTCCCCCGTTCGCAAGCACCTTCCCCTGTTACCACCCACAAATGCCTCATCCTGTCACTCAAACTAACGACCTAGCCAAGTTCAAGGTGAGAGATATTTCCGATCGCGCATTGCGAATTTTACGCATGCGCAGTTTAGCGAACATCGGTGGCGTACGACCGTGCGGCCGCAATGACCGACTCTGAATGAGGTCCAAAGTGTCTTAAAGTTACATCCTGTGGTAACACAATTTTCTTTTCTTTAAACTTAGATGATGTTAAAGAAATTTTGTTGAAATTATGAACTGACCAATTCATACAATAAACCAATGCCAAAAACCAAGACTGTATCCAAAATATGGATCCAATGAACAAGCCAAGACTTAAGCATGTGTCTATTTGGCAGAGCATCCTTTTTGTGTACTATTAATTTACATTTATCCCTCAATTTGACCTGTTAGTTATTGAACATCTACATTTTCTAAGGAAATAAAGTAGTTCAATTCTAGGAAATGTATTCTTGCTTGTTACGTCAAATTTGTATTAGGCTCTCTAATTATTGCAATAATTTGCAGTAACAACTAACAACTGTTGAATAAAGTTCAAGACTTTCTGACAATAGGTAACTATATTGATATTCATTTTAATGTAGACATTAGTATTTTTTTTTTTATAAATTGCTGTTGTTTTTACAAATAATAATCTAAATGTTACTATTTTTCTACAGACTTATTATATTCAGTTTGTTAATTACTAAAATAGGGATGAGCAAGATTTTGAACACTTAAAATTTGCCTCATTCTAAGTTTAACTGCAGAATTTCTCATATGTCTCCAAATTTGGCCTGAAGTGTGCCATGCGGAATTCCCTCTATCAATTATGTTTCACACGGTTATGTCTTACCCTTTTTATTGTGTCTTGGCTTATTCTATATGATACTCCCCCAAACACAAACAAAGATATGTTAAATTGAGCTAATGCTGTACATTTTAACATTTTTAAATTTGCCTTGTAATGAAAAAGTAAATACCAATTGCACTTCAGGTATAGAAACATTATATTCTCAATATTATATTCTTCAATATAAAAAAAAAACATGGGCTCAAGTCCTTTGCCATTTCGTACCACTGTATTAGCATAGGGATTAATGATCAATGTATTTGCATTTTTATGCCCTCAGCAGACCCAGTAAATATGCATTCCATATATAACACACATCAGCCATAGACAGCACAACTTAATGTCAACATCATAGTCTGCTGATGATAAAATTTTAAATATTGTATAAACTGTATATATTCTGATGACAAGATAATAAAATGTCTCGAAAAGTTGAAATACTATATCCAGCCGTGCTTGGAACTTATTATCCGAGTGCCGCCTGCTGTTTTCTATATATTGGATCCTTGATTCACGGATACCTAGGAGGGTACTGGTCTTTTCCTGGAGTGAGTGTAATGCCTATTGGAATCATTATATATATATATATATATATATATATATATATACATATATGTGCGTGTTACGCATTCTTACTGCATATTTATAAACCATACAGAAAAAAGGTAGAAATATAAAACCTATGTATTCAACCAAATATTGCTTTATGACAGATGCTGTGCAAGTGTGCATTTATCATCAATCTGGCAAATAATCATCTAAACAAATGTGGTGTATTCGTGAGTATTTTTTAGATCTGTGAAAAAAAAAAGCTGATTAGGTCCCATTTTTAATGTTTGAAATATTAGATAAGTAAGTTCCCTAATAAAGCGTTTCACTTGGCAAATACTGGGAAAGTTGCCAGATGTGAATACATTTATAAATGGGTTCTTTTGAATCTTTTGTAAATCATATCTTAGCCCAACATTTTCAGAAAATCAGCCTAGTATTACTCAGCTCCAACTCCTCGGCTATATGAAGTACTTTGCAGTCCTCGTGGTGACTCATTTCTACTAAAAGATCTTAACTGATCTGCGACATTACAAAGTTACAGCATCCGTTGCGAAGTTCAAAGTATTAAAGGAAGGCATGCGTGTGGCTGTCAGATACTGCTAGTATTGTAGTTATAGACAGACGATAAAACTTAATATAACAATTGAAATGGTCATTAAACTTTAATATATATATATATATATATATATATATACACAGTATATGCAAGCAAATATATATATATAGTATATAAAACACTCATAGATAATGAAAATTAGGCAGCTTGATTAGGGGTGCCGAGAGGGGGGGGAGCGGGTACAATTTACCCGAGCATCCAGAGGGGCCCGGCGGGGGCCCGGGTCCGGTGTGCGCATGCGCGAGACCCGGATAGCGACGGGCAAGCCGTCGCTCCGGGTCTCGTACCAAAGGGGGCGTGCTGTCGATGTTGAGTGACAGCACGCCCCCTTTGGTGGGCGGGCCAGGGGAGTGCAGCAACGAGACCCTACCACAAGGGTCTTGTCACAAGCCCGATGGTCGCGATGGTCTTGATGGTCATCCACAGCTATGCGAGCGGCCAGGAGGCCGCTCTAAAAAATAAGAAGGCCGGCCCTGATTCAGAGCGAGCGCTCTGTCAGAGCGTCCGGCTCTGAATCAGGTCCAGTGTACACTATATGTGTCTACTTTATCTCTTTTGGGTGCCATCATCCATTTTAGGATTAAACACTGCCTCAAAGTTAGAACACACAGGTCTTTGAAGCGCCAAAACACCCAATTAAGATTCAAATCATACATGCCTAATTTTAGTGATCCCAGAGCCAGCTGGGAGTGGAGCCTCGATTGTGTGGTTATGCTGCCACTGTACGAAGCCTGATTTGTGGCATTGTACAGCAGGATGAAGGGCCAAGATGAAGTGATTCAATGTAAATAGCATCATCAAGTTCCAGGACTTCCCGCTTCACTTGGGAAGTTGGCAGCAAGTGATACTACTTTAAGGGGCACAACTACTGGGGGCACTGCATATGGGCACCACTACAGGGGGGCACTGCATATGGGCACCACTACAGGGGGCACTGTATATGGGCACCACTACAGGGGACATTGCACATGGGCACCGCTACAGGGGGTACTGCAGATGAAAACCACTACAGGAGGCACTGCATATGGGCATCACTACAGGGAGCACTGCATATGGGCACCAGTACAGGGGACACTGCATATGGGCACCACTACAGGGGGCACTGCATATGGGCACCACTACAGGGGGCACTGCAGATGGGAACCACTACAGGGGGGCACTGCATAAGGGACACTGATACAGCGGGAAATGCATAAGGGGCACTACTACAGGGGGCATTGCAAGAGAGGCATGACTACTGGGGGCACTATATAAGGGGCACTAACTTGATACACACAGTTTACAGGTTATAAACTATGTTCCCAATAATCTGGTTCTACACAGACATAGAAACTGCGCAACCTATGGAGGGTTGGTGAAGCAGATCTTTCAGAGTGGGATGTAATGTGCATTACTGTGTAGCATAAAGTGCTATTAGGGGTATTACTTAGTGTTACATAATGTGTTATAAAGGGCATTACTGTGTGGCATTATGTGTTATAAGGGGCATAAAGTATAAGGGGCATTACTGTGTGGCATAATGTGTTGTAAGGGGCATTACGGCATGGCGTAATGTGTTACAAGGGCATTATTGTTTGTTATGTGTTATACGTGGCACTATTGTGTGGCATAATGTGTTGTAAGAGGTATTACGGTGTGTCATAATGTATTATAGGGGTATTAAGGTGTGGCATAATTTGTTATAAGGGCATTACGGTGTGGCATAATGTGTTATTATAAGGGGCATTACTTAGTGTGTCTTAATGTGTAAGGGACATTACTGTATCTTGAAAGAACACACCTTAAACGTCGTCTTTGGGTGTGTTTGTTTTTTGGGCAGGGGGGGGCACCTGAAACTTTTTTGGCAGGGCGGAGCAAAATTTATAGTTACGCCACTGCTCTTCTTATCCGCTACCCTCCAGCTGCGGCCAGAGTAGAGAATCAAAATGAAGAGACAAGTGTGTGGTAAGTGTGTTTATTTAATTTACATTACAATTACATTAATATATATATATATATATATATATATATATATACAGTATATATATATATATATGTGTGTGTGAACAAACTCACACAAACACACATATATATCTATATATATATCTATCTATATATATATATATATATATATATATACACATATATATACACACATGTATACACACACACGCACAGGGAGCTGATGACTGGAGTGATACGGAAGGAGGCTGGAAAGCTGGTTTAGGAGGATGGAGAGACAGGGGGAAGTAGGAGGAATATATTTAGCCCTCCATGTCCCACTTTGATGGTGCCCCTAATCTTTATTTTTACTTATCTTTACTTTAATCCCATATGGCTCTGCCTCCTCCCTGGAACACTTGAAGGGGGGGGGGCGCTACAGCACGTACGTGCTCTGGGCACCCTGGCTACACGCTACTCCTCTGTCTACCAGACATTCCAGTACAGTAGCAATATCCAGGTTGTTCTATTTGGTTGTTGTAAAAAATGTGGAGGCATTTTTCTAAGTAATAATTTCCTGTTGTGCTCAGTTAAAACACAGTGCAAATGTGATGCCAGCAATTTATCATTTACGGTGGACTATCTTTGTAACTAGCAATTTACAATTGGTCACATGGGGTGCAGAGTCTAATAGGCACCCTGGTTGTAACCCATAACCCTTGAAAGGAATGGATGCCCATTAGTCACAGCTTTCAGCTTAGTCCAACTAAGCAGAGATTACAAGAACATGATAAAGGTGGTAATATTGATGAATGTAGCCAGGGATAGTCAAAAAGATGGGGCAGGTTGGGATGAAATCAAAGCCAGAAAGAAGCAGACAAGGTCAATGTCACACTCAGACAAATATCATAAGGTAAGCTGATCCATAATACAGTAGGTAGTCAGAAACAACATTCTATAAGCAAAATTAATGCTCAGTTAGCCTGTTGCTCAGGCCTCAAAGCAATGAACTATTTAATTCAAAAAGGCAGGACAGGAGGCGTCAGCAGATGTGCACCACCTGTACATGTGCACCTACTGTACATGACACAAGCAAAACTAGAGGCACGTGGAAGTAAATAGACGCAGAAGTAGTTCAATGCTGCTTTAAAGGGCTGAGCCAGGCTGTGGCCGCAAGAAAAAAACACATAAAAATAAAAGCATGTCAGAAAATCACCTCCCCTCCTCCGGATCCCCAAATAACAGTGATAGATAGTCTGAAGCTATTATGAGCACACAATTCAAACACTTCTCCAATACTGTGACCTTTGAATTTTATTGCTGTACTTGCTGTCTAGTTACTGTAATACCGTTATAAGTGCTTTTACAGAACAACAAGTTTTTTTTCCATTTTGTCTGCTTTGAGGAAACTATGGTTTCTCATTCTTGACATTAGTGTGTAAAACTTTACAATATAGTACAAACTAAGGGCCTGATTCACAGACACACGCTATGCTGATATTTACGCAGATCGAGCGATTGCTTGTCATTGTGCATGCATGTAAGTCGTACTGCGCACGTGCAGCGATTATTCTGCAACTACACTCGCACAGAGGATTCATATGCAACGTGAGTGGCAGGTAGTCAGCGTTTGGGGGAGGTAACGGGGGGTGGCTAGGCCACAGGTTCTCATACTTGGTCCTCAGGATCCCAAACAGGGCATGTTTTCCAGGTCTCCTCACAGAATCACAAGTGAAATAATTAGCTCTACCTGTGGTTGTTTTAAAATGTGTCAGTGAGTAAGGATTACACCTGTGCAGCTGCTGGGTGACCTGAAAAACGTAACCTGTGTGGGGTCCTGAGGACCAAGTTTGAGAACCACTGGGCTAGGCAAATGCAGGCACGCCTGACCGTTAAACCTCTGTTTCATGGGCGTGTATAAATCAGCCATTTGTGATCTTCTTTGTGGCATGGGAGCGCTCTTCGTGTCAGGAGAGACGCAGCGTTTGAGACAGTTCAGACTTGCTGCATAGCTGCCTGATCTGCGATGTTACCGATGTTTACGCTGGTGCGCAACGTCGGACGGATATGAGAAGGCAGCAGCGGGCGTCCCTATGCTCGGGTAAGCTTTGGAAACATTAGCCTATTGTCGCAATAGCGGACCGTGCAAAATCGCAGCTGTAATAGCATTAGCGTACAGCTCTGAATCAGGTCCTAAACCTGATTTCCTCTAATGGGTATGACCTTGACGTTATTCCCAAAAATCATATTATAAAACATCAATCTAGGTGATACAAAACAAATACTGTACGGATGCATAAACGTCTTCTTTTGCATATGTTTGCACGTTACACAGGAAAGAAATGATCCAGCCAGTTTACATTTTATGCAGTTACTTTTATGTATATAGCATACCTCTCATCTGAGCTTATATTCTGTGGGACAGTCCCACATTTTGGGTACAGTCCTGCCATAGCACTCACAAGCATTGTCCCACGTGTGCACAGGGAGGAATTGGCGACAAGCTCTCTGATTGAGCAACAGGTGAACAGATCCCACACACAAACCGAGAAAGCTGGGGGCAGCCCATCAGCTCAGAAAGTGCTGGACAGACCCCCAGAGTGACAAAAAACTGAAGAGTGATGCAAGGCCACACCCTGTAGCTCAAGGTCATGCCCCCATGACTTGTGACCACGCCCCCCTATTGTCCCAACTACCTGCTCCCAATAGATGGGTGGTATGATATAGCACCTACATATTATGCACTACTTTACAGAGAATATTGAATCACTTAGGTCAGTACCAGCCCTAGTTGAGTTTACAATCTACATTCTCTACCACAAACATTACTGTTATTTCTACCAAAATCCGTTTAACCTACCAGTATGTTTTTGGAAACTGGGAGGAAACCAGGACAACCTGGAAGAACAGACACAAACAAAGGGAGAATATCCAAACTCCACAGAGACTGAGTAGAAATTGAACCCATGTTCCCATGGCAGCAATGCTAATACTTAGGCCACTCTTTTGCAAATACTTGTCCAGGTTGCTTACCAGTGGTTAACCAAAATCTAAAAAATATTCTTATTTACCTTTCTTATTTTTCCGAGCAACAAATAAGGTAGTGACCTATTTATTATGTTATGGTTATCCATCTCACTGGTGGTGTAAACCAATTATTTTTGATAAATATATTAGCCTCAAATAATAATAAAAGTTTATTATTCATTATTCTTATATTTTATGGATAAAAAATAGGTGACGTTTCTAATATATTTACATAATATTAAAAGCGTATTTTTTTAAAATTAAATTATGGGGGCGATAATATTCATATGCTTTTGGAGCCATATTAACAAATTAATCATGGGGATTAAATTGCACACTTGTGGCACTAGAAGGTCCAGCATGCACAAGCCCCTCATTAAAAATATTAATATGACAGCAATTAATACACTGTATGAATATTATTGCCCGGTTATATATTTAAGAAAAAATAAAATAACAATGCCCTCATAATATTATGTAAATATAAAACTGTCATATTAATAGAATAATTCACTATTTCACTCCCCATAATAAATTATTACATAATTGTGCTCCTATAAATATTAATTATTTTTGCCATCTTATTTAGGTAATAATCATAGCCACCATAATACATAAGCCTATTGTGCCTTCCTATTAAGTTCTGGCTAACCAAAGAGCTCAATGTGGCAATCTCACCAGCGAGAATCATTTTCTGAAGGCTTTTCTAGCCTGCTTGCATTTCAAACCACCGACTAGCAAATTTCTATGGGGGCTGCTTTGTTGCCAAATTAACCAAGCATGCTATCTCCAGCTGGTTTAAGCTGCTTTAGCCTATGGGCTACAGATCTCAAGAGTTATGGGGAGAGGGATTTGTGGGTCCTCACTCCAGCACTCTCCACTTGCGTATGTGTAGTCAGCAGACCGTCCACCCATGCGCAGTTAAGCTGAAGGGGCAGTGAATGGTCGCATTAGCGATCCCTTCACTTCTACGACACCATAGATAGGGACACCTTTCGGAACCCCTGTCCCTGCGGGTGTTGTTTAATACATCTAATTAATTTCTTCTTGCTGCGAATAGCAGCGATAAGAGATTAGAATTAATGGGTCTAGTACCCGCTAATTGATAAATATGCCCAGAACGGTCTACCTATTTCTGTAACAGTGAATAGAAAGGGGGAGATGGAATGTATCATGATACTGATTTTTTTTTTAAATACTTTTCGTAGATGTCAGATGAAATATTTGTCTCACAAACAGATCATTTAATACAGCATTAATCAAAGCTTTATTTTTCCATTAGAGGCCAGGGAAAAAGTCGATAACTCTAATTTTCAAATCAACTTCCAATTTCCTACCCATATGAGTTACAGAAAAAATTGAGAGAATAACAAGATAAAAATGTGTAGCATTTAGTTCAATGTTAAATGAGCCAGCAAATACATAAACTATGCCTTGTTATCCGTCTGTCCTGCTGTAGCCTAAAACTGTATACTGAAACTATTTAAGTAGTTCAATACAAGCGGGCAGATTTTACCACTGCGCAGAATGCTTCTAGGGGTGTTTTAGAGTTGCCACATCTCACTTTGTGGTTGACTGGGTGTAAATGAGTAGTAATGGGGCATTCATATATAGGATATGTTTAGTGAGACTGTGTAGATAGAATTGCATGCTACAATGAGTTGTACGTACAGCGCCATAATGGGGTGAGAGGGAGGTGAGTGCTTATGGGTGAAGGTCCGTGTTTTGGGGGGGGACACCGTCACTACCTTATGGCAGTGGAATATGCATTTGGTTTGCTGAGTGCCTGGAAGGAAAGCGGTCAGAATACCGACAGTCAGTATGTCGGCACTGAGAGTGCCGGTGCCTGAATCCTGACACCTATCAGAATCCCGGCACCGGCATCCCGATGGTAATTACTGGGGTTAGGGGGAGGGTTAGGGGCAGGCTTTGCCTACCCTCCCAATTTGGCCGCGAGCCTACCGAATATCGTGTGCCGCTCCCTGCCCCCTGGAAAGGTAGGCAAGCCTCCCGGCAGCTGCCTACCCTGCTTCACAAGGGGTTTGAGTCATCGTGGCCCCGCCCCTGCTTCACAATGCTGTTTATTCATTGTGAGGAGGGGGCGGGGCCACAATGATGCGATCACACAGCCCTGCCCCCAATACCCTGCAGCCTGTAGAACAGCCTGGATCATACATAGCATGCACCAGGTAGTGACCCTTCTTCCTGGTGTCAGTGGTGCTGCCCCCTCTGCGTGACATTGTGCGGAGAAGCCGGTACAGGGAGGAAAGTCACCCTGTAAAGGATCTCATGCGCTAGGTATGGGGCTGGTGCAGTTGTGCCCTGATAACGATGATGGATATCTGACTAAGCATATGGTCAGGGGCGGTATGCTTTCACACAACTCGCATATCCGCATTTCGTATATATGAAGAGCGAGTATAATTGTGGCTGACATGCATGCATTTAATCGGCTCCTAAATTACCTTCCAGTATCAAAACAGTTCAACACTCATACATTCATTGATCTGTCTGTGTGCCTAGGCACCCTTGGGTGCCTCAGGTTGTTGATCCAGCACCATGTAAAATTATTTATGATCAATGTAATGTAAACATATGGACAAGCAGAAGTGCAACCACATAACTGAGCCTAAGGATGACAGGTCAGCACAATTTACTTCATTTTACTACATTCTACATTTTTTTCTGAATTTTTCAATAACAAACTTTTGGTTTAGGGGTGCCGTGACAATAATACTGATACTCTAGGGCGCCGTGACTTAAAAAAGTTTGGGAACCACTGGTCTATACTGTTTCCTTGAAAATTGTGCCACTTGCAGATGTACAGCAACAATGAAAGGAATATACTGTTTATGAATAATTTAACAGTTTTAAAATCTTGATGAACTAACCAAAGTTTAAAAACGCTGCTTTGGGAACTATTACGTGGAATGCCAGGGACTTTGGGCTTTCTGCGTAATGAGTTTTCCCCTCATTTGCAGTACTAGGGATAAAAATATACTAATTTACATTTAAAATTCCATCCCCCCTCCTCATTATATTAACAGAGCTCCTCAAGGCGACCAAAAGAGGAAACATTTTGTGATCATACAGGTAAGAGGGGGAGGAGGGGTGGGCGAAGTCGGACCCGGGCCCCCGATGGGCCCCTGAAACAAGCCTTGGCCCGGATAATTAGTACCTGCTCCTCCCTCCTCTCGGCGCCCCTGGTTTTGAACTTTTGATACATCTCCCTCCCATTTAAAAAAGGGTAGTGTTCTGGAAATGTGAACCTTCTGTATAACAGATTGCCTCTCTGTACTGTAGAGGATGTCATTTTGAAGTAGTGAAGTAAAAAAAAAAAATCTGAGTCCCATCATATTGAAAATCTTGGCTTTTGCTGACTAGGAGTAAACCTGGCTGGTTCCTTTTGCAACAATATACAGTGTGAGCTGCGAGCAAATAGGTTTCCATTACAACATAAATCATTTACTCTGGTGATTTTGCCCAGGATCTTATGAACAACAACAGACTTCCAAGGCTGGCTTTCTTTGCCTGTACATATTGCCAGCTGCTAACACTACTGTAATCACTGGGGGACAGAAATTATTTAGAGCAAGATGTGGGCGATATATATACAACCTCGAAATCTGCATAACTGCAAATACTACTGTATACAGTACTGTACATTTTTCTCGGCACCCACGTACACAAGTCCATGGTCCATCTCTGCATTCAATACACAAGATTATTGTGAATTTAAAGGTGAATCTGAAAGGTTCATTTGCCAGCAGTATTTCAAAAGGTTTGAAGGATTTTCTGTAGTATTATATTATTATCGTTCATTTATAAAGTGTAAACATATTACGCAGAATTAGACATTGACATGAAGAAATGACACACGTGAACTGAAGGTAAAGATAGCATTAATTATATGAGTTTGTGATCTAATCTGAATCCATTTAAAGTAACACCGCAATGAAAATCTGCTCATTAGACAATAATAAATGAATTATATATACTACCAAAACTCTACCTAAATAGTAAATATGAAGGAACTTCATTGATTAACACTGCACTTAATATGTGTGTAGTAACTGTATCATTACTGGTAGCAAAGATTCTGTTTCTCTTAATTCTAGTTTAAAACCTCTGTTATTTTCCCTTCGAGAGAATTTCGTTAGCGTTTTGGACGCTGCCAGCTGATGTCCCCACTTTCTCATCGTACTCTTACAGAATAGTAATTACCTGCTCCTTTCTCTGAGCTGTAAGCAGTTAGCTTCTGGGCATTTTCTCCCACTGTATAGTTACAGACTGCTGGCAATATGCCCGCTCGGCTCCTAAGAGCTTGCGTTGTGATTTGTCTCCTAAAAGAGAGTTTCTGTCCTATTACTAGGTAAATGGACCATTACGCCTATAGAAAAATTGGCCAGCCCGTGTCATTGCTAAATGCATCTTGTTGTCTGGAAGATTGATACAGAGATTCCATGTATTCCACTTAACAGTTCCAAAGCATCATGTTGCTTGTTACTCCACCTCTGTAATGCAGACATCAGGTTGTTATGTGTTTTAATAAATTCCGCATGGAATAAATGCACATTGCTGACCTGTGGCCGAGGTCCCATAACTCACACTTACAGATGTGCCCTAGGGCCTGATTCAGAGCCGGACGCTCTGACCAGAGCGCTCGCTCTGAATCAGGGCCCACCTCCATAAATATGGAGCGTCCTCCTGGACGCTCGTATAGCTGTGGGTCACCACCCACAGCATATACGAGCGTGCAGGATGATGGTCGCGATGGTCTTGACCATCGTGACCATCGCCAGTGAGAACAGAAGCCTGCGGTTGAGTTTTTCAACCGCAAGGCCAGGAGTGATTTTGGCTCTATCAGAGCCAAAATCACTCCCACTGACATCACTAGTGATGTCAGTGGGGCCGGCTTCTGACGGTAGGCGTTCCCTTGGGAACGCCTCCGTCTGGCAGGCACACCCCCGGCACGCCCACCAAAGGGGGCGTGCTGTCAATCAACATCGACAGCACGCCCCCTTTGATCAGACACAACGAGCGAAGGAAAGTCCTTCACTCGTCGCATCTCGCGCATGCGCACGACGGAGCTCCATCCGTCGTGCGCATGCGCAGTGCACACCATCGACCCACTTGCGAGCGGACAGCCGCTCGCGAGTGGGTCTGAATCAGGCCCCTAGTCTCAATACGGCGAGAGAGAGAGCTGCGCTGGGCGGTGCAAGATCTTTAGCGTTATAATCAGCATCTTAAGGTGCATACACACTGGGCGACAAAGTGGACGACTGAACGATATCGTTATCGTTCAGTCATTCACTATATCGTCCATTTTTGAACACCAAAACGATGAACGATAACGACGATGCGCGTTCCCGCGGGTCGTTCGTCATTGTCGTTCATCGGGCAAACATGCAGGCCAACCTGACGATATCGCCAGGTTGCCGCATGTTGGGGAATGGGGCAGAGAGCCCGGCGCTGAACGATATCGTTAATGATATCGTTCAGCGAGTGTGCTCAATGTCATGAACGACATTGAGCACAGCCTGCCAGGGACACACTAGACGATATCGCTCAGGGAGCATATCGTCTAGTGTGTACGCTCCTTTAGTCACAATGCAATGTGACAAAACTGCTTCACGGGACTGCAATTATTCACCTGATTTGCAACACGTGTATATCTGTGTGACTGAGGGCCAGATTCATCACGGATCGCAACAGTGCACGCAGATCGGTCGATGGTGAGTACTGCACATGGGTATGCTTGCCAACGCTCTGCGATCACTCACGCAGAAAGAAATCCATCGCATAGTGAGTGACGGGAGGTCAGCGTTTGGAGGTGGTGACGGGGGGAGTGGTCAGAGAAACGCCGGCGTGCCTGTACACTTAGGGGCTTATTCATCATCACTTAATTTTTACAAAAGTAGGTGAAAATTAACATTTTCACCTGCAATTGTAAAAATTAAGTTATCGGGCCATTCATCAAGAAGGTAAAGCAGGAGATATCACCGATATCTCCTACTTACCTTCCTTTTGCTGAATGGCCCGCTGTCCCCATACACTAGTATGGGGACAGAATTCATCAAGCTTCGAAAATATTATATCTTTTGGAGCTTGAGGGGTCTATTTACTAAGCAGTGTTAGGAGACAGAGTGAAAAGTGATTGGAAGGTCATAAGGTGCCAGCCAATCCGCTCCCAACTGTCATTTTTCAAACACAGCCTGTGAGATGACAGTTGGGAGCTGATTGGCTGGTACCTTATCACTTTCTTATCACTGATGGTGGATGCTCCTGCTCCGGGCTCGCAACCTGCTCCTTCCCTATGGGAAGGAGGTCCGGGTTGCATAGAGGGATCCTTTTGGATCCCTCCTCCCCTGTCCTGCTCCTTCCCCCGGACGTCGGGGCTCTTGTGCGCATGTGTGACCTGTAGGTCGCCTATGCGCACTCCCATCACGGCTCCGTTCGTGTGGCAGCTCATTTCGCATCACCTGTCACCGCGCCAGAGCAATGATCATTGCTCCGGATTACGCGACGAGTTATAATGTTAATTATCGGGGTCGATAATTAACATCATGAATAGGCCCCTTAGGGGTGTATTTACTAAAGGGAGAGTTTTTAGAAGGGGAGAAGTTGCCCAAAGCAACCAATTAGATTCTACTTAAGATTTAACTGGCACCTTCTAGCAGGGCCGCTGACAGCCGCGCCGGGCCTGGGGGAAGAAGGGAGCATGACCTAATTGCGGGAGGCATGGCCATGCCCCCTTAATAAAAAATAAATTGCAGCACGCTGGGGAGTGGGGCGATGTGAGCTACTCAGTCCGGCGCATAGCCAGTGGGGGACGCGATTAGTGTGATCGCTCTCCCCACAAGCATAGGAGACTGCTGTGGCTGCTACTTAGTAGCCGCGAGTAGTCTCCCAGTGCAGCCCATCACACAGCAATGTGTGTTGGGCTGCTTAGATGTAAGAGGGAGAGGGGGGGCGGCGCCGGACCCGGGTCCCTCCAGCAAGCCCCGGCCCGGATAATTAGTACCCGCCCCCCCCCCCTCTCGGCACCCTGCCTTCTAGAAGATAAAAGCTAGATTCTGATAGGTTGCTATGGGCAACTTCTCCACTTCTAAAAACTCACAGTATGTCAGAGAGTTGTGTGATGCTGTCTCACAATGGGGTCTATTTACTAAAGGGGCACATCCACTAGACGATCTACTCCCTGTCCAATCTCTAAACGATTTTCCCTTGAAATTTTATCTGTCAGTCTGAACGATTTGCAAACTATCTTTAATAGATCAAGTGAAAGTGACCTGCATGTTCAGTCGACTGACGAGACGATCAAATGACCAGCGGCAGCGCGCATCGTTGATCGTTAACGACCAAACACTGCACGATTTATATTCGATTTTTAAACGATTGAATGATAACGACGTCGTTATCGTTCAATCGCCTGCTAAAATCGTGTAGTGGATGCCCACCTTAAGCCTTGGATGGAGATAAGGTTAACAGAGATAAGGTACCAATCGGCGCCTAACGACCATGTCACAGGCTGTGTTTGAAAAATGACAGCTTGGAGCTGGTTGGCTGGCACCTTATCTCTGTCGACTTTATCTCCATCCAAGGCTTAGTAAATAGACTCCTATATAATTTTTGTACAACATATGTGTACTTACAACGTTCTCCTGCCGTCAACTTACGTGCATTTACTTACACAGTGAAATTACATTAGAACTTTTCCAAATTTCTCTAAATTGAGAGATTTGTCAAATCAACAGATACTTTGAGTATAGTTTAGTACTGTGGGCTAGTGAATTCATTATGCTGATTGCTTTGATACTGAATATGTCAGCACTTGACCTATATCACACACATTCACCCTTGTACTTCCGTGACAGGTTTAATTATGTGTGAATTAAACATATTGAACAAATGTATTTTGTTTAACGAAAAAAAAAACACATTTAAACAACACAATGACTTTCATAAGACCTACTAAATTAACAAATGGGTTTATAAGATCTGATGTGGCATAATCATCTTTCAGCCACTCTTGTTCTATCACAGACAATTTAACTCTCCTTCATAATCACAATTACCTTTTTATGTGCGATAATTATTTGTAAAAAGATACTTGAAAAAAAAACACAGGATTCACCTTTAGCCAATGGAAAGAATGAAGAATAATTGTGCAGGTAATAAAATGTTACTTTGAAATACATAAAGAAAAATAAATGTCCTTCCAAAAACTTTTAGCTGAATGTAGTATTTTTGTTTATAAAAATGTTTATTGATAAAGAAGATAGAGGAGCATTCCTGCACCCAATCACCTCACACCCACTTGCAATACTGCCCCAACGATACCCTCCTCTTTACCTTTCCTGACGGTACCTCTATACACAGCTGGCAACCCACAATGAATATGAGTGTGAATCACGATTTGTAAGCAGAAAAAATTTATGTTATTTACAAATTTTGATCCAAATGACAGAATATCTATGGCATTATATAACTCGACTTGTAGGCACTGATACCCTTTAATAATGAATAGGAAATTCCAGGTCAGTGCAAGATTAGGGGAGGGGGAGAAGGGCACATGGGGCAAGTGCCCCTGGTGCCCCTATTTCAGGACCTCCCCACAGCCATTGATTATAGCTGCAGTGCAATGCAGGAATGTACTGCGAGCTGTAGAACATTAATAGGACAGGGGGCTGGAGTCAGAGCAGGGGCTGGAGCTACATGGCACTGTACAGTCAGTGCTAGCAGCATGGTAGATAGGAGAACAGGAGCAGCTGCAAACAGAGTACCAGACTGGAAAAAGGGAGTGAGGACACTATTATCTGTTTGTGTAATATATATACTGTATGCATATATATGTGTGACTATGTACAGTATGTATGTGACTGTGTGACAGTATGTATGTACTGCATGTATGTATTTACAGTATGTGTGTGTGACTGTATGTGTGTGTGTGACTGCTACAGTATGTATACAGTATGTGTGTAACTGTATATATGTATATATGTGTGACAGTATATATGTGTATTATTGTGTGACTGTATGTCTCTATGTGAACTTGTATTTGGTTGTGGCTATGGGCCTGATTTAGATGTGGAAGTAATTAAAACAAAGAGTTTTGTCACAAAAGAATGGTAATTGAACTGTAGATGACTATTATTGTAATTTTTTTCTCTTGTATCTACTGTATGTTGCATTCCCGCAATACTGGTATCTTTACAGCTGAATAAAGGACATTTAAGGTGCTACCTCTTAATATTTTTCCCTCTCCTCCACAGTTTTTGATCAATTAAATCAAGGTTATCGTTATACTCAAGAGAGATGGCATGTTTTAATGAAACCACGAGAACAGCCTGCAGTTGCAAGCACTTTCCTGCAACTCTCCGAAGAGGCATTTCGTGGAGCTATAGCTCAACTAATCAGAACACTCCCTGGTTGCTTAAATAATGTCTAGTAATTTCACTACTGTATTCCCCAAGTAACAAATGTCATACTGCAACACTTGGCCTTTCCTTAATTGCATGGCAGTTATGTTGCTTACAACAATGGTTCTAAATCTACAAGGACCCCTAACATTACTGGATTTAGAGATTACTGAGTGGTGTTCAAAAAAGAATTTCTGTTAATCCTGAACCATTAGAGATCCTTGAAGACCAGTTAAAGAAACCAATGCAGCAAATTAATATGTATATATGTATATGTGGATATGTGGATGAGTGCTCATATCGGGCCTCATTCTGACTCGCGCGGATCTCTGTTCACAGACGCAGAAGGAGTTGTTTCTTACAGCTCATGCACAGATTCATACTGTATGTAAGCATTTTGCGTATGTACGTCCTATTCTAAGTCGGACCAATCTTGACCGAGTCGGTCTTTTTTGTGAAATAGGGTGGTTCAGGGAGGCAACTGGGCTACAACAATGCGATCACCTGGAACCACTCTCTCTGGTGGGAGTGTCATGGGAGTATGGGCGTCTATCAGAAAACTCCATGCTATTCTGAATTTTGCGTAAGGGGAAGGGAAGCCATCTGACGGATCTCTTGCATCTAGCATGGGGCTGGTGCTAGTGCCAATACTAATGATGACAGTTCCGCGGCTGCTGTAAAATCAAAGGGTGGCACGGGATTCCGCTGCAGGTGCAAGAACCACCCTATTAGTCCTACGGATTCTTGTATTACCATAAGACAGTAAATCAGGCTTCCGCAGCTGCCCGCAACTGCAGCCAGGTTGTGTGCCACTCAGAGTCATCCCCATCATGTGTACAATAACCACTGTTGGCTTAGAGGTTACATGCTTTCATTGCAGGTTTGTGTTTAATTCTCAGACTTAGGGCCGTGTTCAATTAGGCTGCGAAAACCTGTTATCGGCGATACTTTATCGCAGATGACGTCATTTTCGCAGGTTTGACTTATCCCCGTATTCAATTTTCCCGACTTTTCACCGGAGTGAAAAGTCTATGCATTGGGACCTGCGAAAAAGTAACACCATTGAATAGGTAGCGAGAACAAGTGCAGAATTGGGGTTTTGGGGTGCATGCTTCCAAAAACCACCCTGCACCCCTTGGACAGTCCCCCAAAGTTATTCTGTGTAAAAAAATTTTAAAAAAGGACCACAGGACACCCCAAAAAAGGTACTTTCATAATAATTGGGGGACAAACCTCTAAACTAGAGAAATAGACTCAGAGGGGGTCCCCAATTATGCGGCAGGTTTTTTTTTTATTGCAGGTGGTTGCGGCAGGTGGATTTTTCACGATTTTTAAAACTTCACATTAGCCACTTTAAAACATGCAAGCACCCATTTTCATGTACCCCAAATTTGATGGAGCACCTTATTTTTCCCCTAAAAAATTGCTAAATTGCTAAATGCTATTCTTCACCACTTTCCCAAAGACGCTATACAGCACCTATTGAGACAGTTTAAAAATCCCACATACCTTTAGCAGGGCTATTCGGGGGTATCCATAGTAATCCTCCATGTCACAGCATCTTTTGGGGGGTGTCAGGCTGATTTCCACTAAAATGACAGGATTTTTCGCCGATTTCCTTTTCGCCGGGTCCCATTTTCGCTGAAATTAAATTGAATACGGGGAATCGCGGGGACGAGAGTGATAAGTTTTCACTTCAAAATCCTCCGATCAAATTGAATATGGCCCTTAGTGGTCTATGGGCCTGATTCAGCTTTGAGAATAGAGTACGATATACAGTAGCAAGTAACTGTGAACCTGGACAAAGCACGTTGCAATGCAAGGGGTGCAAATACATAAATTATTTATGCATGTAGGGTAAATACTGGCTTATTTTGCATGTAGCCCACAAATACTGCACATCTTTATTTTTACACTGCCATTTAAATTTCAGTTTGGAAACGCCGCTCCCAAATCTAAATCTCTGCACATTTTAAATTTGAATCAGGCCCAATGTACTAAGCCTTGGGAGGAACTAAAGTGGACGGAGATAAGGTACCAACCAATCAGCTCCTAACTGTCATTTTTCAAACACAGCCTGTAAAGTGACAGTTAGGAGCTGATTAGTTGGTACATTGGACCTCATTCAGAGGCGGTCGTTAGTTGCAAGCGGTCGTGCTGAATCAGGGCGGCCGCTTGCATCCTGAACGACCGCCTCCTTGTCGATCGTTAAGTTGTGGGTTACCACCCACAGCATAACGACCGACCAGGTTGATGGTCGCGATGGTGATCACCATAGCGAACATCAGGGCTTACGACCAGACCCTAAGGTTGGGTCTGGGCACTCATAAGCCCCAGGGAGCTCCCTGCTCTGATGGAGCAGGAAGCTCCCCACTGACATCACTGATGATGTCAGTGCGGCCGCCCACAAAACGTTAGGCGTTCGTTAAGGAACGCCTCCGTTTTGAAATCCACCCCCCCAGCCCGCCTCCCAAACGGGGCAAGCTGTCGATCACCATCGACAGCCGCCCCTTTGGTAACGAGCTCCGGAGCGACAGAGGCTTAGTACATAGACCCTTATGTCATTAAAAGTCATTCACAAACTACAGAGTATGGTAAATTGCACTTTCATTTTGTGCAAATGCCCATAATTGTACATGTCACACATAGCGAGCTGTTGTACAGTAAGTGCACCCGTGCAGGTCTTTTCTGTGACCCTTTGTGGGTTTTTAGGTCTGGCTGGTAATGTGCATGGTTGAAGAATAAGAGAACAATCGGAGCTGTCTTCATTACGTGTCACTTATGTGATTTGTTGAAATTTGTCTACAAATGTACTTTCCCAAATAAAGTGTACCTGGAAGGCAAAAAGACGCCCTAATCAAAGAGTAAACTGAGACCTGGCTCTAGTCCCCTCTGACCATGTACACTGTACAAGGACTAATCTTTCTGTGGGTGTAAAATTGCATAGCAGGCCCCCTGTGAAACAGGAAACACCACTTAAATATGACTTTACCACTCCACCAAAACTTTGCCAACACTCATTTACATACCTCACAACTTTTCATGTTGTGAAATTGAGAGCGGGTGCACAAGAATGGTGTGTGGTCACATGCCACCGGGCGTGATCAGTGTTTCCCATGTACAGGACTGTCCCCTCCCTTTACTCTCTCTTAAAGCCACCATTTGAACACAGCATACAGTATATCTGCATACTCCTGCACCCATTAACTGGTGCTCTGACCTGCAGAACATTCTGTTCCATAACTGCCAACCCAACCTGCCAAGAGCTGCAGCAGTGGATAATTAAGTATCAGAGAAATTCAGTATTGCTCTGGCATGGAAACAGCTGCTCCACAAAGCAGCTGCCCCTGTGATTCCCAACACTGCTACTGATGTAGCTGTGGTATTTACCCCCTTCATCTCTGGCCCAATGTGCATGCATGACCTAAGTTCACACATGCGCACAGCCGCCAGTCTGGCAGTGAGGAGGCAGTGGAGGGATCCTCTCAGATTCCTCATCACAACCCCAGACCTCATTCCTATAGGAAGAAGTGGGACTCTGGGAATGAACGCTGAAGATGGATTTGGTTCCCGCAAGCAATCACTAAAAACGTTCAGTTTTTGGAGTTTGCTGCATGTTAAATGACCCCATTAGACCCTTTATAATGAATGGGCCCATTACAAAAAACATGCAGAAACTAGCATTTACTCATTTGTAATGGGCCCATTAGTGATGATGAATAAGACCCTGGCTCACTAAGCACTTTTTGTCATTGACATCTTTATAAACCTAGCTACAATATGTGATGCCTAAGCTCATGAATGAGACTCATATTGTCCTACAGATGGTAAGATTGAGAGTAGATCACTTTTAGTGAGGAGGATGTATAAACATCTCACTGATCTCCGTGCTGAGACATCCAGCACTGCTGCTTATTGCAGCAATTAAAGATGTCTTAATCCAGCAATGTATTAAAAAGAGAGTCTCCCGAGGGGTGTTATAGTATCTCACCCCTCCGGCAATCTCTGGGCCTGATTCAGAGCCGGACGCTCTGACCAGAGCGCTCGCTCTGAATCAGGGGCCTCCTCCCTCAACTTGAAGCGGCCTCATGGATGCTCGCATAGCTGTGGTTTACTATGATGATGGTCGCGATGGTCAAGACCATCGCGACCATCGGGCTTGCGACGAGACCCTGCGGTAGGGTCTCGGTGACCGCAAGCCCTGGAGTGATTTTGGCTCTATCAGAGCCAAAATCACTCCCACTGACATCACTAGTGATGTCAGTGGTGCCGGACTCAGACGGTAGGCGTTCCCATGGGAACGCCTCCGTCTGGCAGCCACGCCCCCTTTGATGCGAGACCCTCAACGACGGCTTGGCCGTCGTTATTCGGGTCTCGCGCATGCGCACGTTGGAGCTCCCTTCGTCGTGCGCATGTTCAATTCGGCACCATCGACTCGCTTGCGAGCATCCTGCACTCGCGAGCGGGTCTGAATGACTCCCCTCTGTCCGGCTGCCAGCGTAGTACTGATGCAATACTTTATGGCTCCTGGGCGACTCCGTTGTACACGTGTGGAATCTAGAAAAATTGTGAGATCTATAAAATTAACTTTGCATGTGCATGGAGTGTCCGGGGGCAGCAACAGGACTCATAAGTAAGTAGAGTGCCATCCTCAATTGGTGTCAGGGCCGTAACTAGGGTAGTGCGACCAGTGTCATGGCACAGGGCACCGCAGGGCAGGGGGCGCTGTTTGGGCCTGTCAATTTTCCTGTTTATTATCATTCCCACTTGTAGCTTCCTCTTCTTTTATCCCCAGCATCTCCTGGCCACCCCTATCTCTTCCCTGGCCCTTCCCATGAGGCCATGGCCCTTTTTCTTATGTCTATTTAAAAATGGGTGGGGGGGGGAGCGTCAATACTCTCTCTGACACAGGGCACCAAAAAGTCTAGGTACGGCTCTGATTGGTGTTATGTGTTATTACACAAGCCTCAAAAAGCTCTGTTTCTTGTCACATAGTAAGTGGCCGTCACTATACACCGCCATAGCTGGCTACGGCTATGGAGGTGGCGTTATCAAGATAAACCAAAGGAGCCACTGGAGAAAGCTCTGATTTCTTCATGGACTGCCTTTTAATACATTGTGGAGAAGCATTAATAACCCCCTTTTTCTGCAAACACACTGAGAAACGGGGTCATCACCACCGGATAAAGTGACCGGTTTGTCTCCCTGTTAATACCCAGAGCATGATGCACTAATGAGCGCATTTATAATCTTCCACCGGTATGCACCATCTTCTCCTTGTCGGGACAGATCTGTGATACTCAGCTGTCCCAGCGATATCTTTACTTCCAGGTCCTGGCTGAAGTTAAATGCATGTGCGGCCATCAGGCTGTGCATACGCTAGTGGCCACTGTCAGGATGGGATCCTTCAGATCCCTCTCCAGGATACTTTCCGAAAAGAACCCCATAGGCTTCAATAGGCAACACCATCAATTGATGGTGTTGCCTATCGGGTACAACTTACGCTTATTGGAGCTTGGTGCATACTAGAACATCGCAGCCCTATAGCATTCTATGTGGACTGAAGTGGTGGCCGGACACAGGCCTTGATTCAGACCCGCTCGCTGCTGGAGGCAGCTCGCAGGTCTGAAAGGCGTTTTTTTTTTTTGGACCGGCCTTCTGGCTGCTCGCTAAGCTGTGGGTGACCACATTTTGGGGGATGGTGCATCTTGCCCCCAGTCTTTTTAATTTTATCTGTGTTTCTTCCCAATTGTTGTAATGCACTTTGGAGAATGCTGATGCTATAGGAAATGGTATTAAATAAATCATAATCATTAAAGAAATACATTTTGTATGGCATAAGCTACTGCATTATTTACTACAGTTATATATATCTAAGTGTCACTAGCAGCTCTTTCATATAGAAGTTGAGTGGTCCTTTAATTTGCAGACAACGATACAGAAAGAATGGCTAGTCATTATGTTACTTGTGTATCCTAAATCTGTTTTATTGCTTAAGTAATCTTTCCCTCATAGCCGCAAGGAATTTCTATGCATCCAGGGAGCCTATGACCTGGTTAGGTAAGATTGCTAATAATAACAGCCTGTACAAAATAAAGTCTCTCAAGCCCTTATATCTGCTGCTTACAGCCATTTGCAATTTGTTTCAAAAGCCTAAAAATCCTGCAGTTTCAAACATATAGACAGAGGGATATTGCGGTTCGGATAGACTGTACAAATGAGCATACAGAGCTCTCACTATGCAGTAATTCCATTCTCTGTCATATTCTGGTTTTTTTTTCCCCAAAAAGTTTCAGTGAAAATTAGTAATATGAATGGTGTACACTACAGTAAGTCTTACACCATTCATATTACTATTTTTTTCACTGAAACTTTTACAAAGTAAGAGATAAGATGGATTTTGAAAAAAAAAAATTTAGCATCAGTCTGATATAAAGATTTTTTTGCAGAAAATGATTGTGATAAATATCTATTTAGTGACGATCGAAAAACCTGTTTTGCAATTGAAAAATAGTAGAAATGCAATATTTTTGTATGTATCATTTAAAATTCTCAATTGTTTATCGGATTTTCTTGCTCCTGTTTATATCGTGCCTCAGATGGAGTAGAAATAGATTTTACATAAGAAGAAGGTACTGTAGGAGAGGGGGATTCGAGAGCCGACCCATGTATGAGAAGACCTCCCATATAGTGCAGCTCCTCCTTTTCCTTGGCCTACTTGCTAGGAATGGCCATCGTTGAGTTAACCATCGATGGTCACCATTGATGGTACCATCGACAGTGGAACCATCAATGGTCAGCCCTGTTCTATGACTCACTGCACAACGGGCCAATCAGAGTTGGGGGCAGGGCTTTGAGGGTCATGTCAGGAGGCGGAGCTATGTTCTGTGCCTCAGCACCAGGGAGGGAAAAAAACATTAGGGATCTCTGTGCCATTGATGGCAGAGAACCATTGGAACCTCCACCATTGAAGGCAAAACCACTGGCCATCTGTGATTAACAATTGATAGTTGTTTGCCATGGATGGTCAATGGCCATCCCAGTTGTTACTAGTGAGCAGGAGCCTTCATCACAGACAACTTCAATTGACTCTTTAATCATTATTAATTATTCTACACATGTAAGTAATGGATCCACAATATATTTAGATATATTTTAATTCAGTAATTGTCATCCCGTCTTACTGGCAATGGGTAATCAAAATATGTTTATGGTTAGCAATAATAGTAGACACCTGGCACACTGTATAACGTGCAACTTTTTAAAAAATATGGTTGGAAGTATGGGAATGTTATTATTTGTTCAACTAGGGCCATATTTATTGTGTTTTACACCAGATATAAGAGATTACAGGGTATAACGTGATATCAAGTGGAAATAGAGATCACATTTCGGAAACGATTATGAATGATATAGCCGTTTCAGCAAAGGTACTTTTACATGTTTAATTTTGATACATTCCCACTAATTTTTTTTAATGCAATGGGAAATTAGGTTAAGTGGTGCGGGGATCATAGAATTCTTCATGTGGAAAATTATACATGGGCCCCAATGATCAATGATTAATGCAGCAACATAGTAAGGAATGTCAATTCTTCATTTAATGTCATATATATTCTTCATAACACATGCTTATTTTAGTGAGATCCTGGAGCTGATTCTGAGCCTGATGGATCTCTATGGACGGGCACAAATGGTGAGTGTTTGCCTACAGAGAATGAGCAAGCGCAGGGTGCTGGTGCAAGTGCTGATATTAATGATGACTGTGGCAGTGGTTGGCATAAAATCAGTGGACATCATGGCTTGGGTTTGTTGGCAAAGCAACCCATACAACAAGTATTGACTTAATGGACAGAATCATTTGCAACTTACAGTAACACCAGGGGTGAACATGCAAGTTAAGGATATATTGTGATGTACAGTTACAAGTCTCCCTTATCACTTATGTAGACAACTAGCTATGGGCAACTAGTGCCATCGCAAAGAGAGCAGAGGTTCTGTGGGTGGCACCATAAACCTCCCCCTCCCCCGGCCCTTGCTACTGGCTAGCAGAGTCCCTAGAATGGCACGCTGCAGCCAGAATTGCCCCTGCAATGCTCGCTCCTGTGGATGCTCCAGACAGGCACCCTGAACAGTGTATGCAGGCGATCTGGCGTCCAGAGGAAGCCCAGTCAGCGCTGCACTTACCGAAGCTGCAGTCACGCCCCCTTCTGTGCGACGTAATGACGTCACATGCCTCGGGGTTGGGGCTTGCACAGATATCACACAATGAGGAGCTGATTCTGAGTTGGGTGCACAGCAAAAATAAAGTAACTTTGCACCTTGGTAAAACCATGCTGCACTGCAGGGGAGGCAGATGTAAGATGTGCAGAGAGATTTTGGTCTGAGAGGGGCGTGTCCAAACTCAAATCTAAACTGCAGTGCAAAAATAAAGCTGTCCAGCAGTTATATGCAAAAGCAGACAGTATTTACCATTCATGCAAAAATAATATATATGTACTTGTACCCCTTACACCCATAGGCAAACGCAGGGGGGGGGGGTTCCGTCTGCCTGGAAACCTCCCTCCCCAGCCCACACCATTACCACAATAGAAAGAGTAATCTAATAGAATTTTACTAGTGCTGCATTTTCTTGGAATGGTGCCCACATCTAAAATAAAAACATTCAGCTCAGGCAGGATGGACATACTGCCGCATCTAATGGCTTACTGTGATCGCTGGTCCTGTATCTGCTGGAATTATGACACACAATACACTTTGTATGATGCATATTAAAGCTGGTTAACTGCTAATTATGTCCTATGGAAACCCCCCTCTAGAAATCCTGCGTTTGCCATTGACACCCCTTGCATTGCAACATGGTTTGTTCCAGGTGCAAAGTTACCAGTTTTGCTCTGCACCCAACTCATAATCAGCCCCTCATTCTGTAATATTTATTTAAATGTATGTGAAGTGATTTATACAATTAAATTGCCAATCTTACATATGCTAAAGCTTTACTAAGAGGTTACTATATTTATTGTGTACAGTATCCAGGGCCGCCAAGAGCCAAGGCGGGCCCCGGTAATAGGGGGCGTGGCCTAATCTCGGGAGGCGTGGCCACGCCCCCTTGCTGAAAAAAGAAAAAAAAAAAAAGATTTGCAGCACCGCGCGTGCCGGGGAGGGGGGCGCTCTGAGCCCCCTCAGCCCGGCGCAAAGCCAGCGGGGCGCGATCAGTGTGATCGCTCTCCCGCACAGGCATAGGAGACTGCTGTGGCTGCTGCTCAGCAGCCACAAGCAGTCTCCAACTGCAGCTCAGCACACGCTGTGTGCTGGGCTGCTGTGAGGGAGGGGGGGGGCGTCGGACCCGGGCCCCCGCCGCGCCCCTCAGGAAGCCCGGGCCCGGGTAATCTGTACCCGCTCCCCCTCCTCTCTGCGCCCCTGACAGTATCAGACACAATTTTCTCTAAAAAACATAGGCGCAATTTGCGTTCATTAAAAATAGAACGTTTGCACAATGTTCTTTCCCCAGGTTAGTCTAACAGCGCATGCTTGGCTAATACCAAGCTCTAGCAGGGTGTCGCTTCTATGTATTATGGAGGTACTATAAGGAGGATTTGCCCTGGTCTGACCTCAGACCGTGGGAAATCCATGCTATATGAATAGAAGCGATGTGCCACTTCTATCTCATTCTAATCCCGCATCGGTAAGCAGAAAGTCATGCTTCATCTAATGAGGGTTCTTTACTTTCTTTTTTTTTTTTTATATCAATATTTTTTTTTATTGAGACAAAGAAGAATTTACAAACATGAGGCATCACATAAGGTATGGAAATGGATTAAGCATAGTATTACAATTACAAAGGTTATAACCACAAGAATCCAAAGTACCAATAGACAATAGTAGGAGTGAGTTCGATTGCCTTTTTTTTTTGTCTTCATAGCATCAGACAAAAAGAAAAGTCAGTGGTATAATGCAAGTTCCTCTTGAGTGCGTCTAACATGAGAGATCATTAATCTACAGTATGTCTTAAATTTTGTAATTTTCTTGATAAACATAACAAATACAAAAAGATTAATCAATAAACAGAGGACCAAGCATAAAGAGTTACCTATTTGTGTCTTATTTGAGGATAAGGAAACGTTGTAACTAGTGGATTGCCGACATGGTTCCAAGAGAACTCCAACCAGCCCACAGATGTGGAGCACTTCAACCAAAATGATTTAAAAATGATTCAAGAAATATCTAAAAGTCGGTGTGTGTGTATTTTTTCTGCATTTTACCATACAGATTCCAGTATGTGATGGCGGTAATGGGTATTCTGATGCTTTAAGATCCCAGAGGCATGCTCTCTAACAGGCCTTCAGCCTGGATGTTCGCCTAGTGAGTTTATTACACATGAACCTGGCAAGCCTCTCCTCTCAGGGACAGTTGGCCATCGGTTCGACTTGTTCAGCTTGGTGTTTACTCCATTCTCAACACCATGTGTCTGCTTCCCATTGCCTATGTCTCCCCCTATTAGGCAATCCTCATTTTCAAAATGGCTGTCCTACTGGGGGTTTTAAAAGTTGGTGCCTCTGGGGCCTGCACTACTTACATAATTTTGTAGACTCAATGGGGGCGATTCAAATGTTCTGACGGGTTTTTTTTTTTTAGACGCCCGACAGAGCAATTTAATTGCTGCTCTGTCAGGGTGCGATAGCCGCCGGCGCCGGCAATTCAGCACGCACTCAGGAGTGCGCGAGCAGAAATGTGTCTGACACACCCTGGTTAGAGCGCGCTAACCACAGATAGTGCACCCTAACCAGAAATTAAGACTGGTTTAGCCGTTTTAGATGGCTAAACCTCGTAATTTAGGCAGCGAATAGGGAGATAATTAATGAGCGCCCAGAACAATTGAATATCAAACTGGGTGCTCATTAATTAGCCCTACCAAAAAATTTTAATCGCCCCCAACCACGTTTGCTTCCTACACTCACTTACAGTTACAACAACACTATAAATCAATATCTATATCTATATGCTAGGGAAATACTTTCTAATTGGCTCCAGTAGATAGAAGCTATCACCAACTTTAACTACCTTATATAAATATCACTGCACCACCATCGTCTGGTTCTAGATGCACTCATGGGAAGGATGGGGAACTGGGCTATGGCCTTCCCAGATGTTTCTCTACAGGATGTGATCAGGCCCTGTGTGCAATTTACTCCACTCCTGGTATCTGCTTCTTATTTAGAAATGCACCTTAAATGACATTACATTGTTCTTAAGATTTGGTTTCTCATTGATGCCTCTTCCACATTGGGTTGTTTTAAATATGCACACTTGGATGCAGACCTTTACATTCCATGTGGTCCTGTCCAAAAGTAGAGGGGTTTTGGACCCTTGTTCACGATTATATTAAAAGGGACCTGAAGAGAGATGGACATTGTTGAATTTATAAACATCGGATTCCCGAACCAGACTGACTCATGGGAACAGGTTACTCCTGACTAGGGTGGCTGCAGCCGCTAATAAAAAATCTTTTTTCTTTCAATAAATTGCCACTGAGGTCCCTAGTCTTGCCCCCTTTGCCTACCACACCAGGGGTGTAAGAATAACCCTAGTTCTTAAAGTCTTAAAGTATAGGGTTGTTTTATACAAGAAGCTCTACATCCCACTATTCTTGTTGACACTATGGCAGGAGGACTACATGGTGCTAACTTCTTGGTATAGTGGCACTAGCCTTGGCTGGTATAACCTAGTGCTGGTATTGTTTTTTTAGATTAACAGTATGTTTTTTGGCTGCCAGATTTATTGATACCAGCACAGTCTGGCAGTACTAGAGCTGGTTTAAATTTTTTATGTGAGGGAGCAATATGTTTATTTCTGCCATGTGATATCTATGCTGGAGATCAGCAGCAGCAGCAGCAACAGCAATGATTTTGCTGCAGGGGAAAACAGTAGCTATAGATACATCTCTTATGATCTGTGTCTCCTTCCAGAGCTATACAGCTCATAAGAGTCTTTGAAAAAGTCTCCACTAGAGATGAAATGCATAAAATGTGCTTAGTCTTTTGTATCAGATGTTTATCAGTTTCAACATTATCTTCCTGATAGACTCCAATGGTTGCCACATCCCCCACTAGACCCCCTCAGATGACCCTGGGATCAGTTAATCAGTTCACTATTCCAACCCTTCCCCCCCCCATGGACACCCCTGTTAGTCATCAAAAGGTCATCTACTTATTTGTTGTCTGTACATTATATGGTTAGGAAACACTGTGAGGAAAGTAGGATACAGTATTGTTCTTTAAACTTTGCATCTTAGTTGCATCAAAGACGCAGTGAACCAGTGATGCTGGTCTGCAACTTTTATGGAAAAGGAATTGGTTTACAAATGTACAAAGTCGTAGATGAAGCACAACAGAACTTGGCATGAGGAAAAGACTCATTCACACACAGATCTACACATGTTGCATATGAAATTGATCGGTGTAAGCTAGCAATGTAGTATAGTTGTTTTATTTGCGTGAATAAGATGCACATTTTGAGTGAGAAAAACGCTTGGCGCAGCCTAGTTGCATGGGACCTGGCGCACTTCGAGGGACTATTTGGTGCATCTGAAGTAACAGTAAGAAAGGACACAACTGTACCTAATATGTTCTGGTTTCAAGAGGAAATCTCTCATGTAGGGTGGGACCTCCAAACTTCTAGTCACATGGACCCTCTCTGTAAGACCCTATCAGGCTAATTTACTTTTTTTACCTACCTATACTCTTTGGCCTTTCTTTCCCTTACTAGCCAAGTACAAGACAACCAAGGAGTCAAAGAAACACCCCTGTCCATCAACACATGTCGCCACTTAAAGGCAGCACACACAGTGTTAATAGTGAAACATTCTCAATGGCCATGGCCATACAATCATACTAGGCCATGGCTCCTCTCTAGCAAGAGGGCCTGCCAAAAATATTGGTTGTCCCGATGACTAATCCATGACTAATACATGCTTCCTGCTTCGTACACAGCCTGCTATAAAAGACTGTGAACATTGGGCCTGATTTACTAGGGATCACAAATGCAATTGCGATTTTGCATGCCATTTAACTGCGATAGTAGGCCAATCCATTGCGATCGTTATCCCGTCGCGGAACTACACAAGGACATACACTTTATTTAGTTCACATCCATAATGTTAGCAAGACTGCTATTCCATTGGTACAATCGAGTACAATCGCAGCCTCACGTACACTTGCACAAGCTCTGACGTACTCAGAAATTGCTAACTTCCACGCACGCTATGAGTCCTCAGCATGTGTACGGCATTGCAGTGGCTAATTTAGTTCAGACGCCCCTGCAATGGCGTCTGAACGCGCTGGGACGCCTGAGTTTCGCAGACCACCCCCCTGGCCACCACCCAAAAATTACACTTCCTATAAATCACTCTGCGATGGATCTACGTAGTCACTGCAATCGCAGTCCTGATCGCAGTGGCTGGTTCGCGCACGCTCACTGCAATGCATACGCATGCACAGAACAAAACAAACACTCGATTACGTGCGTATTAGCAACTGTGGGGTCTATTTACTAAGCAGTGTTAGGAGACAGAGTGAAAAGTGATAAGAAAGTGATAAGGTGCCAGCCAATCAGCTCCCAACTGTCACTTTTCAAACACAGCCTGTGAGATGACAGTTGGGAGCTGATTGGCTGGCACCTTATCACTTTCTTATCACTTTTCACTCTGTCTCCTAACACTGCTTAGTAAATAGACCTCTGTGTTCCTTGCTGAATCAAGCCTATTAAACACTCTTCCACGGAAAATGTTTAGTAAGTTAAGGAGACAGAGAGGAACACGACTGAGCTCATTTGGGCAGAGACAGATTTACCTTCTATTTAATAATGTAAGTAATATGTGCCCGTCATGACTCCGTCAATATATATCATTATAATTACTGGGGATTATAAATAAAAGATAATAATAATAATGTGGTAAAATGAGAAAATAAACAGAAAAAGCTGTTTATTTATATTATTTTTCTGTCATGTTCCTATTTTTGCATTATTGTGGAAGGATCATCATGTTGCTCTGTATGAAGTATGAGTAGCTGGCTGGACATTTGTATCAGGAAGAGCATATGAATAAGTGCCAGAGTCTTTACCATTTTCTGTGTTGGCACCATCTTTACAAAGACATTGCTGGAAAGATGGTACAACTGGCAGTAAGTACAGGGGGAGGGGGCTTCCACAGTACAGGGGGAGAGGGCTTCCACATGGGTACAGTTACAAATTTGTACTGGATGCAAGAATTGCAGTGTGGGGCCCCCTTGACTCACTGTCCTGTGTGCTTTACACCCATTATAAATATACCACTAAGTAAGCGTCATCTCTGCGCCATCATGGGGCATAATTACACATGATTGCTACGCCAACTGCTCACCTGGCACAAATACTATTATTATGTCACGTGCCACTGAAATATTGCTGCAATATAAGCTTCTGTTATAATCATCATGTAAACACTGAGCGCACATATGATCCCCTGTATATTGCTAGAATGTTCACAATGCACATACTGTGTCTCAGTGTAACAGCACCCCTAATCCTAGGGGGTGTTTTAATACTTCAGGAAGCTTGTGTGCAAATGATCATGTCCCCTCGCTCCTGAAAATATGGCGCATGCATAGAAAGTAACAGGATGACCACAAAGAAAGACATTGCAATTGTTACAGAATGGGCGGCATGGGCATCCTATTATTCATATGTCACTGCCCCTAATTATGACTTAAATGCACTTATGCAACATGTTCACCCAACTCCAAAGAGTTTGTCCTTTGGTCATACCAGTCATTACAGTGCTTATTCTGTCTCTGACTGATCTGTAGGGCACAATATGTGAACGTACGATGATGTCAATTCAGGGTCAACATCCCGGGAAATTAATTTTCACTGGTTGAAACAACCTATTTCCCCCTATCTTGCACACACAATTTGCATTTATATTGCATATAGGATTAGATTTTTTTTCAAGGGATGACGTTCTGTTACAGTAAGGAACATATAGGATACAAACACCAATAAAGACTTATCCTTCTTGTCATGGTGACATTAGGAGCTTTCAAGCCAAGAGATTTTCTAAGCGTGAACTTGAGTTGCAAATGTTTGTACTAAACAATTTTGCACCAAAGCCAAATCATTTCTCCTGAGTATCATCTAAGAAAAAAACTGCTAAAATGTTGCAAATTTCCAACATAATTTATTATTCAAATAAACATCACATCCAAAATTTCCATCCAAAACATTTGCAAGTTTGCATCTAGAACATGTTTTAATTTTGCATGTAAACAATTATATAAATATAGTTTTACTAAGTATATCCCATTATGCAAATTTTTCTTAACTCTTTTTACAGGGGCAGTTTGACCATTTTAGCTTATATATACACAATGGGCCTGATTCAGAGCAAGTCTGCTCTGCAGACTGATCGCAATTTTTTGCATCTGCCCAGGGGTGCAGCTAGAGGGGGAGGAGTCCTCCTCACTGACTCCAGCAGCTTCAGTGGAACCTGCTTAGCAGTGCTGTGCTGTGTGGCTGCAACAGAGGAGGAACAGGTTCAACAGTAGAGATCTCCTCTGGGGAGAGCAGGGTGGATGGATATAGATAATGTGGGAGGTGGGGTAATAGGTTAATGATTTAATGGGGTTAATTAGGATTATAGGATTAAGGGATCTTTTTATGAGACTGAGTGATGCAGTTAGGAGTTTAATGCTGTCTTTATTAAATGGTGGTCACTAATGCTGTCCATAGTATACTGTGGTCATTAATGCTGTCTGTACTATATGGCAGTCTCTAATGCTGTCTGTAATATATGGCGGTCACTACTGCTGTCTGTACTATATGGTGGTAACTAATGCTGTCTGTAGTATATGGTGATCAGTAATGCAGCGTGTAGTATATGGCAGTCACTAATGCTGTGTGTAGCATATGGCAGTCACTAATGCTGTCTGTACTATATGGTGGTCACTAATGCTGTCTAAGTATATGGCGGTCACTAATGCTGTCTGTACTATATGGTGGTGACTAATGCTGTCTAAATATATGGCGGTCACTACTGCTGTCTGTAGAATATTGCAGTCACTAATTCTGTCTCTACTTTATGGTGGTCACTAATGCTGTCTGTAGTATATGGCAGTCCCTAATGCTGTCTGTAGTATATGGCAGTCACTAATGCTGTCTGTTGTATGTGGCAGTCACTAATGCTGTCTGTATTATATGGCAGTCACTAATACTGTCTGTATTATATGGCAGTCACTAATACTGTCTGTATTATATAGCAGTATAGCAGTTATACAGGTAGAGGGTGACTGCTACTCCCTGGAATGGGGGCAGCCGTGATGACTCTTTGGCCTGTGTGATAGAAAGGCTAGCTTTGTCCCTGGAGGCTGCATAAAATCGTTCATCTCTGAATGGGGTCAGAGATCCACATTTTTTTATGGGCACACAATGTGGCTGCCCTCTGAATCTGTCCCAGTATCTTTTCATAACGGAAAGAGCAAAACAATATATACTGATTATAGTGGTTTTGAAAACAAAGTTAATATATAGATCATTATGCTGGCATTCCCTTAGGCAACTTCCCAGAAAAAGGGGCTGATGCTTATTTGAAAAAAAAATGGGCGTACATCACTCAAAAGACACAGAAACAGGCAAATATTTCCACATCTTTACAGAACCGTAGGCCTCTCCAGTAGAGATGAGCAGCTCGGTTTTCCTAAAAACTGAACACACCCAAACTTCCCAGTTCCCAGTTGAACAAAGTCCTGGCCCGGATGGGGTTCTGAGTAGAACTGAGTCCCAACTCGGGTTCTCTCGCTAAGTTCGGAACTCGAATCTAAGGAACGGATCTTGCATATATCGGATTCATTTAAGTCCCTCCCTTATGATTTCAGGTGCTGTGAGGTGGTCAAAATTGATGGAAATGACTTGAAATTAATGTTACCGTTGTTAATAATACTATCAGAGCAAAAACAGGTCCACATTACATGATTTTAGCTGTCTTTACCAGTTTTTAAAGAAATCTAAAATTGTAAACCAAACCAAACACTTGAGGGTGGTTTTGCCAAAACCAAAACACGACAATGATTTCAAACTATAACCAAAGTAAAATCACGAGGGTCTGATCACATCTCTACTCTCCAAAAGCGTCTGCCTCTGAATTAGTAGCATAATCATCAGTGTGTACACGTGACTTAACGTGAAAACGGTCCGGTTCAATGTCTTTGTTCGGATTGCGTTTGACTCACGCACAGTGCAAGTGTAGGTGGGATGTGCTCTGTAAACAAACGTATATTAGCCCAAAAGGTGGTTATAACTCTGCAGACTTTAAAGGATAAATCCCCATTAAATCCAACTTTAGTCTTGTAGAAAAGCCTGTTATGGTTCTCACCCTAAAGAGGTTTTCATCTGCATTACTCTAAACAAGGCTATTAGAATATATCAATAGTATATTTCTGCCACACTTTCATATCCATCAAGAAATACATATTTCATGGTAAACATAAGAGCAATTCCATAAAGCATTTAAAATTCAAGATACAATTGTATGAAGTTATTACCATATATGCTGATCATTTTATACATATATATTATGTATACATTATGCATTCCTTCACGTTATTTTTCAAAAAACAAACACATCAATCCCCCAAACTAAGGACCTGATGCAGACCTGCTCGCTAAGCTGCGGCCGCTCGAACTGACCGATAGTCGCCCGTCTGTGCATGCATATAATTCGCAGTGCGCGTGCACAAGCCAGTCTCAGCGATGGGGAATCGTGCGCTCGTAGTACACTGACTGCCCGCTACTTTGAGTGACAGAATGTACCGGTTGAGGGTGGTAACAGGAGAAGGTGCTTGTGAACGTGGGAGTGGATGTGCGAACGGAGGAGTGTCTGAGAGTCCAAACTGAGTTTTGTGGGTGTGCATAATTACCAAAGATGAGTCCTACTACATGTCACATATATATATATATATATATATATATATATATATATTAAACTAATTCAGAACAGCACACAAGCATACTTTGAATACACTAAAATTTAAATATATATATATGTGTGAATAACTATATAAAAAAACACTTCTCAAAATAA
This sequence comes from Taudactylus pleione, assembly GCA_031769625.1. NCBI lineage: Eukaryota > Metazoa > Chordata > Amphibia > Anura > Myobatrachidae > Taudactylus > Taudactylus pleione. Next base: position 1,636,562 of record JAUIMM010000205.1, read on the forward strand.
TAAGAGGCAGCTCTCATCCAATAAACTGTGAATAACAGAATAAAATGTGACAAAGAGAGCATAGATACCAGGGACTAAGCCCTGTGACATATGTGAAAAAATAATATACCAAGAACTTATCTTGTTCTATTTTTCTCCGGTCACATGACCAACATAATGGATATAGGAAATAAAAACCAGAGAAATAAACATAGTGTACACCATTAAAAAGGAATAAAAATACATTAGAGCTTATCTGTCCATTTAGGGAAGTTAGGGATAACTAGTCTGTCCCTGGTCCCAATGCATTTCGTCCAATGGTCAGGACTTCATCAAGTCCCCTTTGGCGTTCCGGCGTCTGGATTAAGATAGACGTCAGTATTTCGACACCTATCTTAAGTCCCCCGACAGGCATCTCCTGTTGGGATATAGACTGGCGGCATTTAGTCTGCCAGTCTATAAACTGCATCCAGTTTAATACTTTTACACTGTATTAAATAAACCACATTATAACTGTTACATGTAACAACCTGATTGATATTGTGTTCTTTCTTAGTGGAATTAGAAGCAAAAGTTGCAATTCTGCTGTTCCTACAACCCACACACAGACCACATCGGTAAAAAAAACTTTTAGATTTTACTTGTTTAGTTGTGTTCCTAAAGTTTGTGCTGGGGGAACCGCACTTCTCACTAAAATATTTTTGTGATAAGGGTCTCTTTTATATATCACTGATGGCCTATCTAGTATTATTTCTTTTAACACAGGATCAGTTTTTGAAACATGCCAGTATATTATAGTCTCATTTTACTCTATAATCACTGTTAAAATGGTTACATATGAACAAGAGAAATCCTTCAGTTGTATCTTAACTTTTTCTTTCAAAAGGCTCTTACGTTCAATGTTTCCTACATTTAATGTTAGATCGAGAAGGCAGGGCTGCAGGGACCAGGAGGAAGAGGAGTACCCAGACTGTCCTAAGATGTTCTGGAGCAGGTCTGCGGCAGTTATTTGGGCTGGGTGTTAACAGACAATGGGGTTAGATGTACTAAGACTTGGAGAGAGATAAAGTGGAGAGAGATAAAGGGCCTGATTCAGACCCACTCGCGAGCGGCTGTCCGCTCGCAAGTGGGTTGATGTTATGCACTGAGCATGCGCACGACGGAGGGAGCTCCGTCGTGCACATGCGCCAGACGCGACGAGCGAAGGAAAGTCCTTCGCTAGTTGTGTCTGATCAAAGGGGGCGTGCTGTCGATGTTGATTGACAGCACGCCCCCTTTGGTGGGTGTGCCGGGGGCGTGCCTCCCTGACGGGGGCGTTCCCACGGGAACGCCTCCCGTCAGAAGCCGGCCCACTGACATCACTAGTGATGTCAGTGGGAGTGATTTTGGCTCTGATAGAGCCAAAATCACTCGGGAGCTTGCGGTTGAAAACCTCAACCGCAGGCTCCGGCTCGCAGTTTCGATGGTCGCGATGGTCACGACCATCGCGGCCATCAAAATGCACGCTCGTATAGGCTGTGGGTGGTGACCCACAGCTATACGAGCGTCCAGGAGGACGCTCCATTTTCATGGAGGGCGGCCCTCATTCAGAGCGTGCGCTCTGCTCAGAGCGTACGGCTCTGAATGAGGGCCAAAGTACCAACTAATCAGCTCCTGTCACTTTACAGACTGTGTTTGAATAATGACAGTTAGGAGCTGATCGGTTGGTATTTTATATCTCTCCAAGGCTTAGTACATCTACCCCAATGCCTCTAACTGTGGAAAGACTTTACAAGCTACTAAGGAAAATGGGTTTAACAGACATGGAGCCGTATTCAATTTGGGAGCGAAAAGTCCGTGCTGGACTTTTCGCTCCACATCGCTGATTTTCTGGTGATAAAGTATCGGGTGCGTGCCCGCTTTATCCCCGTATTCAATTTAAAAATAGCAAAAACGAGACCCGGCGAATTTGGATCGTCGAAAAAAAACAGGAATTTGCTGGAAATATTCTAGGGACCCCCCTAAAGATGTCCAGACATAGGGGTTCAGTCTGGGTAGCCCTGTTTAGCCCTGCAGAATGTGTTCTGCATTTTTAAATAGCAGCAGCAGGTGTTTTTTCCCAGCATTGCAGAAGTGATGCAGAAGAGCACTTCGCTTTTTTCTTTTCGTTTTTTAAAAGTGTCCCATCAAATTTGGGGTACATGAAAAGGGGTACTAGCATAATTTTAAGTCCCTAAACTAATTTTTTTTTAATTTTGCAAAATGCACCTGCCGTTACTCTGCGCAATGAAGAAAACACATGCCGCACATAAGGGAACCCCTGTGGATTTAATTTGTCTATTTTAAAAGTGGTTTTTAGTTTTTTTTTTCACCCCCCCAAAAAAACATATTTTTTTGGGGGTGCCAAAAAATCTAATTTTTTTTTGGGGTGTCACAGATTTTTTTTTCTTTTTCTTGCACAATTAGTTTTAAGGGGGCATTCCCAAGGGTGCAGGCTATTTTTTTAAGCCTGCACCCCTAAACCCCAAATCTGCACTTTTTTTCACCTGCTAAAGGTAATTGAAAAATGATCCCTGTATTTTTAAAAAGACTTTTCGCACCATCTACGAAAAAAAAAAAATGGGGATTTTCAAGAAACATGCCTAGGACCCTCCCTAAAGATGTCCATACATGGGGGATCACTATGGGTATCCCCATTTTTGCCTGCTGAAGGAAGTCGGGATTTGTAATAGCCACGGCAGGTGCATTTTTGCGGCTATGAAGAAGTGGTGAAGAATAGCACTTAGCTTTTTTTGGGGGGGGGAAAATAACTATTCCTATCAAATTTGGGGTACATGAAAAAAAAAGACACTCCCAGGGGTGCAGGCTATTTTTTCTAAACCTGCACCCCTAAACCCCAATTCTGCACTTTTTTTCGCCAGCAAAAAGCTGTTGAAAACTTATCCCCGTTTTTATATCATTGACTTTTAACACCGGCAAAAAAGTCAATGTAATTGAATTCGGGGATAATTCAAAGAGGCGAAAATGACGTCATCAAATTGAATACGGACAGGTAAAGGTGGATGGAGATAAAGAGCCAATCAGCTCCTAACTGTCATTTTTAAAACACAGCCTGTAAAGTCACTGTTCGGAGCAGCTTGGTTGGTGCTATATCTTCATCCAATTTATCTCTCTCCTAGGCGTAGTACATAGACCACTATGCCTCACCTGGTCAGAAGGAGTGTTGGAGTATACTGTAGCAACAGTATTCATAAGAATCTATACTGGAAGTTCAGTAGATGGCACTTTATCATAAATTGTCACTGTATAGTCTATCTTTATTGTTGTATAGCTTTGTATGTTTCTGCTTAAAAAACATTCTGCAACAATTTTATCTTCTTAATCACAGGTCTTTAAGATAAGACTGTAATGTTAACAGCTAAACAGGCATGTAAGTTTAAGGAATTATAATGTAATATAAGAATTATGACATTAACATATAACCAAGACATAAAAAAAATGTAACAGTAATAAACAAGTGAACATAGAACCATTTTCTTTAGGACTATAAAGGATTTTCTTTGTTATTAACAATAATTTTATAATTTATATGCAGAACTTTTAGTTAGCTTTTGTGTTTTGAGTTAATTGACTCTCGAGCTAATAAATTATTCTTAAATCTGCTTTCCAACCCCATATAAAAATGTTGAGGTTATTATGCGTTTATTCTTTTTGTGCTATGTAATGCTAATGCAACAGTGTGGCAATATATTATCCAATTACTAATAAGCAAAATTAAACATCTGTAAATGTCTGCTTTGTATTTTGTTACTTATGAAATATCACCCATAAACAAGGCAATACGTTGACAGGGAAACGTCTGAGATGAGGAACTATAACACAGGGATCATATTTTCTTGCAAAGGCAACAGCCTGGCAAAGTACAGCAACGCAGGATAAGTGGGTGCCTGGCATAATACTCTGCTAAATTGCTCAACAGCATGACGGCTTTTGTAAACCATATAAAACTGATACCTTTTCAGAATCTTTATCAAAATACTGACATAAATATGGTACATAAAGCTTTTGACATTCTAATATCTTATAGGATAGCTGTGTAATGGGATCGCTCACAGTGATTCTTGAAGATAAGTTATGTGAAAGACTTTTATCTTTAATATGTTGTTAGGAACTTAAACTTTTTGCATATTATTATATTAGTATCATATTGATATAGACAGATCTCCAGATATCTATCCATATTTATATATCTATCTACTGTATCTATCATCTCTCTCTATCGATCGATCTATCTATCTATCTATGCTGGAAGGCGGAGCTCATGAGTGAGCTCCAGTCCAGTTCTGGCCGTGGGTGCAGCAGCCAATGAGAGTCTGTCTGACTCTCATTAGCTGCTAAAACAAACACACCGCCACCGGGTAGTATACGAGTGAACTACCCGGTGCCAGTGGCCATGTGTTTGGTTTACTGTGTAGTGTAGAGCGCACTGCACTAACTAAAACTACTGACCTGGACCGTGGCCCCGAGGGCACGAGCCCCGGCTGCCCCCCCCCCTAGTTACGCCACTGCATGTACAGAACCAACATTGCTGAATTAGTAAATAAAAATTGATAATAACTAATTATGGCATTGATTTAGCCATCCTTCACTCATAATTTACACCTGCTTTCCCTAATCCTATCATCATTTTCAACACTTATGCTCATCATTCATATACCCATTCCCTACTTCACTCATCAATTGCACCTTCTTCCCTTCCTCCATTTATTATTTACAGCACTTTCCCCTTCTATTATTATTCATAACTCCCTTATCTCCTCCACTTATGATTCTATCTTCTACTCATCACCCTCCTCCACCTCTGATACTTAAATTTTCCTACCATCCGCCACCAATCATTTTACATCCTTTCCCTTCTAAAATCAAACCCTTCCTCCAGTTATCATTCACACCTAATTCCCTTCACCAACTTTACATTCATATATTAAACCCCATATCATTATATCTTCTTTGCATCATCCTCTCACCATTCACACCTCATATCCCACATCATTCCATCTTATTTCCATCATCCTCTTACCATTCATACCTCAAATCATTCCATCTTATTTCCATCATCAACTCACCACTCACACCTCATACCCTACATCATTCATCTTATTTTGATCATCCTCTCACCACTAAAACATCATACCCTACATCATTCAATCTTCTTTCCATCATCCTCTCACCATTCACAACTCATCCCTGACATCATTCCATCTCCTGTCTATCATCTTCCCAGTATTCTCACCTAATACCCCACATAATTCAATTTTCATTCCATTATCCTCTCACCATTCACATATCATACCCAACATCCTTCCATCTTCTTTCCATCATCTTTCTACCATCATCCTCTCACCATTCATACCTCAAATCATTCCATCTTATTTCCACCATCCTCTCACCACTCATACCCCACATCATTCCATCTTATTTCCATCATAAACTCACCACTCACACCTCATACCCTACATCATTCATCTTATTTCCATCATCCTCTCACCACTAAAACCTCATTCCCTACATCATTCAATCTTCTTTCCATCATCCTCTCACCATTCACACCTCATCCCCGACATCATTCCATCTCCTGTCCATCATCTTCCCACCATTCTCACCTAATACCCCACATAATTCAATTTTCATTCCATCATCCTCTCACCATTCACACATCATACCCAACATCATTCCATCTTCTTTCCATCATCCTACTACCATTCACACCTAATACCTCACATCATTCAATCTTCTTTCCATCCTCTCACCATACACACATCATACCCTACATCATTCCATCTTTTTTCCATCATCCCCCCACCATTCACACCTCATACCCTACATCATTCCATCTTTTTTCCATCATCCCCCCACCATTCTCACCTAATACCCCACATAATTCAATCTTATTTCATTCATCCCCTCACCATTCACACCTTACACCCTACATCGTTCCATCTTATTTCCATCATCCTCTCACCATTCACACCTTACACCCTACATCGTTCCATCTTATTTCCATCATCCTCTCACCATTCACACCTCATTCCCCTAAGTTACTCATACCCTTCCGTCATCATTCCACACTTCTTGTAACGCCTAAACTGATTCTTTCCATACCATTTTCTCCCTCCACTCATTGACTGCACCTCCATCATCTCCTGTATTTATTATTCACATACATTTCCATCTACAATCACCACCCCTGCTTCTTTACCTTCACTCACCATTCTACCTATTTCCCCTACTCTACTCGTCATTCCCATCCCTTTTCCCCTCCACTCATTGACTGCTCCACCATAACTTACTGTATCCATCCTTCACATCCCCTTCCACTCCCCCAGTTATCATTACACATCCTTTTGTGTCTCCAATCATCAGTCCCCTCCCTTCTCCTACTCTGTTCATCATTTACAACTCTTTCCCCTTCTTCACTTGATATTAACGCCTTCTCCATTCTTCATTCAACCTCTTTCCCCATCTCAACAGTTATTTATACTATTAATGGATAAACTTATAGGCCAGTATTGTTGTGACAAAATCTTTAAAAAAGAACAAATATTGAGAAAAGGATTATGTAGCCCAAGCTGTTTTCCAGATTACAATGAATAAATAACAATTGTCTCTTCTAATAAGCACAGCATTTTCATGTGAAGCAGTCTAAAGCAGTACTATTATCCTGGCTATTTCCCTTTTCACTGTGTTTGTATCCATTAAATCTTTGCTTGTACTAGGAGACAGCTTAAAAGTTTCCCATAGAAATGCCTCATCGTAATGTTATTTTTTGTTGTTGAATTTCTTTTTCTTCTACAAGTAATTGTGCCATTATGTCTATTCTTAGATTACACTTTTCTTAGTTAGCATTCAGCTTTTCATGTGTTATTTTGTGTTTGTGAATCTGGAATAAAAATGTGAATGTTGCAGGTAATGGTTTAAAGGGGTCAGTCATCTCAAACAGATTCAAAATAAACAAGTATATAAATCATTATCTTCAAATTCTTCAGATATTCAAAAAAAAAAATGTGCACCAGTGCATAGTATATCACCCTGGGATATTCCCCGGGACACACTGTTGCGAGTCACTTATATCTTTTGATGTTATTATGATGAGAATACATATGTTCAAAAATAATTAATCAACAAAGATAAAGCTGAAACGTCTCTCCGGGTAATGCCACATTTAGGGCATGTTCTCCGCCTTGGTTTAACATCTGCCGATTGTTGCAGACCATCGTTTTGTGTTATGCATTTAGTTAATCAGTTTATTAAAACATTGTCTTTGTTTTAAGTGGCTTTTAAGTGGATCGTGTTATTGTGTTCATTTAGCAATTTCCATTAAAACTAGACCTGCAAAAAAACACTTCAATAATGTAGACTACACTTGTACCTCTCGCAATCTGTAATCGCAAATTACTTTATGATTTGTACTACTCTTTGTGTACTCATAAATATTGATAGCGCTAACTGAGCCAGAACATTTTGTCTTATGCAATTATATTCACGCTACTGTTTATATTATTCATTTATATTGTGCATGATACAAATACATCTGACAGTTACATGTTCACGTGCAACTTGATTATCAGTAAAATAAAAAAAAATTCTTAATAGTTAATTAATTTAATGAAGACAGGAAGGGTATCTGGTAATTACTACAATATTGTGACACACTCATAATGTATATTTGTTGAGGAATCACTCAGCCAAAGTCATTACTGATATTGCGAAAACATATCTCAACCACATTCTATAGTATATGAAGAACATGTGGGCAATATACTGACAAGGAGTTACAAGAAGAAGGGCAAATCAGCACTTAGACACCACACACAGGGGCACCGGGGGGAAGGGTACTAATTACCCAGGCCTGGGAATATTGGAGGTGCCCAGCGGGGGCCCAGGCCAGCTGCAGAGGGGGACAAATTATCCCCTTTACAGCCTGCAGTGGTGCTTTGTGGTGGTGTGCATACTATTTTAATTGTTTTTGTTTCTGAGGTGGAAATGCCACCCAGATTTGGTCACGCCCACTCAGTACGGCCCTGACCACACTCATTTACTGTTGGAATAGTCTAAGTGCAAGCACACCTGCAGCAGGTCATACCGCAACGAGCCTTGGCAAAACAGGAACACATTATGGTTTCAACAAAACTGGTAGACTTTATTATATGCTTCCAGATTTCAATATGACCTGGCCAAACAAGCAACTCAGGTGCCATGGTCATGACCACCGTGGTGGCGTCTACAAGAGAGTAAAAGAAATCAGGACATACGATTGTGCACATCCCATCATCTGCTGCTGGCACTGGGTTATTACAGTAATAGCTGCACGAAATGATTGTGAAAGTAATCCTTACAACTGTGTATGGGCCAGATTTAAAGTTAAACTAACAACCCTACTGTAGCTCCAAGGGAAACATTTGCATTGCACTGTACTTATAATGACATTTGGACTATTGGTAAAGGTGAGGTCTATGGTGTGTAGCAATTGCTCCTATCTGCTTGGATGAGGGGGATGCCATTGCCTGAAGAGAGCAGGAGACAGACCAGGCATCAGGTGCAGTCCCTAGAAGCCGGGTAGGGCTGTCTGAAAGTTTAGGGTTAGGCCAGGGGGATCCCCCGTCACAGGCCCCCTCCTCTCACTCCGGTGTCCGGCAGCCACCTGACGTGGCTGGCCGGACACCGCAGAATCAATAGTTTCTGGGCACAAGAGTGTTCCCAGGGTCTACTGCGCATGCACAGATAGCCGGGAAAATGGCGAGGCCACCATTTTCCCAGTGATCTTCTCACAGCGCATGCGCAAAATGTCTGAAAAATGGCAGCGGTGGCCATTTTCCGGCATTTAAACAGCGCTGGAAGACCCGATGCAGGACTTCGGAGAGGTAAGCATGACAAAGTATGGGTACAGGGTGTGCGGTGTGGCCCCCCCCTGGCCCCGGGGGCCCGTGTGCTCCACACACCCTGCACCCATTATAGATACACCCCTGGGTAAGGCTGTGCATTGTATTGCGCCAGATGAGAGCTGGGCGAATGGAAGTCCTGGTATCCTACTATATAATGCTGGTGGATAGTTTTGGGTGCTGAAATGGCTCTGGATGTGATGAGAGTCTCAGATCCCATCCTGTCCTCAGGGACGCAATGGAGTAAAGATGCGTGGAAAAGATGCACATGCGCAGTAGTGCAATGTCGGATCCCTTCTGACTGAGCTCCAGTGGGTCCTAGAGACCACTGAGTTACTGTAACTAACATGATGCTGGAGGGAGGCAGCGCAGGAGTGCACTCCTTCCAACATTACTAGTCCTTGCCTTATTATTCCTTACTTTATCATTTTAACCTTACCACTCATTACCTTATCATTCCTTACTTTATCATTTTAACCTTACCACTCATTACCTTATCATTCCTTACTTTATCATTTTAAACTTTCTCATTCCTAACTTTGTAATTTCTTACATTACCACCCAATGCCTTATCATTTTTTAAGGTGGGTACACACCTGCCAGATATATCTGCAGATGATGGTCGTTCATACACACTGAACAACCATCATCTGCGTGCTGCAGCGGGTTGCGCCGGACTGGGGGCGGGTAGGGGGCGTGGCCTGATCACGGGAGGTGTGGCCACGCCCCCTTCGGGAAAAAAAACTTTTGTGGCACTGTGCGGTGGGGAGGGGGGTGCTGTGTGCCCCTCAGCCCGACGCACAGTCAATGGAGGGTGCAATCAGCGTGATCGCTCCCCCCTTTGGCATAGGAGACTGCTCGGGCTACTGCTTTAGCAGCCTTGGACAGTCTCCCAGTGCAGCCCAGCACACAGCAGCGTGTGCTGGGCTGCTGTGGAAGGGGAGCTGTGCCGAACCCGGGTAAGTAGTACCCGCTCGCGGCTCCCCCCTCCCTCTCGGCGCCCCTGTGTAAGGTCGATCGGCTGATCGCCTGTGCACATTTGCTGATGGATAGATATGTTTGCAGACATATCTATTCATTGTCTGTGCAGCACGGCCAATGCGATATGTCTGTGTACGACGTTGTTCATAGACATATCGTCTGTACACACTGGCCAACAGGGGCACGATATATTGGCCAATCAATTGATTGGCCAATATATCGGCCAGTGTGTATCCAGCATTACTTTCTCATTGTAAACCTTACCATTCATTACCTTATCATTCCTTACTTTCTCATTTCTTACATTACCACTCCTTATCTTATCATTCCTTACTTTATCATTCTTTACTTTTTTCATTTGTTACATTAGCACTCCTTAAATGTTCACTCCTTACCTTAATATCCCTTAAGCTGGGTACACACTGGCCGATATATTGGCCGATCAATTAATCGGCCAATATATATATCGTGCCCCCGTCGGCCAGTGTGTACAGACGATATGTCTGTGAACAACGTCGTTCACAGACATATCGCATTGGCTGTGCTGCATAGCCAATGAACAGATATGTCTGCAGACATATCTATCCATCCGCAAGTGTGTACGGGCGATCAGCCGATCGCGGCACAGCTCCCCATCCACAGCAGCCCAGAACACGCTGCACTGTGAGACTGTCCAAAGCAGCAGCCCGAGCAGTCTCCTATGCCAAAGGGGGGAACGATCATGCTGTGCGCTGGGCTGAGGGGCATACAGCACCCCCCTCTCCAGCGCCGCAAATGTTTGCTTTTTTCCCCAAACGGGGCATGGCTACGCCTTCAGCGATTAGGCCATGCCCCCTACCCACCGCCAGACCGTCGGGACCCGCTGCAGCATGCAGATGATGGTCATTCAGTGTGTATGAACGACCATCATCTGCAGATATATCTGTCAGGTGTGTACCCACCTTTACTTTATAATTTCGTACCTTATCATTCTTTACTTTTTCATTTCTTATATTACCACTCCTTAAATGTTCAATCCTTACTTTATCATGTCTTACATTACCACTTCTTAAAGTATCATTCCTTACTTTATCATTTTAAACCTTACCACTCATTACCTTATCATTCCTTACTTTATCATTTCTTACCTTACTACTCCATACTTTATCAATCTACATTAACACTTCTTACCTTATTATTCCTTATTTTATCATTTCTTACCTTACTACTCCTTACCTTACTACTCATCTCCTTATTATTGCTTACTTTATCAATTCTTACCTTACTACTCCTTACCTTATTATTCCTTACTTTATAATTTCTTACCTTACTACTCCTTACCTTATTATTCCTTAGTTTATCATTTCTTACCTTACTACTCATCTCCTTGTTATTCCTTACATTATCATTTCTTACCTCACTACTCCTTACCTTATTATTCCTTACTTTATCATTTCTTACCTCACTACCTTATTATTCCTTACTTTATCATTTCTTACTTTACTACTCCTTACCTTATTATTCCTTACTTTATCAATTCCTACCTTACTACTCCTTACCTTATTATTCCTTACTTTATCATTTCTTACCTTACTACTCCTTATCTTATTATTCCTTACTTTATCATTTCTTACCTCACTACCTTATTATTCCTTACTTTATCATTTCTTACTTTACTACTCCTTACCTTATTATTCTTTACTTTATCAATTCCTACCTTACTACTCCTTACCTTATTATTCCTTACTTTATAATTTCTTACCTTACTACTCCTTACCTTATTATTCCTTAGTTTATCATTTCTTACCTTACTACTCATCTCCTTGTTATTCCTTACATTATCATTTCTTACCTCACTACTCCTTACCTTATTATTCCTTACTTTATCATTTCTTACCTCACTACCTTATTATTCCTTACTTTATCATTTCTTACTTTACTACTCCTTACCTTATTATTCCTTACTTTATCAATTCCTACCTTACTACTCCTTACCTTATTATTCCTTACTTTATCATTTCTTACCTCACTACTCCTTACCTTATTATTCCTTACTTTATCATTTCTTACCTCACTACCTTATTATTCCTTACTTTATCATTTCTTACTTTACTACTCCTTACCTTATTATTCTTTACTTTATCAATTCCTACCTTACTACTCCTTACCTTATTATTCCTTACTTTATTATTTCTTACATTACTATTCATCTCCTTATTATTCCTTACTTTATAATTTCTTACCTTACTACTCCTTACCTTATTATTCCTTACTTTATCATTTCTTACCTTACTATTCATCTCCTTATTATTCCTTACTTTATAATTTCTTACCTTATTACTCCTTACCTTATTATTCCTTAATTTATCATTTCTTACCTTACTACTCCTTACCTTATTATTCCTTACTTTATCATTTCTTACCTTACTACTCCTTACCTTATTATTCCTTACTTTATCATTTACCTCACTAGTCCTTACTTTATTATTCCTTACTTTATCATTTCTTACCTTACTACTCCTTACCTTATTATTCCTTACTTTATCATTTCTTACCTTACTACTCATTACCTTATTATTCCTTACTTTATCAATTCTTACCTTACTACTCCTTACCTTATTATTCCTTACTTTATCATTTCTTACCTCACTAGTCCTTACCTTATTATTCCTTACTTTATCATTTCTTACCTTACTACTCCTTACCTTATTATTCCTTACTTTATCATTTCTTACCTTACTACTCCTTACCTTATTATTCCTTAATTTATCATTTCTTACCTTACTACTCCTTACCTTATTATTCCTTACTTTATCAATTCCTACCTTACTACTCCTTCCCTTATTATTCCTTAATTTATCATTTATTACCTTACTACTCCTTACCTTATTATTCCTTACTTTATCATTTCTTACCTCACTACTCCTTACCTTATTATTCCTTACTATATCATTTCTTACCTTACTACTCCTTACCTTATTATTCCTTACTTTATAATTTCTTACCTTACTACTCATCTCCTTATTATTCCTTACTTTATAATTTCTTACCTTACTACTCCTTACCTTATTATTCCTTAATTTATCATTTCTTACCTTACTACTCCTTACCTTATTATTCCTTACTTTATCATTTCTTACCTCACTACTCCTTACCTTATTATTCCTTACTTTATCATTTCTTACCTTACTACTCCTTACCTTATTATTCCTTACTTTATCATTTCTTACCTCACTACTCCTTACCTTATTATTCCTTACTTTATCATTTCTTACCTTACTACTCCTTACCTTATTATTCCTTACTTTATCATTTCTTACCTTACTACTCATCTACTTATTATTCCTTACTTTATCATTTCTTACCTTACTACTCCTTACCTTATTATTCCTTACTTTATTATTTCTTACCTTACTACTCCTTACCTTATTATTCCTTACTTTATTATTTCTTACTTACTACTCCTTGCCTTATTATTCCTTACTTTATCATTTCTTACCTTACTACTCCTTACCTTATTATTCCTTACTTTATCATTTCCTACCTTACTACTCCTTACCTTATTATTCCTTACTTTATCATTTCTTACCTTACTATTCATCTCCATATTATTCCTTAATTTATCATTTCTTACCTTACTACTCCTTACCTTATTATTCCTTACTTTATTATTTCTTACCTTACTACTCCTTACCTTATTATTCCTTACTTTATTATTTCTTACCTTACTACTCCTTACCTTATTATTCCTTACTTTATCATTTCTTACCTTACTATTCATCTCCATATTATTCCTTAATTTATCATTTCTTACCTTACTACTCCTTACCTTATTATTCCTTACTTTATTATTTCTTACCTTACTTCTCCTTACCTTATTATTCCTTACTTTATTATTTCTTACTTACTACTCCTTGCCTTATTATTCCTTACTTTATCATTTCTTACCTTACTACTCCTTACCTTATTATTCCTTACTTTATCATTTCCTACCTTACTACTCCTTACCTTATTATTCCTTACTTTATCATTTCTTACCTTACTATTCATCTCCATATTATTCCTTAATTTATCATTTCTTACCTTAGTACTCCTTACCTTATTATTCCTTACTTTATTATTTCTTACCTTACTACTCATCTCCTTATTATTCCTTACTTTATCATTTCCTACCTTACTACTCCTTACCTTATTATTCCTTACTTTATCATTTCTTATATTACTACTCATCTCCTTATTATTCCTTACTTTATCATTTCTTACCTTACTACTCATCTCCTTATTATTCCTTACTTTATCATTTCTTATATTACTACTCATCTCCTTATTATTCTTTACTTTATCATTTCTTACCTTACTACTCATCTCCTTATTATTCCTTACTTTATCATTTCTTACCTTACTACTCATCTCCTTATTATTCCTTACTTTATCATTTCTTACCTTACAACTCATCTCCTTATTATTCCTTACGTTATCATTGCTTACCTCACTGCTCCTTACCTTATTATTCCTTACTTTATCATTTCTTACCTTTCCGCTTATTTCTTACATATTTTATCATTGCATACTTACCACATTACCTAACCACGCCTTACCTTGCTACCCCTTACCCTCCTTTACATTTTTTTAATCTAACTCTAAATCATGTCATCAGCCCTCATCTCATTTTAATTGTAAAAAAATATCTTGCATTTCTAGATGACTCTGTATTGTCAAGTGCCTCTTCCCTGATTTCTTAATGAGTAACTGGCTTATTATTATAACCTTTTATTTATAAAATGCCAACATATTACACAATGCTGTTCACGAAGGGAATCATTATACTAACAAATTATGTACAATGATAAGAAGCAGAAGGTAAGCATGCACAAATAAGCTTACAATCTAAGAGATGTGGTGGACACTTGATACATAAAATAGTTGAATAAAAAGTAATATTTTTCCTAACTATCCACCTTAACTTTTCTAAATTCCTGTTTATGGGTCATTGAGTTCTTTACGGAGGTTATCTCAGCTCAACTACAGGGAATTAAATATTTTTGGCAACTGTTTTTGGACTCTACTTCTCATTCATTCACTGACTTTCAAGCCAAATTTAATGTACTTCAGTTAATTTTCCACATGTATTATCAGGTAAATCCTTTAGTACCAGCTTCCATTGACCCCTGATTACTGTACAATCATTTCCAACCCAGCACTAATTGACAAATGAAACAAAACAATCTTCGTCTACCTGTGGATGTCTTAGACGGTATTTGACACTTGTAGAGTATCAAATCATCTCAGATATAAATAAATGGTCAATTTTTCTGATTAGTTTTCAGAACTTTTAGGGTTAAGGCCATTTATTAAAGCTGTGATGCTGGCAAAATCAGCCATCACAACAGCATAGATTAGTTCTCTAAAGAGATGGGGAGATATAAAATTGCTTTATGGAGCGGGTTACAGTCATCAGGTGGACATTTACAATTTTGACATTCATTGTGTCGACAACATAATGCCTGTATTGTTACAATATCAACAGGCAACATGTCGACATTCTCAGAATGACGATGTGTGAAATGATGACAATATCAGAATGTTAACATTAGCGCTAGGCTGTGGGACGGAAGGATTAGAGTTAGCCTGTGGTGGGGGAGGTTAGAGTTAGGATGTGGGGAAAGTGGGTTAGGGTTAGGCGCTAGAGGGAGGATTATAGGCAGGGATTAGTTTTAGGGGAAAAATATTTACCAGAACACTGGAGCATCCGGTGACTCCACCAAAACTGACAGTCACATGACTGACAGGAACCCGGAACCTGACGCAGGACACACTGCTGCCATTTGGAGCAGGTAAGTGACCGCTGGGTCACCGGGGATGATATGTCGACATTCTTACTCTGTGTCTACATGATGAATGTCAAAATGGTCAATGTAAACATTATGGCAATGTCAACATTCTCATGTCGACATATCATACTACACTCTCATGGATATTGTCTGTGTAAGCTAACACAATCTGAAGATGGCATTAGCCCACTTTCATCTATGGAGAAATTCCAGCTTTAAAGGGATCTTGCATTACATGGGCATCAGGGACAGACTGAAGCTGAAGAACAATGTCGGCATCCCTCTGTGCGCATGCACACAGAAAATGAGCATGGTCACGCCTCACAGGCTGTGACCATGCCTCAGTGGGGGCATGGCCACGCCTTACGGGGGTGTGCTGTGAGACGTGGATCGTGGCCTAGTTGCAAGCACTTGTCTCTCTAGGAAAAAAAATCAAACCGAGAAAACATTGTACCATAACATTGTCAGAATTCTCTGTAAACAGGAAACAGGAAATAAAATCTGTAAGTGGAAACACTGCTTCTGGCATTAGTCAGATGGCCAGTCTAGCCCTGGAAGGGCATGCCTAGCACTCATGAAGCACAAGCCTGCTATACACTCCAAACACCCATTCATCATTACGCACACCAGTAGCTATGGAGTGCAGCGGTACATGGGCGAGGCCTCACAACATTCCCAGTACAGGAGAGACATGTCCACAGGTAGTATAAGGAGGGGCTCTAGACTGCACACCCTAATAGTAATGAAAGGTGCCATCATGCTGAGATTTCAAAGTGACATATACAACTCTGTTTTTTTGTATATGTCACTTTGAAATCTCAGCATGATGGCACCTTTCATTACTATTAGGGTGTGCAGTCTAGAGCCCCTCCTTATACCCCATATTGTGTATTTATACACACATCTGAAGCCTGAGATTGCTCCAGTCTAGATTTGCACCCCTCCCCCCACCCCCTCATATGTTTTTAAGCAGGGACCTAGCATTTGACTGCACAAGGCAACAGGCATAATTACAAGTAAGTCCTATTTATATTGTTAGTATCAGTTTATTTGGGGTGAGCGTTTGGGTGTGGGGCCCCCTGAGCTGTTTTGGCTGGACCTCTCCAGGGCATCACCATTTAATACATATAGTCACTTTGTATATCACTTTCATGTTTGTTTAATATTTATGTATTTTTTCACACACATTCTACCCTTATCATTATTATAACACTTGTTAATTACTTTACACACCTGATACCTTAACACTTCACTGTCACCCTTTTTTTCGTGTGATGCCCTGGGGAGGTCTTTGGCTGAGCTGACTTTTGGGGTGCCCTGCGTCCCAGATGTGAACCCCAGAGTGTTAGGGACCTGCTCAATGAGGTGACCTTGATGCTGGTGGGCAGGCCCGTATCAGTGGCCATTGATATGCAAACTACCTCTGAAATTCTATATTATAAATTTAAATGTATACAGTAGTGATCGCATAGTGCATCTGCAACTCTGTTTTTTTTATATGTCCACAGGGAGTGCAGCAGGACTGAGTTCTCAAATCAGGACTGTCCCAACAAAATCGTGACAGATGGACGGTTTGTTTTATCTAAAACCTGTAAATCTGCTGGCGGGATGGAGGTGATCAATGATTTTAAAGAAAGGAAGCAAGACAGAGCACGCTTTAACAAATATTAAAATCTTTAAAATAGTAACCTAATAGTAAATGCATAAGGGACAAATAATTATGACATTTAGACCGTAAACAAGTGAGATACCAAGATCAACAAATTTAGTATTCATCAACTACAATTTAGAGCTCAAGGGGTCTATTTACTAAGCAGTGTTAGGAGACAGAGTGAAAAGTGATAAGGTGCCAGCCAATCAGCTCCCAACTGTCATTTTTCAAACACAACCTGTGAGATGGCAGTTGGGAGCTGATTGGCTGGCACCTTATCACTCTGTCTCCTAACACTGCTTAGTAAATAGACACCTCAAGCTTATAACCAGAGAGGGATAAGTGGCAGCCAATATAAAGACTAATTGAAAAATATATGTGTTTGTAAGTGTCTAAAAAAATTGGTGTTTTATTAGCAGTAAATAAAGCTAATTACTGTACATAGACCGTCCTTATTTGCTGCCCACTGCTTTACACATAATCTGGGCATTCCAGTAATTATATTTGCTAAAATAACATTTGTTTGTAATTATTTTGCCATTTTTCAGTTTGCTCCTTTGCTTGCAGCCTATAATGTTAATAAAACTGGAGAAAATGAAGAAATGCTGGAAATAATGCTGATCTACTGTACTTATGATCACTAGTAGCACACACTGGAACTTTGGTCCTGATTCAGCACGGATCGCAACTGTGGTCGCAGCTGTGTAATCGCACACAATGAAGCTGCAAAAATATGCTAATGTCTGCCACAGCTCTGCCAGCATAGAGACGTCCACTGCTGCTTTCTCACATCCGCAATACCTCGCAGTCCTGCGTATACATCGGTACCATAGGAGAACATCGTCCCCTCACACACAATTACAGCAGCTCTGACCTGTCTCATAGCACGCAGTGAGTGCTCAGGCTGCGAAGGCAATCGCAGTGGCTAATTTATGCACACACATGCAACAGCGTTCCAAGGTACAGGTACTCCTGCGTTTCTGGCAACCACTCCCATGTCACCACCCTCAAACGCTCATGGCCCATCACTCACTCTGCGATGGATTCCTGTCTGAGCATGCAATCGCAGTGCAATCGCCGCACATGCTCAGTTCGCAACAATAGGCTAATCTGCGTACCTGGTTGCAACTGCGATCTGTGCTGAATCAGGCCCTTTGAAATCATTAGTAAAGACACTGGTTTGAAAATCACAATCGGCTCCTAGTGGCCTCAAACAAATGAATGTGTGACCCAACTTAAGAGGTCTCTTTATGAAAGGGACAGTGGCGTATCTATAATGGGTGCAGCACATGGGCTCCCAGGTCCAGGGGGGCCCCGCACCGCACACACTGCACCCATATTTTTTTTAAACTTACTTGTCCGAGGTCCCGCGTCGGGTGTCACTGCTGCTCAGAACACCGGAAAAATGGCCGCCGCGACCATTTTACCGTCATTCTGCGCATGCGCAGTAGACTCCGGGCACACTCTAGTGCCCGGAGTCTACTGATGCTCCGGTGGCTGGCCAGCCGCGTCAGTCAGCTGCCAGCCACCAGGGAGAGAGGAGGGGACCCCGCATGAGGAGTTCACACGGGCCCCCTCCTCTCTCAAAACGCCCCTGGAAAGGGACAGGACATCTAAATACATTTCCACTGGACTTAGAGATTCTTAGGGCAAGTATCAGTGGATTGATGAGCATTGCTCAGCTGCCCCAGTCATTTTAGTTTTTTTGATAAATAGCTGCGAAGAACATTTTTCTTTCGTCACTGCAATTATCAGCAATAGAAAATAAGACATTTTGGGACTATTTAATAAATAGAAATTTAATTTGTACAGTAAGTTCAAATGGATAGAGATACTGGGCTTGAATCTGAGTAGCAGGCAATGCCGATATTCACACAAAGTGCCGATGTTTTGACACTGCGCATGTGTCTAAGTATCTGAAAAGTCGCACAGTGCACGCATCCCATGGTGTGTGCGCACAGAGTCGCAGTAGAGATTGAAACGCACGGTCTCTGCAATGTATTGGACATTTCAGGGTGGTGGCTGGCCAGACACAAGGAGATGATCCGTCTTATAGGCGTGTCGTGGGCGTGTTATGGGCATGTCATGGGCGTCTTTTGGGCGTGTCACGGGCGTTTTGCATAAGTGGTTGCAAGCTGAAACGTCTAATCGCTCGCATTGGAGGCCATAGTCTGCCAGATGGCACCTAGCATGGGGCTGGTGCAAGTTTCGATGGTGATTCTGATGGTTGCGTCTAAAGATGCGACAAGCGGTATAACAACATCTACAGGCGGATAAAGTGAGTGTTCCAGACCTTCAGGCACAAGGATGTACACCAGGGAAGGGCTTATACAAGTATTAACATAAAAATGCAGACACGACTGTGGCAACAGGCGCAAACAGGGACGCCTCTGTGTCCGATTCAAAATCAGACCCCGCTATGAAGAAGGTTATGTGCTATTTAAAATTATGATAATAAATAGATATGTTCATACTTGCTGACGTTCACATTTTTCTCTCCGGGAGTTGCCCGGAGAGGAGATGCTGGTGGGTGGTGGTGGGGGCGGCACCAGATGATCAACGTCATTAACTCCCACCCTCTCACAATAAAATGCAGTGATTCCCGCATATTTGACTAGGGATGGGGCCAAATAATGTGATTATCATAAAATTGCGTCATTAGGCCAACCCCCCTACTCACGGACCCGACGATCCGCGAGAAAATTCTCCACATTCTGCCCACTTCACTAGCAAGTGTGTAGAATGTGGGAGAAGTGCCTACTTTCCCGGGAGTGTGGGGGGGTTCCCCGAAAAATTGGGAACCTCCCGCAGGTCCCGGGAGGGTAGGCAAGTATGGATATGTTACTGCTTTCAGTCCACCAGCTGCAGATTACTTATAAAGTTACTCAGCAGGAAAATACTGTTAAATAATGTGATGCAATGCTTGCGGTGCACATACAGTACATACTGTAATATTAGGAACAAATCCATCTGAGGATGCACACTTGCGCCTGCACCAACCATGTCACAGGGGTGCAATTTGTTTTTTTTTACACGCTGTGACAATATTGCATGCTTCTGCAAGTAGCACACAAATTGGGGACTGCTTTATTTTTACATTGAGAGTTAGTGCCGAGCAAAGATGCACCCCCACCCCAACTCTAAATCTGTCCACACATTTTAAATCTCCACCCTAAGCAACAGGGCCGGCTCAAGAGTTCGAAGCACCCTGTGTCAGCTCTTCAAAGTGCACCTTCACATTTACGCGTGACCAAAAATGGGGGTGTGACCTAATTACCACGGGCCACGTCCCCTAAGTGACGTTATTTTGAGGCATGCCCATGGCATGCCTCCAAATAACGTCAGCCTGGGGGAAGCCTCACTAGCTGGGCTTCCCCCAGCCCTCTTCTGTCACTGAATGGATGCCGCGCGTATGCGCGCAGCATCCATTCAGACTCCGGGGTCCGGCACAGTGGTGGGAGTCCCCAACCTCCCGATTTCACCACCTGCAGGCCACTTTGGCCCACGGGTGGGAAAGTGCTGTTCCGCTGAAATCAGGATGTTGGGGAGAGGTGCGCCCTCTATGGGTGCCACCCCTGTTCAACCGCAATGGTCAAACACCCCTAGAGCCGAGCCTGCTAAGCGTAACATGGTTATGCCAGGGAGCAAAATTGCACCTTTGAGATGTATTGACATCTAACTCCAATGAGACTTATATAACAAAAATGATTACAGTATAAACAACGTAGGTTCCACAAACATCTGCACACAGGAAAAGCCACAGTGTGGGAGTAACAATTGCCTATCCACCAGTTTTTACAGTCATCACAATACTGCACGTAATTTCAGCTCAGGCAAAAATCAATGCTCAGGGAAGCAGCATATTATAATAATATTTGACAAGGTCAGAAAAATGATGCATAATTTATTTAGATGTCTCAGTCCCTCAGGAACAATGACTGGTCATTTTATGGTTCTCAGCCTCTCTCCCTCCAGGCTGTCATTAATGTAACATGTGAGGAGTTAAACCCCCAACCAAACCCTTCCCAATGCACAGATCGAGCCACGGTCGCAGATATAGTTAGATATTTTAATTTCAACTCTCCAGTAAGATACTTATTTTAAAATGTTCTTATTAATACTAGAGATGTGTGGTTCAGTTATCCAGAAATCTGAAACCACCAGAATTTCATTAATACGGATAAATCCGAGTCGCGGTTCTGATTTTTATTTTCGCATTTCCCAATTCCGATTTTAAATCCGAATTTCAGGTTTTGGATTGCATAAATTGCATGATTTTAGCTGTTTTTAAAAACTTTTTTATCAATTTAAAAAAAATATTAATCTAGATCGTAAACCAAAACCAAAACACTTGAGGGTGGTTTTCCAAAACTAAAACCAAACCACGAAGATGAATCCAGATCCAAAACCAAAACACGGTGGTCAGACAACATCTCTAATAAATACATATACAGGTTGAGTCTCCCATATCCAAAATGCTCGGGACCAGGGGTATTTTGGATATCGGATTATTCCGTATTTTGGAATATTTGCATACTATAATGAAATATCTTGGGTATAGGACCCAAAACTAAACACAGAATGCATTTATGTTCTATATACACCTTATACACACAGCCTGCAGCTCATTTTATACAATATTTTTTATAATTTTGAGCATCAAAAAAAGTTTGTGTACATACATGAAATTCATTTATGTTTCATATACACCTTATACACACAGCCTGAAGGTTATTGTATACTGTATTTTAATGAAATTGTGCTTTAAAACAAGTTTGTGTACATTGAACCATCAGAAAGCAAAGGTTTCACATTCTCAGTCATACCAAAAATATTCCGTAATTCGGAATATTCCGTATTTTGGAATATTTGGATATGGGAGACTCAACCTGTACAAATATTAATATAGTTATATATTAAAATTAGAGATGAGCGGTTTGGTTCTACTCGGTTACGTTCGAATCTGAAAAACGGCATCTTATTGACTATCCGGCGCTCGCGAGTGTTGGATAGCCGGTAAGATAAATTTGAACTTGCTCAAACTTGGCAAAAAGAACCAGGTAGAACCAAACCGCTCATCTCTAATTAAAATCAAGATCATGGACAGTAAACTGAAAATGTTTAATTTTTTTTTCAGTTGTAACCAATAATATCTGTATTATGGAAATGTCTTGAGTAGCATTTGTTACTGGCATTCATGTGTGTTCCTTTCAAAGCCAGGTTCTCCTTTAGGCAACCCTCTGTTGCTGCCTCCTCACTGCAATACCCAGCAGTGAGCACACTTACACTTTCTGCAAACATAAAAAGATATAGCACATTCATAGCCCTCTCCCAGCTACCTGTCACAGGCAGCCTTCTAGAGATGCAGGAGGAGTGGTGACAGGTCAGTGGATTACACCACGGCCTTTCTTCTATTGCATCTGTTTTTGAAGAGTGAGACCAAGATTAATAAATAGAGGTTACTGGGAGGCACAGTAAGTGGTCCATAGTACAGCAGAACCCCATCAAGCTTACCTTAACAAGCTACTATACACTATGGGGGGCTACTATTGTCTCTGCGGTAATGGGCCAGTTCACAGATAATGGTATGGGTGAGTCCAATTAATAGTACACACGGTCAGATTTTTCTTCAGATCTGAACGATAACGATTTAAAAAATTGTTCAATCGTTCATATCTGAAGGAAAATCTGACATATCTGACATGTCTGAACGATGAACGATGCGCGTTCCCGATGGTCAGATAACGATATCTGACATCTGATGTGTTTGTAGTCAGATTTAGACGATTCCATTCATTTTAATGCAGTCAAAAATCGTTCATAGTTCAAACCGTTCAGATCGTTCAATCGTTCATCTGACACATCTAACAAATCTGACCGTGTGTATGCACCTTTACTCTCCTACCTGCCATGCACATGTTATATGCAGTACTGGTGCACAGCTTAGTACACTGATTGCCACATAGCGGGAGAACCAATTGTAAGCCACGGAATGCCTGCTGGGACGGTCGGTCGAATGCACTTCATGGCCAGAAACATTGCTAATTTTGCCATAGAGGGGCGCAGGAAAATTAGGGATGCTGGGCTACCATTTTGTATGGTGATGACAGCATGGCGGCACGACCGTTCCAGGTCTGATCTGTAATAACAACAGTAGCCCAATTAGGGCCATTGCCCATTATCTCAACTTACATAAAATTGTAATAAAAAAAATCATACATGTGGTGGCGTGTCAGTATACAGGGGGCCTGATTCAGGGCAGCACGCGATGCCCGATGTTCACAAAGGAGTGATTTTTTTTTGCAACTGCGCAGTCACGAAAAAGCTTTAGAAACTCTGATGGCGCATACGTGACACTGTGTATGTACAGAGGCGCAGTTACAAATGAGAAGCACAGTATTAGGAATGTCTTGGAAATGTGCTGGGCGTTCCTAGGATGTGACAGGGAGGTGCCTTAGTGCACGCTTGGAGATGGTCCATCTTATGGGCGTCTTGTGGGCGTGAGGCTGAACTGGCTGCGTAGACAGACGTTTAATCGCTCACCTAGGAGGCCATAGTCTGATGGAGAATCTGCACCTGCCATAGCATAGCATATAGTCACAGACGTGACTACGGCAAAATACCCTAAACCAGTCGCAGTAACATCCCTAATGTCTGTTCCATCACTATAGTCCTAGGATTTATTAAGGTCAAAGCATGTTCTGCAATCATTCTCATGTGCTTTACCTCCTTCCCTCATCATCCCGCCTCCCCATGTCAGGCAGAGGGGCAGATATAATCAGTCTCAGTACAGCTGGTGGCTGCTGCTGCATCCTGCTAGGGACAGGCTGGGAATGTGTCACTGTCCATACTTGCCTACCCTCCCGATAATCGGGTGCCGCTCCCGACCTCCCGGGAAGGCAGGCAATCCTCCCGGGTGCCGCCCTCCCCTCCTATCCTCCCCACAATAACCCCTGCAACCCCCGCAGTAAAGGGGGCCGGTGACACGAATCGAGTCATTTTGGCCCCGCCCCTGCTTCACAATGCCGATATTACCGGCATTGTGTAGCGGGGGCGGGGCAGAACTGACGTGATCGTGTGGCTCCGCCCCCACCCCGCCCCTAAGTGTGTGTCACCAGCCCGGCCACTCCCCCTTGTCACACCCCTGTCCTGCCGATCTGGCTGCTTCCTCCCGGAAGGAGCAGCCAGAAAGTAGGCAGGTATGCACTGTACCCAGCCTATCACTGCCATGGAGAAGCAGCAGGTGGCAGAATGACTATACAAAGTAGGAAGTGAGCAGGAAACTCAGTTTCATTTAAACGCTTAAACACACCCCCTTTGGCATAAACACACCCCCTTTGGCTTAAACACACCGCTTGTTGTCTAGATGTCTGTCATTCAAATACCCAAGGTGGCCAGCACTCAGTGGGCCTGATTCAGTGGTGCACGTAATGTCGATGTGCACACAAGTGACCAATGCTCTCAGTCTATGCATGCGTCTGAGTCGCAGTGCGCATGTGCCCCGTTGGCTACCACCAGGAGCCGCAGAGCGAATTTAGATGCAAGAGCTGGGGATTTCAGTGGGCAGCGCCGTAAGGTAACAGGGGTCTGGCTAAACAGACACAGGTGTGTCGCTGTCACCCAAAGACACAGTTGCAATGACACAGATGGCCATGTTCACGGATGATTTGTGCCTCAATAGGGTTGGTGCAATGTCCGATGGCGAGACCGATGGCGTTTCTACGCACAGTGGCAAATTAGCACCACAGCCAGTGGGCGTCTCTGTATAAAACCATCGGTGGCGGCATTAGCATAAAGAAGCAGTCGGTCACACTGCGGGAAAGATGTAGTCACGGCTGCAATAGTGTGCACCTCTGAATCACGCCGTGTGTGGGGGACCCAGGGAAAAACTAAAACCATCAGTGAGTTGCATAATATCATTTACCACAAACAGCCACATCACCAGCATCGAACTAGACGATGGGAGGAAGGAGGCAGGCTGCAACAAGTGACGCAAACAGACACATTGTCAGCATGGGTAGCATTGGAGCATAGAGGAAGGGGCAAAGAGGAGGAACAAGTACAACATAGCAGATGCTCCTGCAGGTTCCAAGATTTAAGATTACAGGGAGGTGAATAACAGCGGGGGTGCATAATGTGAACTGGGGGCTCTATGGCATAATGTGAACCGGAAGTACTGTGGCATAATGTGAACTGGGGTCACTATGAGATTATATGAACTGAGGGTACTGGGTGGGATAACAGGAACCAGAGGGGTACTTTTTGTCATAATTTGAACTGAGGCACTACACATTTATGGCAATAGCAGATACAGATCAAGATACTGTATCACCAACACATGCCAAAAACATTGAATATCACTAAACAAAACTTTTATGTTATGACTAAGCAAAAAGTTAAATGTTCATTTTGCAATAATTCTAAAATGTCTGCAGTCTCTCCAGCACCATAAGTGAACATCTTATATTTGTGCCTGTTACAGTGCTCTTCCATTCCTAGGGGTATATTTACTAACATTCGATTTTGCATTTTGAGTGATTTGGCATTCGATTTGCATTTGGGTATTTACTATAGGCCAAATCGAATATAAAATCAAATTTAAAAACAAATTTTACCAAGTACCAGCATGCGGAGGAGGCTTGCTGGGACCTGCAGTTCTAATGTAAAGACAATGGGCCTGATTCAGACCCACTCGCGAGCGGCTGTACGCTCGCAAGTGGGTCGATGGTCTGCACTGAGCATGCGCACGATGGAGGGAGCTCCGTCGTGCGCATGCGCCAGACACGACGAGCGAAGGACTTTCCTTCGCTCGTTGTGTCCGATCAAAGGGGGCGTGCTGTCAATGTTGATTGACAGCACGCCCCCTTTGGTGGGCGTGCCGGGGGCGTGCCTCCCTGATGGGGGCGTTCCCACGGGAACGCCTCCCGTCAGAAGCCGGCCCACTGACATCACTAGTGATGTCAGTGGGAGTGATTTTGGCTCTGATAGAGCCAAAATCACTCCGGAGCTTGCGGTTGAAAACCTCAACCGCAGGCTCCGGCTCGCAATTTCGATGGTCGCGATGGTCACGACCATCGCGGCCATCAAAATGCACGCTCGTATAGCCTGTGGGTGGTGACCCACAGCTATACGAGCGTCCAGGAGGACGCTCCATGAAAAAGGAGCCCGGCCCTCATGCAGAGCGTGCGCTCTGCTCAGAGTGTACGGCTCTGAATGAGGGCCAATGTTTTTAATCTTCTTTTTTTACACCCGCCACCCACCACCCAGGGGCCTAGGCTAGGGGTGCCCTGGAGAGGGGGATCCCTTTATTGGGGGGTCTCCAACTCCCCAGGGATCCCTGGCCTGGGCTGACTAGCGGTCAGGGTTGATGCTGCAGCTGGGGGGCACTCTGAAAGGGCTCCCCTGGCTGTGGCATCAGCCCCCCCGCTAGAAAGGGTCTGGTGCTGGTTCTGGGAATTACAGGGGTACCCTACGCAATTTTTTCCCCTGTAATTCCAGAACCAGGACTGGTTCTCAGAGCCCAGTGCTGGTTGTACTAAGTACAGTGTCCGGGACTGGTTCTGTTTTGGGGGGGACCCCACATTTTTATTCTAAATGTAACTATAAGCTTGTTACAGTACGATACATGCATGCATCTCACTGATGTATGCATGTATCTGTGTGAAAACTACCTGCTCATACTTAAAAGCATGAAGCAGTTCTATGCAGTCGGGATTTGTAGTTCAGTTTGAAGTGGGATTTGTTGCTCGATTTGTACATGAACATGCCAAATCGAACAGCAAATCAGTGTTCCAAACCTAACCAAATCGAAGTTGATTTGGGAAATGCTTCTCAAATCGAATGTTAGTAAATGAGGGATTTGAACTTTCAATTGAGGTGAGCTAAATCGAACTACAAAATGAAAGTCAAATCGAACCTTAGTAAATTTACCCCCTAGTCTTACATTACTGGGCAGTGTACAATCGTCTATTCATTATAACCATATTACTTAAATAATGGTTACTTTGCCTTGGCAGCCATAATAAAATGTTACATTGGGAAACTAAACTATTGATTCAAAAATAGGTATTTTTTGTTTCATGGGAAGACACTGTGGATGTTTGAAGTATTCTTTTTAATATATTAAATATACATTATCAAAACTAAATGTACTACTAATCTAATTAAGCGACTTTCCAGGACATTAAAGCATGGCTTTTCTTTTAATAATGCCCGTATCTTTCTTTAGGCTAGCACTTCTTGCAACCAACTTTGATGTCAGACTGGGGAATCCAGGGATGCTTTGTAGTGAAGTTTGTGCACAAATTAAGAAAAAGAGTTCATACAAAGGTGTGTTTCCTTCAAGCAGAAAACAGCCGTTATTATAATTAAGGTGAATTTCATTTGAGAAACTCTCTTTTTTTAATACAGGGCCTGATTCAGGTCCGGACATTATTGCACAGCTGTCACTACAGGAGACGTCTATAGGAACCAGACACCTCCTGACAACAACAGCAATCCCAGTGCAGTGTCCACAGATGCTGCAACGGGCCGTTATCGTGACCATGGCTGCAGCAGCGACCAGTCTGAGTAAGCTTCAGCTGTTAGCCTGAGAGGCCAGGAAATGATGGGACCTTCTGTGAGACTGGCTCGTCAAAATGAAAAGAACCAAGCAATGGATTTTATGGAGTATATTTAGGTGTATTTACTAAAGTGCGGATATATAGAAGTGGAGGTGTTGCCCATAGCAACCAATCAGAATCTGCGTATTATTTATCTAGCACCTTCTAGAAGATAATAGCTAGAATTTGGTTGGTTGCTATGGGCAACACCTCCACTTCTATAAACTCGCACTTAGTAATTATACTGTTATGAATTCTATGAGTATTTGCTGGTTTTCTCACAGTCCAAAAACACACAGTACTACTGTAATTAGTTTACTGGCTTCTGTGTTTGTGTGGCAAGGAATTTAGGGCCTGTTTCAGAGGCGCTCGCAAAAAGCGAGCGCTCGCTCTGAATCAGGGTGGGCGCTGGTTTTTTTTAGTTGCGGCCTCCTGGCCGCTCGCATAGCTGTGGGTAGCCGCCCACAGCTATTGCGAGCGGCCAGGATGATGGTCGCGATGGTCAAGACCATTGCGACCATCTGGCTTGCGACGAGACCCTTGTGGTAGGGTCTCGTGGCCGCAAGCCCCAGAGAGCTTCTGGCTCTAATAGAGCCGGAAGCTCTCTCATTGACATCACTGATGATAGTGGGGCCGCCCACAAACGGCAGGCGTTCGCATTTGGAACGCCTCCCTTTGTGAAGCCACCCACCTGCCATGCCTACAAAACGGGGCGAGCTGTCGATCAACATCGACAGAAGCCCCTTTTGTAGTGAGCCACGGAGCGAGTGCTTTTTGCGCTCGCTCCGGGGCTCGTGCACGTGCAGTGTGTACGCTGCATGTGCACACTGGGCCACCATCAACCCGCTTGCGAGCGCTATGCGCTTGCGAGCGGGTCTGAATCAGGCCCTTAGACTGTAAGCGCTGCTGGAACAGGAGCTGATGTGAATGATTAAGCGTTACTTACCTTAATTAGCCATCGGGATCTTCACCCCTGCTAGGCTTCTGCTGTCGGGATTACCTACTACACCCCACAGCAAGTAGAGAAAGTTAATTAGCCTACCTTCCCTGTATCTTCCCTTCTAATTACCCATGGATACATAGGTACATACAGTCATTATTTTAATATATGCAAATGAGCTGAGAATCCCATGAGACCTCATATAGTTTTTAACTGAATTTCACAGATGGGTTTATTCCATACTTGCCTAATTTTGAAAAAGTATTTCAGGGAGATTGTGAAAGCAACACCTATGAGTGCGGCTGTAAAGTGGGCGTGTACTGTTACATCTGAGAGGCGTGTCATAAACCTGACTTACATCCATGTGTAAATGAGCCCCAAAGCAGTTAGTAAGATCTACTTGTTGATTAAATACTTTTCAGGGCTTGTTCATGTATTGCGTATTACAAGTGCTTCCATACAAATGGCGATGAGAAACCTTATATAAAAATGCATGTAGCCATAGGGATCATTATGCCTTATAACCAATGCAGAGAAATTGCCCTGATTATACCAATGGAATGTATAGATCTCTGATTTCTTTTTTTTCAAGTATGTAACAGCTTTATAATGGGGGTAAGGTGCAATCAGGGAGATTGCTAGACTCTTCAGGGAGTCCGGGAGATTGCTACTATTTCAGGGAGTCTCCCTGACAATGACGGAGAGTTGGCAAGTATGGTTTATTCTGTCCATGTTGATAAATATCAGCATCATTGAGCTTTACACACAGAAATACAATTTTGACTACATAATAATATAATAATGATTTCCTGTGTTCTTAGAAGAACTGAATTTAGCAATGTCTATGATATTCTGACTTACACTTGAAAACATATAAAAATGTTGGGAGGGACATGGGTGCAGAGAAAAACAAGTTATCATAAACAGAAAAGATTTATCAGCATTTAGTTTCTTAAGCTGCATTAGACAAATTAATTCTAAGCACTTCATGAGAAAACTCAGACATAATTAACAGATGACTAGTTATTAATTGGAAGAACCTTTTACAGAAGGATCAAACTATGGTAGCCTTGGCTCACCAATCAGCACCAGCTGGAGAGATTATAATGATACTGTATATGTTCAATTTGTCAAGTTCATAAATACATTATTTATTTTTTTCTCAGTTATTTATATAGCTCACACATATTCCACAGCACTTTACAGAGAAGGAATGGGTATGTAATATCAGCATTCGGGATGCCTCCTGTCATAATACCGACAGCGGCATCCCGATGGTCGGTATCCCGACAGGGGTCGGGTAAGTACGCTAACCCTTCTCCCTTCTTCCCCTAACCGTAACCTTTCCTTCTTGTAGCCTAACCCTAACCCTCCCCACCCCCCACCCTAACCCTCCCCTTTAGTGCCTAAACCTAAGTCTCCCCCCTTCATGCCCAAACTTAATCCTCCCCCTTTAGTGCCTAACCCTAACCCCCCCAGTGGTGCCAAACCCTACCCCCCCCCCACAGGTGCCTATCCCTAACCTCCCCCCAAAAATACCTAACCCTAACCCCGCTATGCTGCCTAAACCTAACACTCCCCCCCTGCGGCTAACAGCTAAGAAGACCTGGCTTACCCCGTTCGGGATGCTGTCTGTCTAGATTACGGTGTTGATGTTAAGATAGGCATCAGTATTTCAACGTCTATCTTAAGTCCTGTGTCGGGCTTGCAATGTTTGGGATTTAGACCGGCGGTATCCCATAAGCCGGTCTGCTAACTACATCCCACGGAGAATATATCAGTCATTCACATGACTGATATATTAATTCCTTCTTACTCAAACATAGAAGAAGAGAAAGGGAAAGGAGTCATTTATAGTAGGTGCACTTCTCCTCATATATAAATATCCAAATACTGATAATGCATCTATTCCAGCTCACTTATTATTATAATTGTGGTGCTTTATAGTACAGATTGATCCACTTATATTAGCACCTGCAGCAGTACTATCTTTTGCTACAATTCCCTTAGCTTATTACAGCATAAACAATATTAATACTCTATATCTGGGTTAAATTGTTCTATTACAGTATGATGCTCCATGTTTAAATTGAGTCCTATGTACTGTATTATACTGTATATGAGCTAAAGAAAGTCTCAACTGGCTTGTTATACTGTATACATGGAGAAACGCAAGCAGGAAACGAAAGGGCCACCTATTCCTCAACACAAAATATAAGCATCAATGTAAGCAAACTAAATGAAGAAATAATATAGATTTTATTCCTTTTTTACTAAAATACTACACTATTGGCACTATGTTGTAGTTTTCTATCATAAAATGTATATCAATTTAAGTGTTTCCTAATTGATTTGCTCAACTGTAATTCATTATGTTGGGGTGGCTTTTCTATAGGCAGCAGGGATGTAGTAACCTTGCCACCAAACATAAGTCCACAATGAGAATGGGATCTATCTATCTATTCTATCTTAATGCTCTCTATCTATCTATCTATCTATCTATCTATCTATCTATCTATCTATCTATCTTTTCTCTCTCTCAGTATCTATCGATCTACCTATCTGTCTATCTATCTTAACGCTATCTATCTATCTATCTATCTATCTATCTATCTATCTTTTCTCTCTCTCAGTATCTGTCTAACTATCTATCTTAACGTTATCTATCTATCTATCTATCTATCTATCTATCTATCTATCTATCTATCTATCTATCTATCTATCTATCTCTTCTCTCTCTCAGTATCTATCGATTTATTTATGTCTATCTATCTTAACGCAATCTATCTATCTATCTATCTATCTATCTACAGTATCTATACATACATCCCATATCTATCTATCTATCTATCGATCAATCTATCTATCTATCTATCTATCTCATATCTATCTATCTCATATCTATCTATCTATCTATCTATCTATCTATCTACAGTATCTATATATACATCGCAAATCTATCTATCTATCTATCTATCTATCTATCTATCTATCTATCAACCTTTTCTCTCACTCAGTAGTATCTATCTTAACTCTATCTCTCTCTCTCTCTCTCTCTCTCTCCCTCTAGATATGCAGGGCATGCCGCTAATCACCACAGGTGGTACGATAATGGTACAGTGCTATATGACAGAAAAAGCCCTCTGCTGTTAAATGTGCATCTGGGTTCTCTATTTCTCTTTGGAAAGAGTCATTAACTTGACATGATACTAACTGTGCTCAGTCTCCAGCACCACTGAATATGTAATTCTGTTAGCTATTTTTTTGTTACATTTGTTTGCAAAATGTCCCCAGCCTAAGATGTGTATGACATTATAACTCAACACATAAAAGTGCTATACTATACTAATAAAATAATAAAAAAGAAAAGTGTTGTTGGCAAAGCATTTACTTACTTCCTAACCTTTCACCATAATTAACAATTTCTGACATGAGATTAAACAGATGGAGCTTCAAATTACAATACAATTCTAGCTGTACCTACATGACTTTGGTTGTTATAACAGGTGTACCTGTCACAATGTTGTGTATTCTTTTGCATATAAATTTGTTATTTACAACTTACACTATACTATCCATAAATTTGCATATAAATGACCATGTGGCACTGCTGTGACGTCCATTTCAATACTACAGCTCCAGAGAGCTGCAGATAGAGCAATGGGAACAGATTCAATAAGGTAAACTATTATTCCAATGCCAAACCTGATGCCTTCATTTATATGGGCTATATTAATATAATAGCTCAATTATTGATGTTCCAACAGCCAGAGCTTAATAGGTAATGTAGTTTGGCGCTTTGAGGGAAAGGAATCAGCAAAAATCAGTTAGTTGGATGCATTTTACACCTTAGTCGTCAGTTTGAAAGGAGCTTCCCAGCACTACTCTGTGCAGTTGGGGACCCTGCTCCTTCCACTATCTTTAAACAGTGGCTTCCTGATGCAGCCATTCCCCTCCTCACATCCTATCGTTGCCCCTATCATATGCCTTCCTGTCTTTGCGAACACATCACTTGTCTGCTGATATACTCTGTGCTTCTGGGGGACCCTGGGGGAGATATACCAAGCAGTGGTGTAACTAGGGGGAGTTGAGCGGGGCACGTACCCTGGGTGCCGTGGCAAGCCAAGCAGAGAGGGGCACCACAGCCCAGGGCATCGTAATCACACCGCACCCCCACCCCCGCGACCATTGCACCCGGACCGATGAAGAAGACTTGTCATGTAATGAGCAGGTGACTGTAGGGGGAGCTGCAACAGAAACACGCAGCCCCTCCCAATCAGGCAGTCATTCCCATCCTGAGAGCTGCCGGGTGACAGAGGGTCTTCCTTCCCTGGCACTCTCTCAGCTGCGGAGCAGCCAGGTGAGTATTCTTTTTTTGCAAGAAGGTGGGGAGACTGCCACGGGGTGGAGGAGGGGGGTGCATTTGTGTGAATGAGGTGTGTGTATCTGTCAGTGTGTGTGTATCTGTGAGTATCTGTGTCAGTGTGTGTATCTGTGTCAGTGTCTGTGTCAGTGTGTATCTGTGTCAGTGTGTATCTGTTCTGTGTCAGTGTATGTGTGTGTATCTTTGTCAGTGTGTGTGTATCTTTGTCAGTGTGTGTATCTGTGTCAGTATCTGTGTGTCAGTGTGTGTGTGTATCTGTCAGTGTGTGTGTGTGTATTTTTGTCAGAGTGTGTATCTGTGATGGTGTGGCTGAGAGACAACACAGGGGGGGTGGCAATGGTGTGTCTGTGAGACGACACAGGGGGGGAGGCGATGATGTGGCTAAGAGATGACATGGGGGAGGCGATGGTGTGGCTGAGAGATGATGCAGGGAAAGCCATGATGTGCTGAGAGACTAAGCCGGCGGGGAGTGATGGTGTGCTGAGAGACAACGCAGATGGGAGGCAATGGTGTGCTAAGAGATGACGCAGGGGGGAAGGTGATGGTGTGGCTGAGAGACGATGCAGAGCAGGGAGTCGATGGTGTGCTGAGAGATGACGCAGGGAGGCAATGGTCTGCTGAGAAACAAAGCAGGGAGGGAGGCAATGGTGTGGCTGAGAGACGATGCAGGGGGGAGGCAATGATGTGGCTGAGAGACAACACAGGGGGGAGGCGATGATGTGGCTGGGAGATGACGCAGGGGAGAAGGTGATGGTGTGGCTGAGAGACGATGCAGAGCGGGGAGGTGGTGTGCTGAGAGACGACGCAGGGAGGGAGGCAATGGTCTACTGAGAGATGAAGCAGGGAGGGAGGCAATGGTGTGGCTGAGAGACGATGCAGGGCAGAGGTCGATGGTGTGGTTGAGAGATGACACAGGGGGAGGCAATGGTGTACTGAGAGATGATGCAGGGGGGAGGCAATGGTGTGGCTGAGAGACGATGCAGGGGGGAGGTGATGGTGTGGCTGAGAGATGATGCGGGGGGAGGCAATGGTGTGCTGTGACAATGCAGGGGGAGGCAATGGTGTGGCTCAGAGACGACGCAGGGGGGAGGCGATGGTGTGGTTGAGAGATTATGCAGGGGAAGGTGATGGTGTGCTGAGAGATGATGCAAGGGGAGATTGTGTGGCTGAGAGAGGCAGGGGGAAGGAAGTTACACAGGGGGAAGTAGTCTGGTTGAACTGCTGTTGGATGATGATGACCTTCTTAATATTCCTACACAAACAAGCATCTTCTGGACGATGTGACCTACATAAATAGTGAATACCGACTGAATACGCCGTCTTCCCAGGGAGGATACATTTCTTCAGAGGTTCCATGTTGTGAGAAACTACCGTATAGGTAAGGTGCATATAGAATTGAAAGGAAACCCTACTGCTGCAGGGAAGGAGCCGGGCACCTTCTGGTAATAAAATCTCAGCGGGCGTCCGGCTTCGAGTCTCCTTGTGGCACCGGGCTGGAGGACACTGGCGGCGGGTGCAGCAGCACACCCAGTGCACGTGAACCTCCAGCCCCTCCCTAGTTGTGGCCAACGCACATCATTAAGCGATGTGCATTGGGAAAAAAACTGACTGTGCGCCTACATTGGAACTCAGCTTTCGATGTTTTGTCTTCAGTGGTGGAATTCCATGTTTCTTCGCAATCAATGGCAAAACAATGACCATTGAAGGCAAACCATTGATGTGCAGTTTTGCTCATACCTAGAGGACACCAGCTGAATTGGAACTACTGTATGTGTTGGTTGGTAGCTGAGGCATTTTACCTTTGCAGTGTTAGGGAGTGACAGAATATAAGTGGCCTAGTTGTGTGTAAACATTAAATCCCAGCCTAGTTCCATTCCCA
Organism: Taudactylus pleione; assembly: GCA_031769625.1. Classification (NCBI taxonomy): domain Eukaryota; kingdom Metazoa; phylum Chordata; class Amphibia; order Anura; family Myobatrachidae; genus Taudactylus; species Taudactylus pleione. The sequence goes on from JAUIMM010000205.1 coordinate 1,671,705, forward strand.
CACCACCCTTCACTTCATCTGGCAAACGCTTAAAGATGGCCACAAGACTAAAAGATTATCTTTCCAATCAGTCAAGTAGTTGGCTGGTTGGAATGAAAATGTTATAATGTATGGGAGCAAATTACAATCAGCCGTTTGCTCCTAAACGCCAGAAAACAGACAAAAAAGGTAGATTATACAAGTTGGTTAAATCCCTTTGATATAACCAACTTGTCTGAATGACCGTTTGCTCCCAATGCTGGAAAATAGAAAAACGCTAGATTGTTCTTTGCTCCCATACATTGATGGGTATGAAACATAAGCTTTAAATGTCTGGCCAGTTCTAGGAACATTGGGCCAGATTCTGAGGTGGACACTAAGCAGTAGTAGCTGCGACTTCTGTCGCAGCCTCTACTGCGGAATTCTGCTAATGCTGCAACCGATGGGCTGCCACAGTCTTCAGCTCTAATCCGCCATTGTGCGCACAAATCGAGAGAGAACATTGGCCACCCCATCGGACATCCGAGCAACTCTATGGTTGCTCAGAATGTCCGATGGTATTTGGCTGCCAGTGTCAGTGCAGCTGTGTCTTCCAACGCAGTCCCCAGTACCGGCACGCCCACAACACGCCCACCAACTCAACCCAAACCCAGGTATGCCTATTGGAACTGCATGGATCTCCATGCTGTTCCGATCATGACCCAATGACGGTAACCATCAGGCACTTGCACACAATGTTTTACTTGCGTCCACCTAAGCGTAATGAAGCCCAATGATATTTACTATCTTCCATCCATCATTTGTATTTATGCTAGTTTAACTACTGTATATTGATTTTATGCTATCATAATTCTGTATATACTGGATTTAAAGCTACTGCACAATGATTTAAAATGTGAAGTTTTGTCAGCCTGGCCAGAATTTCAAAGCCTATATTACTTGCAGATAAGAACTACCACTGTACATTAAGTCATGTACAATCCAATGTCCAATAAATAGGCAATTACCGAACTGATTGTTCCTGATTCAACACTTTCTGGACAGAATTGATACTGCATTTTTCTGCCAAAGATGAGACTCTTGAGAACTACAGTATAATCCACCTGCCTGAAATGCTTATGTTATTTATTTTGCACAATATTTAGCTACATGTATACTATGCGCATTAAAAGATAAGTTTGAATCCTACACTATCAGTGCCTCCTCGGCTTCTTGCGTGATTTCAGGAGTGCAGCTATCAGCTGCTAATGTCAGTCATTTGTAATGTCTTCACATCATTTCTCCTCCGTATGGATAACATAAATATAATACCAGATAAGCATTTCTCTATTTCTATAATGTGCTGTATAAATATTTAAACTCATGCACTAAAAGGGGCCAATTCAAAGTTGAATGCAAGTCATCAACAATTATACCTAAACTCTGTGCGTGTAACTAAATGCAGGGGATGGATACAGGATACCAGCAGCCAGAATCCCAACGCCAGCATCCCGACAGGGTTACAATCCCAACAGTAGGGGTTAAGTATACTCACTTCCCCTACCGCTACCACTAACCCTCCCTTCCTGCAGTCTAAACGTAAGCCTCCCCCTTTGTGCCTAAACCTATCCTTCCTCCTCTGCAGCCTAAACCTAGCCCTCTCCCTAGTGCCTAACCCTGCCGCTAGTGCCTAACCCTCACAGTCCCCCCAGTAGTGCCCTTATACAATGCCCATTATGCTGTGCCCCCGGTAATGCCCCATATGCTGTGGTAACGGGGGGGTGGTCGGAGAAACGCAGACGTGTCTGTCCGTTTGAACGACATTGCACGGGCGTGCATAAATTAGCCTCTGTGATTGCATACCCAGCCTGAGTACTCACTGCGTGCAACGAGGTTAGCAAGTTAGAGGTAAGGTCAGGGCTGCTGTAATTCTGCGTGAGGCGTCGATGGTACTCGATGTTACCAATGTTTATGGAGGTTTGTAAGGTATTACGGATGTGAGAAAGGGGAAGTGGGCGTCTGCATGTTGTCCGTGTGAGTGCTTTGTGATTGCAGGCATTAGCACACTTTTGCAGCAAACCTACATGCATGATTGCAGCCGATATCACATCAGCGATCCTTGCTGAATCAGGCCCTATGTCAGCCCGCTGTGGGCTGTGATTCTTTTTCCAAACATCTTATTGTGGCCTAAGTTTTGCATTATAGTTGGGATGTGGATATCTATGACTTATTGGTGAATATTATTGAAATGACTGAACTCAACTTACCATGTGTGAGAAGTAATATCACACTGTGTGCACCTTCGCATATTTTACTTGATAGATTATTCTGTTTTAGTTCAGTGATGGCTTGCAACGAGTGGAGGCATACAGCAGGGGGAGATGTACTAAGCCTTGGCTTGCAACGAGTGGAGGCATACAGCAGGGGGAGATGTACTAAGCCTTGGCTTGCAACGAGTGGAGGCATACAGCAGGGGGAGATGTACTAAGCCTTGGCTTGCAACGAGTGGAGGCATACAGCAGGGGGAGATGTACTAAGCCTTGGCTTGCAACGAGGGGAGGCATACAGCAGGGGTAGATGCACTAAGCCTTGGCTTGCAACGAGGGGAGGCAAACAGCAGGGGGAGATGTACTAAGCCTTGGCTTGCAACGAGTGGAGGCATACAGCAGGGGGAGATGTACTAAGCCTTGGCTTGCAACGAGAGGAGGCATACAGCAGGGGGAGATGTACTAAGCCTTGGCTTGCAACGAGGGGAGGCATACAGCAGGGGGAGATGTACTAAGCCTTGGCTTGCAACGAGGGGAGGCATACAGCAGGGGGAGATGTACTAAGCCTTGGCTTGCAACGAGTGGAGGCATACAGCAGGGGGAGATGTACTAAGCCTTGGCTTGCAACGAGGGGAGGCATACAGCAAGGGGAGATGTACTAAGCCTTGGCTTGCAATGAGGGGAGGCATACAGCAGGGGGAGATGTACTAAGCCTTGGCTTGCAACGAGGGGAGGCATACAGCAGAGGGAGATGTACTAAGCCTTGGATTGCAACAAGTGGAGGCATACAGCAGGGGGAGATGTACTAAGCCTTGGCTTGCAACGAGTTGAGGCATACAGCTTGGGGAGATGTACTAAGCCTTGGAGATAAAGTACCAACCAATCAGATCCTACCTATTATATTTCAAACACAGCCTGGAAAGTGACAGTTAGGAGCTGATTGGTTGGTACTTTATCTCTATCCACGTTCTCTCTCTCCAAGACTTAGTACATCTCCCCCACAATCATATTCTAATGATACATCTGGAATTTCACTGTTTGAATCATTTTACAATATACAGTATATTTATTTAGCCTAGGAAATACATTTAGTTTATTGTTGTTTTATTATATAAATTCATTTTTTCCATTTAACTATTATTACAAATGAGCATTTTCACTAAAATGCAATGAGAGCCTGTGCAGTAGGTTCATGTTAACACGGGAAGAGATACAATGCTCACATCTTGCGACTCAGCATCTGATCTTTCCTACAATTTAAGAATGGGCTCTGATATATGTCATATAAATGTCCGTGTGTTCCTGCAAGGTGGATTCAAGTATACAAGTATATTAAGAATATTTCCTATCTGGCGGTTCATTCCTGTCTCCTCAGGCATAATACCCCGGGAGAGAATATAAAGGGAGAGCAACATTTCATTTAGAACATTGCTCATACTCAAAGCAATGGCCATTATGATAAGGTGCACGGTACTGAGCGAGTCCTGAGACTCGAAATGAGAACTTTCTGAGTTAAAAATGCTTCAGAGTCTGACTTTATTAAGATACATTTTTTCTTATATTCCTTACAACTACTGTACTTAAAACTGTTCCTTCTGGCTGTCATTGCACGCTGTAAAACAGGTCTTGAAAATACAATGTATGACTGTCTGGCTTTTCTTGTGAAGGAGAAGAGATTTACAGCAATAGAGAATGAGGTATGAGCCTACAGTATAGGAACAGTGGCCGGAAAGATAGACAAATAATTTAGTAACAGAAAAGTTATGTGCTAGTAAAAGCTATCACCCTTTACAAGAAAGATAGACCAGACAGGACAGAGAGATAGGAAGGGATAGACAGACAGGACAAATAGACATGACAGACAGCCCAACAGACAGACATACAAATAGACAACTTAATGACAAGGAAAATGATTTAATTGCCAATTAACTTATGATCCTGCTGCTGTTACTGATATGTTACTGGCAGGTTTATTCTTAGTGAATATGACTCAGAACTGAGAACCTCGTTATATTCAGCCATCATTTGTCTATTAGCCAATAAGATCACCGGAATGGTGAGCGGAGCCGGAGACGCAGATCTTGTACTGTAGGAGATAGTGTCAGCACCCCCTGCAAGCAATACATTTGCACCCTCCTACAAATATGTCTTCTTGACATGTCTCTTTGCAATGATAAAGCTTTCTGGGCGCCTCACCTCCATCAGGGACAGACAGCTGCCAGCTGTCATTGTCTCTCTCTGTCTCACTGTTCGTGTCCTCCTCCCGACCGCTGAGCAGCTCGTCCATATCGCCTATTCTTTGGCACATGACATACCGAGCGTGTGCGTTTGCGCAGCTAGACATCATTGGAATTGGTATGATATATCCCAGTGGCTCAATAGCCGCCGGTTCAAATCCCAACACTGGAAGCCATAAGTGTGAGGAACCCGACTGGGGAGGAAAGTACCCTAACCCTAACCTCCCTAGGGCGTGCCTCACCCTAACCTCTCCTCAGTGTTGCCTAAACCTAACCCCCCCTTCCTGCAACCAAAACCTACAGTATGTCTACCATGCGTGGGTGCCTAACCCTAATCTCCCCCCAGGAAAGCCTAATCTTAACCCGCCCATCCCCAGGCTAACTAAGATACACCCTAGCGTCCAGACGAAGTGTATTCCGGTGTTCAGGATGCCGACGCCGGTATCCTGATCCCATTCGGGATAGCGGCGTCTGCATTTTGCTGGTGGTTGGGATTCCCGGCATTGGTATATTGTAAACATCCCACATCATCAGTGAGTTCAATCCTTAATTATCACAGGGGATTAATGAATAGACCCCATAGTCATAACCTTTTTATTTTTGCAAATTCTAATTTTTTATTTTTTTTTGCTGGAAGTGGACAATTCACCCAATTATATTTTGTATAGTGGATAAATTCCAGAGACTCTTTTGTGTGCTTCTTAATAATTCAGTATATAGCAATATCCATTTTCTTTTCTAAACTATTATTTAAAATGTCTTGTTTTGTGATAATCTTCTTGCAGTACAGCTTGGGGGACTAATCTAGTGACGAGAGTGTTTTATAACATCACTGAAGGTGTAGATTGTTTGTGGTTGTTTTTTTCCCTGTATGCCATATTTAATATGTGTTCACTTACAATACTGTTGAATACAATTTGCTGTACCAATAAAATATAATAAAAAAGTCCTGTAATCTCTACATAAAAATGAGACTGCTGTATCTTAAACAAATCTGTCACCAGTTGTATAAGAGGGAATTACTGTGAAATTTAACAAAGAAAGAAACATCAACTCCCCCTTAGTTCACCTGGACAAATATCCAGCAAGCAGAGGCCCTGATTCAGAGCCGGACGCTATTTGCGCTCGCTCGTTCAGAAAAAAGGGGTGGCTATTCAAATGAACCGTTCGCTCTTTGCGGTCTGTTCATGCCTCTATGTCTGAACGAGCGAACAAAACTTGCGGTAGTTTTTTTGGAAAACTACGCCCCCTGGCCGCTCGCATCCTACGTCATGTCCGCTACTTATTAGATTTATTCGAGTACATCGACCAGCGTATGAACTGCTCACTATTCTTGTGGTTGGTTTTACCTACCACAATCTTGCGAGCATTTCTGACTATATAATAACCCAGTGACGTGGTCAATGACGCTGCTGTATTAATTATGCACACCCATAAAACGCCCATTTTGACCTTTAAGCACGCCTGCGTTCTGATCTCCACTCCCCGTTTTCAAGCACCTTCCCCTGTTACCACCCACATACGCCTCCTCCTGTCACTCAAAATATCAGGCATTCGCTATTTAGCGAACAAACGATTTTCGGCTGACTGGTTCGCGCATGCGTATTACGATCCATACCCATGCGCAGTTGTGCAAACATCGCTCGGAACGAACGAGCGGCCGCTTACGAGCGGCTCTGAATCAGGCCCAGAGTACTTAATATGTTAATAAGTCTGACTAACATGCTAATGACTCTGTGGAGAATCACTCTTTTTGGTGGATTGCAGAATACTGCCCAGTGAGTCACCAGACACTCTACTGGACAAACCAAGATCAGGAAGGAATTTTTTCTGGGTAGATTATTAAGACCCTCCAACATGATCCCTTCCATCAGGTACAGAATGCTCTGTATCTGGACTTCCCTCTCAATTTATGATTGCAGTCACCTGTGTTGAAACATCTTTATCATCAATGAAGTAATTCAACACCGGTGACTGAAATCATAAATTGAGGGGAAGGTCGGGAGCAGAGTATTTTGTAACTGATGGAAGGGGATCTTTGAGGGTACGGATGATGGGAAAGTGTACTTCTTCACTAGAAGTTTGCTTAACTGCAAAACCAATGCCTCAATATCCTTATCATTCCCTTACAAATTGCATCAAAGAGGAAATGTAAAAGAATATAGTAAAATCACTTGAAAAGTAACCAAAGGGCAAACATGGCATATGCTCAGCTGTTATGTACCATTGAAAGAAATGAAAGGGTGGGGATAAAGTACCAACCAATCAGCTCCTGTTACTTTACAGGCAGTGTACATGTACATAGACATCTCAGTATAACATACTGTAGGGGGTCTATCTTTGCATGACCTACAGTAAATTATGCAGATTAAGTGTAGGGTTTAAAAAAAATTCAGTAAAATTACATTTAAATCATCTCCCACATGCACTAGCAGCTCATGTGGTAACAGTTCAAAATGTGTCATGTAGACTTTCCAAGTGCCAACTAAAGCATGGTGTATTTATAATGTATGCAGTGACAAGGAATGATAATTGGACACTTTTCCACAATATGTATTCTTGCTCCAAGGCAAATGTAACTTAATAATTGATTTTCCAGTAAAGTATCATTTGGGGGTGGTCTGTCAAGAAGAAGAAGTTATGAATTTGATATATTGTATCATTTTAGCTTTTCGTATGACAAGGCCGTTTTATGCACTTGAATCTGAGGATAAATAGCAAGATAAGTGTCAAATCACACATTAAGCAACTGCCATGCCCACACTAACAAACAAGCAAATATAAGGGAAGAGAGCTAAAGCGAGGCAAATACACCAATGCTTTGCCTCAGATTTATAGCAGTGTGAGAAATCCATCTGCTCCGTTCCCGAGCAATGTACTGTAAAAGTAAAATAATCACATGAACAGCATCAGAGGAAGAGGTGTCTGTTTCCCTGGTCAGAATTACCGTGTCAGATGGGGGTAATATGTCAACCAAGGACAAAAGAAATGGTACTGTTTATTGTGCCTTCATTATTAGATTGTGAGCTAGAGGATAATCACAAAGATTATTTACATTGTTTGGTAATGTACTGTATTAGAATATATTTATGTAAATATACCACTCCAAAAGCAGCTTAGGTGTTAAGCTGCATACACACACAACGATTTTGTAAATGAACGATTTTAGTGAACTATTTTTTCCCTTGGAAAAATGAACGAAAATCGTTTACAAAAATCGTTCATTTACTAAATGTAATGAACGATTCTTTTTTAACTACAACGATTTTTGCATATTCCCTTACTGACAATCGTTGAGTTGACAAGTCTGACTGAACTACAAACTGCAAACGTGAATGCGCACGAACGATAATCGTTCATCGTTTGACTCAGAAAGTGAACGATTTTTTCAAACGATTATCGTTAAACGATATCGTTTAACGATAATCGTTCACAAAATCGTTGTGTGCGTATGCAGCTTTACACAGTAATATGAATCCACACAAATAAAAATAGCATGCTTTTCTATTCTCTGTCTGGGAGACTCACGAATTTTGGTGAGTTCCAGTGTCAGACTGGGGCATAAAGTACCCCCACGGGGGAATGCAGTGGTAGGAGGAGCCCATGCCTAAGGGGTGTGACCAGCCACCACAGTGGGTGTGGCCAGCAACCACAGAGGTCATAGCATGCAGATAACAAGGATACTACAATACCATGCATGGTCTCGGCCTCTTTATAAATATATATAGTAAATACTGATAGTTCATGCAGTATAATCTACCAAATTGTGGACTGTAGTGAATACACCTTAGTCCAGGAAATACAGTATAATGTAAGAAATGTATAATAATAAACCACATTAATGCACTCTACATATGATAGGGGACACACCAGCCAGTGACTAAGGGGTCTATTTACTAAGCAGTGTTAGGAGACAGAGTGAAAAGTGATAAGAACGTGATAAGGTGCCAGCCAATCAGCTCCCAACTGTCATCTCACAGGCTGTGTTTGAAAAATGACAGTTGGGAGCTGATTGGCTGGCATCTTATCACTTTCTTATCACTTTTCACTCTGTCTCCTAACACTGCTTAGTAAATAGGCCCCTTAAACTCAATAAGAACTGCATTAGGTATTATAAAGGCCAAATTCATGCCATTGTTAACAAAATAATAATAAAAAGATTAAATGATTTAATTTATTACCCCTGGGATGACTTAATTTTTTGTTACATTTTAGATTGTAATATGCTCTTTTCTAAATGTTATTTTCTCACATGAATACATTAGATCTGTTAAATCAACCACTAGGTTTGATTGGCAAGAGGGCAGATCTTGGTGTAGTTTCTAAAGAAGTAAACCAAGCACTCATGTTCATCCACGTTTCTATTCTACCTGGTAACTGGCCCTCTAATAGAGCATTAATGTATAATTTCAATGCACGGTCTGGAACCTGACGGGAGGGGACCCTCAGGCAGTGGGACTTACTGGGGATTTACTCTCTGGGCCAGTCTGACCCCGATGAGTTCCCCCCAGTCTAGTAGGAGATGAAGCCAAACTCCCGGATCCCGCCTATTACCACTATGTAGTGGTCAGAATGGAGACGCATCACATCATTAGGCCAATGCCTTAACTATGCAAGTTGCATCACTACAACCTCACACTAGTTTTGCTACAAATTTATATGAAGACACAAAAAAAATACGACATTCAAGAACTTTGGCATTACAATTTTTATACCATTTGAACATATTTTCAACCAACTTCTTTTGCTTGGATCAGTGATTCTCAACCTCAACCCTCAAGTTCACCCAACAGGTCATACTTTGAGGATTTCTGTCTGTGGAAGCAGGTGGGATAATTACTGACACAGCAACTGTGAATGATTGACCTACAGTATCGGTGGTACTTGAGGACTGAAGTTGAGAACCACTGGTTTGGATCATCAATTAAAGATTTGTGAATCAATGTCTGCAAAAATATAACTGTCCTGTTAACTAAATGGGATACATTCAATTTACATTGGCTTAATTTGCTGTTATATGTCTCCTTTTTTAATACAGTTTTCCTTTCAAAAATTGTATTTTAAAGGCATTTTTAGCAATTCCTCTTTCCAGATAAATCTATATGAAAAAGAAAACTGCAGAACCATAAAAAATATGTCTTTTGAACCATGCCAAATCTTTTTTCTCATCTTTGAAAATAGCAACTGTTACAATAAATGTCTAATTAATAACAAGTATGACATATATCACATTTAGAGGGGATGTAATTGGCATCCCAACGGCTGCTCAGCATAACGGCACAAGCATCCTGACCGCTGACATCCTGACGGTAAGTATGAGGGTTAGTGGGAGCATTAGGTTTAGGGTTTGGCACTAGGGGGAGGGTTAGGTTGCGTTTAGGGTTAGGCTGCAGGAGGGGAAGGTTAGGCTGTCGGGGGGAAAGGTTAGGTTTAGGTTGATGGGGGGGAGGGTTAGGGTTAGGCTGTGGCAGGGGAGGGTTAGGGAAAGGGTTAGACAACTTACCTCCAGGTTTCAGCATTGCAAACCAGTCAGGATTCCGGCGTCAGCATTCTCCCCGCCGGTCATGTGTGCGCCGGCTTCCGTACCCAACCCCATTTAGACATCTCAATGAAATCAGTGTATGTGTGTACACTATTTCTGGAAAAACTTCCTTTGAAGGCACTCTAATATATAATAATAATAAAAATAATAATCATTATTATTATTATTATTATTATTATTATTATTATTGTTATGGTTATTATTATTATCGTTATTATTATTATTATTATTATTATTATTATTATTATCGTTATTATTATTATTATTATTATTATTATTATTTTTATTCATGTTGCATGAAAGAAATGTGAAAATACTACCAGGTACAGCTCCTCTTGCAGGTGGCAGATGGCTGTTTTGACAAGTTTTATGGACCCCTACCTTTGCCCCTCATGTCTCAGTTTCAGTTCAGTCGATATGGTTTACTGCTTTCTAATGTAAAACCATCACATGACATGCTAAGAACTGTGAGCCTGTGGTGACTGTGGGCCTGATTCAGAGGTGAGCGGAAATCCATCTGCGACTGCCAGTAGCGCACGCAGGGGGGGGTTTCTGAGTACCCAGGAACCCACCCGACAGAGGGGAGAGCAAGCACCACCATGTTATAGGACCCACCCCTCGCATCAAATTGCCGTGATTCGCGGGTCACTGGGGAGGAGGCAGAGCCAATATGTTGCAATATAATCAGAATTGCATCAATTGGCTCTGCCCCCTCCCAATTGACTCGTGAATTGCGGCATTTTGCAGCGAGGGGGCAGGGCTATTTGACATGGCGCCTGGTCCCGTCTCCACCTCCAACCTGCAGCTACTGCATGGTAAGGTTGAGTGTGTATGTCTGTAATGTATGTGTGATATATATGTGTGTGTATATATATATATATATATATATATACTTGAAACTCCCCCTTAAATACCCCTGACTGCGACTCCATAAGCAGTAGTTCTGCGCAAATATGCTAATGCTGCAGCTGTTAGGATTTGTACAGAGACGCCAATCGGCTGCATCTCATGCACACAAAGACGCACCACTGATCTCACATCGGTTGCACCATCGATCCTTTGAGCAACCCTATGGCTGCCCAGAATATCCATCGAAAGTCAGACACCGGAACCTCGACAGCTGCATACAGGGATGCAGTCACAGGCTAAGAACCCCCCCCCCGTAATAGTTTAATGCATTTGAGTCACCACCCCCATTATCTGTCACTGTCAATCACTCTACATCCTAATTCTCACTGCAACCGCCGTTGATAATAAGTCTCGGCGCATGCGCGGTGCAACTCATATGCATTTACACTGCTAAAAAAAACTCTGCAAACAACAACACTGTGTCCACCTCTGAATCAGGCCCTGTCTCTAGCAGCCACACTTGTTTTACCTCCAGAGAGATTTTGAAAAGGAAATAATGATGTGCAGAAGAACCGCTTAGAAAATTAAAGCATGATTTAAAGGTACTAAACTTGCTATTTAAAGGGAAAAAAACAACAAATTCTATGTGCAATTGCTTCTCTAACCTGAATACAGCGTTCACTGTCTATGTCAAAATCTGGTCCCTACAGAAGGGTTATAGCAGATAATAGCAGACAGACATAATGAATGAACTAATAGCTCTCATAATATGCAGAAAGGCTGTATGCACTTAATAAGTATTGACTCTAGAGATCCTCAGATCTTGTCCCCATAGCGACAATGATGATGTCACACTTGTAAGTCAGAAATCATAATTGCATCCACTATCGCAAAATGCAGAATCAATCTATCACAGAGCAGGGAACTAGCTGGCACGTCTGATGATTACAATGCACAGCTATCCAAATAATAGCAGATAGATATTACTTAGTGGGAGTAAATTATGGGACTGAGAAGTAAAAATTGATATTTAACTGACTCAAAACCATGTCATTTTTATTAACAAGGAGACGATCCTCTTAGCTGTGCTAAACCTTTGCCAACATGTACAGATGTGCTCATATTTTCCTAGCATTTGTGCGCTATGTGGCGTGAGTTTGGGATGCAAGACGTGACTAGTTTTGGGCTGTTGCATCTTTTTGGCATTCTTGCTGCACATAAAAAAGATTGCAGTGAACTGATGGCTTAGAAGTTGTATTATTCTCTCAATCAGTGTAAATTCACACGATGTTTTTGTGGCGGGATAGCATGGTGTGGCTCAGTCGCATCGGCCTTTGGTCTCTTGCCTTTTTCTGAGATTATTATCCTTTATTTATATGGCACCACAAGTGTTCCGCAGCGCCTTACATAATACATAGATCTAATAAGTGAACAAGAAACAAGTAACTTACAGTACATTACAGTGCAGGACAAGGACACAATTTATACACATTGCTGCAATAGCAGTTAGACACTCACAATAAGCAGCCGGGAGTTGTCAGAGACGTGTTAGGTGCCCTTATGGGGAGTAAGGAGTAGAAGAAAATGTAAAGAGTAGCACATGAGGGAAGAGGTCCCTGCTCATGAGAGCTTACATTCTAGCACGCAAATGCACAGCTGGTGCACAGGGTAAGCATACTTCGTGTTTCTATTGCATTATTCAGAGAAAATACTGAATGATGAGACGTATGGTGCAGTTTGAGGATAGGTGAGTGACACCTGCATGTTGCTCTATTCCCAAAAGTTAAGGAACTTTATATATCCTGTAGAATATCTAATTGGTTTCTAATTTTCACCTAAATCCACTCTAGCTCATGTAGAGTGAGCATTACGCCAGCTTGCATGGGTTATGTCGCGAGAAAATATACTCCGTAGACTCGCAAAGGAATGACTGCAGAGTTGTACACACTTTGCAAATATCAGCTCTAACAACCAGAGAGGTGGAACATGAGCAAAGTTCAGCGAGGGAGTATTCACGCAAATTGTGCCTGATTCAGCAAGGATCGCAAGTGCGAATATTAATGCAGCCGGCTGATTGTTGCGTTTTGCGTCTGCGTATGCATCGCAGTGTGCACGTGCGAAGACTCCACTGCAATCGGGACTGCAATCGCAGTGACTACGCAGACCTAGTGATTGACAGGAAGTGCCACTTGGGGGTGGTGACGGGCGGGTGGTCAGCGAAACGCAGGCTTGCCAGTGCGTTTGAATGCCGCTACAGGGGCGTGCATAAATTACCCACTGTGATGCCGTGCGCAGCTTGAGATTTCACTGCATGCGATGAAGTTAGCAATTCCTGAGTACGGTCAGAGCTTGTGCAAGTGTGCGTGAGGCTGCGATGGTACTCGATGTTACCGATGGTTTCAAAGTCCTGCTAAGTATTACGAATGTGTGTAAGGTAAAGGGGGCGTCCTTATGTTAGGCTGCGTATGGCATTGTGATTGCATTCATTAGCATATTTTTGCAGTGAGACTGAGTGCTTAATCGCTATTGCAATCGCAATGGCGATCCTTGCTGAATCAGGCCCTATATCAGCTCTTCATTTAATTATATGGACTCTTAGCACCACCTTTTCTACTTTTCATCTTTACTATTGTGCTTTGTGGGACATCCCCATCTATTCTCCTCTGCAGAGTGTTTGGACACTATACACGTGTGTTATGCCAGAAGTCTCTGAAAGTGACATCACTGACACTGGTGGGTGGAGTCAGAGTTCGCACCAACTGTAATTGCAGGGCTCAGACCAACTGTCATGCCAGCCTGATGAAATAATGTCATCACTCTCCATTTTATATACTACTATATATATAAATATATTTATATATATATATATAAATATATAAATATATATATGCACTGTGCATGTATATATATATATATATATATATATATATATATACATCTATATCTATTATATATGTATATGTATATATATATATATATATATATATATATATATACCAGTGTGGGTGGCACTCCCATGTAATGCAGCAGTCACCGAGGTGCCCACCGGAGAAGCTCCACAACAGGGGGTTCCAACATACAAACAGACCGGCGGCACTCTCTTCAAAAAAATACTCAGACAGCAGGTGTAAATGGATCAACGTTTCGATGTTAATACATCATCATCAGGATAACAAAAGATAAACGAATACACTTACTTATACCCCCACCACACCCGCAGCTGTGCATGCGGGAGTGGTGGGGGTATAAGTAAGTGTATTCGTTTGTCTTTAGTTATCCTGATGACGATGTATTAACATCGAAACGTTGATCTATTTGCACCTGCTGTCTGAGTATTTTTTTGAAGAGAGTGCCGCCGGTCTGTTTGTATATATATATATATATATATATATATAAGATTCAGAGGTGATGAGAAGGGACAGTAATTGACTTAATTTTTATGCTACTATGGAAGTTTAGAACAATGATTTCTAATGCATAATATTATTTGGTGATGTATCTTTTTAAAATAGTGTGGACAACTTTAATAGTAAAAATGAGGCCCAGCAAAAGCAACTAGGGCTACATTTAACAGCATAATCCATTCTCTCTCATGATTACAAATGTATTAAAAACTCAATAGTACATTTTCATTACTGTGAACTTAAAGATAAACCCAACTGGATTGTAGTGAGTCCTAGTGAATAACGCTAAGGAACTTAATAATATGTTTTTGCTCATCAGAAATTCCTCGGTGGCTAATTTAAAACTCGACCAGCTGCTCCTAACACGTTGGTGTCTGCAGCATCTCCAGAAAGACGCAAGGGTGCTACAGAGTGTTACATGATAAGAGACTGATATTCAGCATTGCACTACCTGTAACTGACTCTCTTGCACTACACAGTGATGGAGAGCTATAGCAGGGTGCCTGTGGCTCTCTAGAAATTGCAAAACTACAGCTGGCTCTGGGAACATCATGGTGAGATGAAAGTTGCAGAACAATGGAAATGTCATAAGATTGCCACAGGTTCTGCTGCAGCATTACCAATGCACTGTACTCACTGTTTCATCTCTTTAAAAAAAATCACTTTCAGTAAAGGACTGAAAGAAGGGTCATTATATGGGTACACAATGCATTGAGACGGACATTACTGCTATATACTGTATTTTGTGCTGATCATTGTTTTACACAAATGTTTCAAATGATACTAATTTTTCTTGCTGCCTACAGCCACTGGCGTCATGAGAGGGGTATGCAGGTCGCACCCGGGTGGACATCAAAATGTTGGCTCCCCTGCAGTGACAGGAGCAGGGTGCTGCAGTGTGACAGTCTCCCGGGGCAGCACAGCATCTCCTTTATTTAGGTCACACCCCCTTTCGGTCGGGCGTGCCTCCGGTGAGCAGTGGGTATCCTTCGTGTGCAACGGGTGTCACCAGACCCTGTGATGTCTCTGCCTATAGCTATCATCATTTTGTGTTTCTCCCTTTTATAAAATAACTTGTACAGTATAACGTGATAGTGTTATCTAGAAGGTTGCTTATATATAGCACCTGGCCCAGGGTACGTACTCATGGGGAGTTTTTACTTCTCTAAGTGTGGTGCACTTAGGGGACCATAGCTGCAGCTTGCATGCTACACTATGTAGACAAAAGTGATTAGACACCCCTGGTAAGCAAAATGCCTACCATGCATACCGTTGTACACAAGTTCCAAATGGCCACTAACGAGGCGGTTTTGGCAAGAAGACTTTGTAGGGAGGCCCATGTACTTGCAGTTATATGGAAACAACAAATCTTTTTATCAGGACGACAATGCCACCTGTCATGTTTCCAAGACAATGCTTGACTGGTATACAGAAAATTTGGTAACCCGGATGAACTGGCCAGCTAAGAGTCCAGATCTTAACCCCACTGAGAACCTCCTGGACGAATTGGAGCGATGGGTGAGTTTTAGGTCGACTCAACGTTCTTCAGTGTCACAGTTGGTCACTGTTCTTAAGGTGAAATGGAAAAACATACCTCCTGCTGCTGTCCATGAACTTGTGTACAGTTTGCCAAGAAGAGTGACTGCAGTAATCACTGCACGTGAAGGACCTACAAAGTACTGATGTCAATAAAATCTCATTGATCTATTATCTGTCAGTGTCCAATCACTTTTGTCTACATAGTGTTATAAAGATCACCTTATGGAAGCATGGTAACTATGCTCACAGCAGGTTAGCAAACGGCAAAAATATAAAAAATAGAGCAAGTGATGTTTGTGGTTTGTTCTGTGTTTGCTACAACAATGAGTATACTCAAAGTACAAGTGTTTATACTCAATACCTATTTTTACCATCTTTCAAATTGCTTTAATGATCTGGTGAATGTTCTGGTAGACAAAGTATCATCTGCAGATGTAGAAAAACCAATTAGAGTTTGGAAATTTGGTCAGAAAGTTTTGCACCACCATTTCTGCTTGTGCCTATAGGGGGATATGTATCAAACCTTGGAGAGAAATAAAGTGTTGAAGTTTCCCATGGCAACCAAACAATTTCTAACTTTCATTTTATAGACTGTGCTAGATAAATGACAATTAGATGCTAATTAGCCGGTATGAGTAACTTCCCTACTTTATCTTTCTCCAAGATTTGGCACATTTACCCTGTAGTCCACCAACACATTTATTAAATGAATGTGACCAGATTTTCAGGAGGACTCAGAAAAGTTATTGACTTATCACCCAAAATTTTACTTGCACGAAAGGAACATCTGGATGAATATAATTATTATTATTATTCTTTTACAAATGTTATAAATGCATTTTTTTATAATATGAAGTATATAGGTAGTATAGCAATGCCTCACTGTAGATTAGGAACATATGGGTATAATCAAATGAGAACAGTAGCATCCATATTGTGCATCATAAATAAGACTTCAACAACAACAGGAAATGCTCCTTAAAAGGCAAGTTCACAATTTCTATAATTTGAAGTTGGGGGCAATGCAATTATTTACAATGAATTATTCTCTACTGTCTCTAAATATGAATATATGTAAGTTTCCTGTGTTCCATTGGCCTTTGTGACCCCATTTGTTTCTGGTTCATTTCCTACCTGTCCCTTGCATCTGGCACACCTTCCTCTTCCCTCCTACTATCTTTTGTGGTCAGGAAAGACTCTGCCTTTCCTACGGTGTGTACACAATAGGACAACGGATTGGCATTCATTCATTCATTCATTCATTCATTCATTCATTCATTCATTCATTCTCCAGTACAGATAAACCTACATTTCCTCCCCCAAACTCTCCTGAATAAACATCTGTCTCTTTGTAATCTCCAAATGGATGTTCCAACACTACCTAAAGCTGAGCATGTTTAGAATAGAAGTTATCATTTTCCCTCCTCCCAGAGTCATCACCTCCCCTCTTATCTCCCTCTATGTCACTAACAACCAATCTGCTCAGTTTATTTAGCCTACTGCCTCGGTGTCACAATTTACTCCACCCTTTACTTTATGCCTCCACCAAGTCTCTGTACCAGTCCTGTTGCCTCCACTTTATAAATATTACCAGGAAACCATTTTTCTTTTATTAATCTAGCATTCCTGGTGCCCATTTACCCTCACCGCAATCCATCTTACGTGCTCCTGCAGGACTAATCTGCCTCTCTCACAGGACCGTATCCACTGCAACACTTTGCTAATCCCTTTACTGGCTCATCGTCTTCTCCAGAATCCAATTGAACCTTCAAAGTTCTCAACAACACCACCTCTTCATTAATGTCAAATCCCCTACCTGCCTGATGAGACTGTGCCACAGCCTCCAAGTATATAAATGCACTCTGAAACACACTCGCTGTCTTGTTTCAGCTTTGCACTGTTGTACCTAATATGTCAGCTCTAGGGTCGTAACTAGGGGTATGTGAGCAGTGCCATCACCCAGAGTGCAAGACCCAAAGGGAGGAAATGTTGCTTCCCCATGGCACCTGCATTGCAGCATCTTAGGAATGTTCTTCTTGCTGGTCCAGCCAATCCCTAAACAGGGGGGATGTAGTCAGGATCCCAATGGTCAGAATGATGAAGGTCACAATACCCACAGCAGTATCCTGACGATCACCATCCCAACAGATTCTGACAGTGAGTATTAGGGTTAGGCACTAGGGGGAGGATTAGGTTCAGGCTGCAGGAGAGGATGGTTAGGGTTAGGCTGCAGGAGTGGATGGTTAGGGTTAGGCTGTGTAAGGGGTAAGTTAGGGTAAACGTTAGATTTGGGGTTAGAATACTTACCAAAATTTGACCATCGGGATGCCCAGGGGCGTATCTATAATGGGTGAAGGGTGTGCGGTGCACACGGGTCCAGGGGGGCCCACACCGCACACCCTGCACCCCTACTTTGTCATACTTACCTCTCTGAAGTCCCACGTCGGGTCTCCCAGCGCTCTACAAATGCCAGAAAATAGCCGCCATGACCATTTTTTTTTTAGTTTTGCGAATGCGATGTGAGAAGATCTCATGGAAAATGGTGGCCGCACCATTTCCCCGGCAATCTGCACATGCACAATAGACCCTGGGCACACTCTAGTGCCCAGAGCCTATTGATTCTGCTGTGTCCAGCCAGCCACGTCAGTCAGCTGCCGGACACCGGAGTGAGAGGAAGGGGCCCGTGACGGGGGATGCACACGCCCTTCCTACTCTTAAAGCCGCCCCTGGGGATGCCGCTGTCAGTATTATGACCATCGACATTGTGACCGTCGGGATCACATATCCATCCAGAACAGGGGCCTGAACAGGGTGCATTTTAGCAATGCTGGGGACCAGGTCAGCTCTCTTTCTCATGACCAGGATCCTCTCTACCCTTTATTTTCATATATATATATTTATTTTGTTTACCTTGTACCTTGTTTACCTTATGTATTTCCTATTCTTTGCTACTATCCAGTGCTGCATAGTACCATGGCGGCTTGCAAATCTATGATACTAAAATAAGTTGCCTTTATCCTAGATTCCTCCAGATTTAAGCTCCCACAATCCCTTGTCTGTTCCTTACAATAGACCCTGGCAGACACCTATCGTACAACGGCTGATGTTTTCTTTGTTGCGATATTGTTGTTGCTTAACTTCTCATGCCGCATGAAACGCCAGGTAATCCAATAAAAATATTACAGATTGGGGAGCATTGATTTTTTTAACTTTTAGAGGGCACTGCATTGGGCGGGGATCGGGGGGGATCAGTGATGGGTTTTGTTGCTATTTAAATCATAAATATTAAAATGTGTACATAATAACTGTAAATCTTATGAATAATTTCCCATCCAAAATTACAAAAAAATTGAAAAGTTGACAAATGTATCATTAAAATACAATATTTCCAATGAGCTATAGTGTATTTCAATTGACTACTTACCAGATTGAATACTAATACATCCCATTATTATGTGTTTTCCTTTTGTGATTTGCTGATTATAATAATTTGCATAGCTATTTGACTACTTTTTAAGAACATGTAAAATGGCAATTGAAGTAATTGAAAGCTAAAAACACTGAAAACAATAAATCTTTCTTATTCACGAGAGAATGCTCTTTCTTCAACATAAACTCAGATTATACTTGCCTTTACTTTATTTATAGAGCTGGTTGAAACACATAAATGTGCTTTAATCCAGACTGAGAACATAATAAATGAAAAACTCGCTGGTTTGCAAAAGCTTCCTGTTCCTGAAGCGTGACCATATCATTATGTTTCTGTGATCATTATGTCTCTGTGACTATTGGTCAACATGCTTCATGTAGTGTCCCTAGCTTGATTGGCAGTGTACTCAAGGTAGGACTGGTCCACAGGCGTACAGGGGAAATCCCCAGTGGGCCCCACTGCCTGAGGGCCCTACTCCCTCCTATAGGGGCCATTAACTTGGTAGAGCAGTATCATGGAAGAACTGAGGTGCTTGGTTTGTTTATATGGAAACTACACAAAGATTTGCCTTCCTGCCAACAAAATGGGTAGTTTTGACAAACCCTGTCCCCTTCTTTAACAAAAGGGCCCTGTTATTTGCATGTCCTCTCTAATGTTTGACCTATGTGATAACTGGCTCTGGAGGATGGCCACACCCCTTAGGCTTGGGCCACTACCACTGTGTTCCCTGGTGGGCCCTTCATTCCCCAGTCCGACACTGAGTGTTAGGCTTATGCCAAACATAGAGACTAGTTTTGAGGCCTACATTTTTAATTCTGGTCTCATTGAACCATATGATCTACATCCCACATTCTACAAATTCTTAGTGAGCTATTATGTACAGTATTATGATTTCTACACAATTGTTTTCTTATTGCCATTCTCCCTTACAGCCCTGATTTCTAAAGTGTCTGAGCTATTGTCCCGTGGACTGTTTCTCCCATCTCAGCTATGGAAGACTATAACTGTCGAAAAGTTATCATGGGCAGCTTTGAGGTCTCCATAATGAGGGCCCTTCTTGGATGAATGTTTTGAAGGTTGAACTGATTTAGACATATTCACAGTTATGCCATATGCATTGGCATTACTAGGGGGATGCAGACTATAATATGTGTCACCCTCCAAGGGGATGACACCAAAATGCCAGCTCCTCCTCAGTGACAGGGAGCCAGGCGCTGCACACTAGCATCACAGTGCAGTGCCTGGCTCCCGGTCACTGAAAAGGAGCCAGAAGCATAAGGAGAGTCTCTTGGGCAGCCCGGAATCTCCGGGAGTGTTGGGCATGCCCCCAACATGATGAAACTGGAGAGAGGGGGCGGGTGCGGCGAGGCTTCTTTATGTAGTCAATGAGGACCCCTGATTGTACTATGGTTTATTAGATGTATCCTAGCAAAAGGGATGAACCTTTATGAAGTTAGTAGTCATTTTGCTCAGAATTTATAAGCAAAATGTCATGCATTTTTTTATTGGAATTTACAGAGCATTTCCTGTTGATCAGTTGTAAGAATTTACAAATAAGTCCACTGTAATTCCACGATGCAATAAAATGGGAAAAATAACAATGGGGTTGGGCATTTTTGATAACCATTGCCCTAGATATCCATGAAAATTCATGTGCAAACACAGCATTTAAAAAACAGCTTGAGTATCTGAAATCTGTCTGTCATTCAGGTGTTTATCTGACTGCAAAAAGTAGCTGTGCTCTTTAAAGGTTCTTAGGCTGCAAATGTCAGTACAATCTTTTCCCTGATCAATAGTTCTGTTTTCTCACTTTTTTGGCATCTCCTTCTGTACATACTCCTCTATGTAGTTTATCTTCTTCTCGAATATACCATTTTTATCTTCTATCACAGTTTCTAACACTACACTTTATTTAATAATCCTATAGCTTTGTTGTTGTTGTTGATATAACTAGCACTTTTATCAAAATTGTTGTTCTAAATTTTCTGCAAATGGTCATATTTCCTGTAGAGATACTAACAAAATATTATTTTTACCTTGTATGTAGCTTTTCCCCCAAATAATATATGAAATATACATATTAATTAAATATTAGAAATGTGTAACATATAATGTAGCATATAATGTATAAAAGATGTATTAAAAATAGTTGACTCATAGAATTCCTGTAAAGATACTAACAAAATAGTATTTTTTATCTTGCATGTAAACTTTCCCCCAAATAAAATATAAAATATACATATTAATTTAATATTATAAATGTATAACATATAATGTAGAATATAATGTATAAAAGATTTATTAAAAATAGTTAACTCATAGAATTAAATAAGCAACCCATAAATTAGGGCCTGTAATTAGATATAAAAATGTTACCTTAGCTCATGTCATGGGAACACAAATTAAATTAGAGCCAATAGGTTTTTTTTGTTTTTGTTTTTTTGGGGAGGGGGCAGTTAATATAAAAAAAAATTGTAAGCATTCAGAAGATTATAAGAAAAGAGCATTTGTAAAATCTTTGCCTTTAAAAAAAAAAGAATTTGCTGCTCAAAGACCAAAAATTCAAATGCATTTGTTTTGTCATTTTGTTCACATGAAGCTCTGCAAATTGGTCTGGGGCAAAACTCTATTTATAAATATTTGGAGTCTGCTGAAACATTTCTATCATTTTTACCAGCATCAATTTTTAAGTTGATTAAAAACTTAAGCAATTTTTATCATAACACAGCAACACAAAATAGATATAATGTAATATTTTATGTTTAAATATTTTAATATCTATAAAGTAATGTTTAAAAGGTATTGTACTCTCATGGCACTGTTCTCTAACTAAACCTAAATTACGGGGTTGTTTCATCAAAGTACACTTTTTATTTCAGATAGTGACTAAAACTGTTTCAGTAACATAACTACAATCAGGGACAAATGCAGGATATTTACAGGGGGATTTACACACACACACACACACACACACACACACACACACACACACACACACACACATATACTGTGTGTATATATATATATATATAATACATACACACACATACATATATATATATATATATATATATATATACACACACTTATGTCACACATAACTTACACACACACACCTACTTTGTGTCACACATACATTACACACACAACTACCTTTCAGCAGCAACGGGTTGTAGACCCGATAAGGATGGGACCTGGCAGGTTGTCACCATGTCATTAGGCCCCTGCACTTTATGACAAAATGCTGCGATTCGCGGGCCAAACGGGAGGGGGTGGAGTCAAATGATGCAATTCTGATGAAATTACGTCATATTGGCTCCGCCTCCTTCCGACTGACCCACGAATAATGGCATTTTGTCTTTAGGGGCGGAGCTTAAGAAGATGGTGCCTGCTCTCCAGTCTGTCAGGGGGTTTTCTGGGTGATGACTGCAAAACCTGAAGGAGCTGGCTACAGTTCTGCAGTGCAAAAGAGGTAGCTGATCAGAGAATCTAGGGTAAGTAATGTTCTGCAAAGGTTCAAGGGGGAGTGGGGTGTATCAGTACACTATACAATGCTATAGAAAATATGGGGAAAATATATTATTATAATAATGGTGGCAATAATTGTTAATACATAAAATAAAGGTGGCACATACAGTCAGGTGCATAAATATTGGGACATTGGCAGAATTTTCATATTTAGGCCTCTATTCACCACCACAATGGCTTTGAAATGAAACAAACAAGATGTGCTTTAACTGCAGACTTTCAGATTTAATTTGAGGGTAATTACATCCAAATCAGGTGAACATTGTAGGAATTACAACGGTTTCTATATGTACCTCCCACTTTTTAAGGGGCCAAAAGTAATGGGACAAACTAAACATTCCTAAATCTAACTTTCACTTTTTAATACTTTGTTGCAAATCCTTTGCAGGCAATTGCAGCCTGAAGTCAGGAATGCATAGACATCACCAGACGCTGGGTTTCATCCCTGGTGATGCTCTGCCAGGCCTCTACTACAAATGTCTTCAGTTCCTGCTTGTTCTTGGGGCATTTTCCCTTCAGTTTTGTCTTCATCAAGTGAAATGCATGCTCAATCGGATTCAGGTCAGGGGATTGACTTGGCCATTGCATAACATTCCACTTTTTAGCCTTAAAAAACTCTTTGGTTGCTTTTGCAGTATGCTTCGGGTCATTGTCCATCTGCACTGTGAAGCGCCGTCCAATGAGTTCTGAAGCATTTGACTGAATATGAGCATATAATATTGCCTGAAACACTTCAGAATTCATTCTGCTGCATTTGTCAGCAGTCACATCATCAATAAATACAAGGGAACCAGTTCCATTGGCAGCCATACATGCCCATGCCATGACACTACCACAACCATGCTTCACTGATGAGGTGGTATGTTTTGGATCATGAGCAGTTCCTTTCCTTCTCCATACTCTTCTCTTCCCATCACACTGGTACAAGTTGATCTTTGTCTCATCTGTCCATAGGATGTTGTTAAAGAACTGTAATGGCTTTTTTAGATGTTGTCTGGCAAACTCTAATCTGGTCTTCCTGTTTTTGAGGCTCACCAATTGCTTACATCTTATGATGAACCCTCTATATTCACTCTTGTGAAGTCTTCTCTTGATTGTTGACTTTGACACATATACACCTACCTCCTGGAGAGTGTTCTTGATTTGGCCAACTGTTGTGAAGGGGTTTTTCTTCAGGGAAATAATTCTTCTGTCATCCACCACAGTTGTTTTCTGTGGTCTTCCCGGGGCCTTTTGGTGTTGCTGAGCTCTCCGGTGCATTCTTTCTTTTTCAGAATGTTCCAAACAGTTGATTTGGCCACACCTAATGTTTTTGCTATCTCTCTGATGGGTTTGTTTTGATTTTTCAGCCTAATGATGGCTTGCTTCACTGATAGTGACAGCTCTTTGGATCTCATATTGAGAGTCGACAGCAACTGATTCCAAATGCAAATGTCACACCTAGAATCAACTCCAGACCTTTTACCTGCTTAATTGATAATGAAATAACGAGGGAATAGCCCACACCTGTCCATGAAATAGCTTTTGAGTTGATAGTCCCATTACTTTTGGCCCCTTAAAAAGTGGGAGGCACATATAGAAACCGTTGTAATTCCTACACCGTTCACCTGATTTGGATGTAATTACCCTCAAGTTAAATCTGAAAGTCTGCAGTTAAAGCACATCTTGTTTGTTTCATTTCAACGCCATTGCGGTGGTGAATAGAGGCCAAAATATGAAAATTCTGTTAATGTCCCAATATTTATGCACCTGACTGTATATTTATTAATATACTGAATGGCATATTGTAGTTATTTTTCTGACATTATATTTAATAAAATATTTAAAGTGGCCACAGATTCTAATTATATATACAGGATATCAGTATTCTAAATAAAGGGAGCAAATAATAATAATAATAATAATAATAATAATAATAATAATAATATTATTATTATTATTATTATTATTATTATTATTGTACTATAGGGAGTACAGACCATTTTTCTAATAAAGAGATAACATTTTATAATAATTATTCTAAGGATACATATTACTATTATTAGTATTTTAATAAAGAGCACATAATAAATAATAATAATAATAATAATAATAATAATAATAATAATAATAATAAAAACAATAAAGGCACAGATTATTAGTTGACTAAATGTGTCTCAGATTATTATTTTTCGATTGAAGGAGCAGAGATTTATATGATTCTATTAAAGGGAGCACTTATTGTTCAACTAAAGGTGGTACAGATAATATCATTTCAGTAAATGAGTAACAAATTATTGTTATTTGACTAAAGAGAGCAGAGTATATTTTTCGACTAAAGGTGGCACGGGTTATTATTATTCATCTAAAGTAGATGCAGATTATTATTATTTGACTAAAGGGAGTACATATTATTGTTATCATTTTTATTATTCAACTAAAGGATGCACTTTCTGAGATTTGTTGCTGCTATGTGAGGGTTTTTTTACATTGTTTTATTTAGATTTTTTGAAACAAAGTTTTAATTAAATTGTTTAGAAATGTGCAGGTTAATTTACCCTGAAGAAGCACAAATCCAAATAAAATCTGAAATATACTGTATCTATATGATCATATTTAAGTATAATCTAAATGGTTTACCATGTATTTTTACTGCATCAGTAGAATGTGCATCACATGCTGCTCAAACATTTTTACTATATATTTATGAATTTGAGAAATATGTTTTGAAATGTTTATATCCAGAAAAATCCTTTCCCTTCATAATTTTCCCTTATTACTCTAACAGCACACATTTTAAAGCATGAAATATGTATGCCACATATTTTGACACTATCTTGTAGTGATGAAGAATGTGATGACACAAACTATGGTATATTATTTTTTTTTCTGTTAAGACTTTTAGTGAAAGTCATATTAAATGTGTTTTATAGCAGTTTTATGAAGTCAATCAAATTGTGATGACCTGTCATCCTTAGGTTCAGTTATGTGGTCGTGGACAGCTTTGCGCTTCTGTTTCTCCATATATTTACATTACATTGACTATAAAAGATTTGTTTTGGTGCTGGATCACCAACCTGAGGCACCCCAGGTGCACAGTTTGGGAACCACTGAGTTATGAATTAACAAGTGTGCATAGTTGCAGGACATGCATAGTTAATGTAACAAATTTGTAAAGAAAAATAAATTGATTGACTTCATAAAACTGCTATTAAACACATTTAATATGACCACATAACTGAACCTAAGGATGACAGGTCAGCACAATTTACTTAATTTTGCTACTTCGCTACATTGTTTTCTGAATTTCTCAAAAACAAACTTTTGGCTTAGGGGTGCCATGAAAACAATGTTGATACACTAGGGTGCCGTAGTTCAAAAAAGTTTTGGGAACCTCTGACACATAAATCATATATCAAATTCCCATGGTCACGTAATCACCAAATAGAGGAGTGTTAAAAATTTCCTGGCCTTAAGAACAAGTAAAGACACTACTTCGCCTAAATTTGTTGCAAAGCCTGTGCATTACTGAGCTAAAAAATATACAGTAGCTGAAATAAGTCAAGGGTTTTTATTTAACTATGTATGTATGTCCATCATGCACTCTCTCACCCCTCAGCAGCAGGTTTTCATGTTAGGAATGAGATAATGATCTATCTAAGCAGGCAGAGTTTGAGTGACATGTTTGCAGACTTGTGGGAAGTGGTACCTGTATGAGATCTCATTAGGACACTACCCTTAAAGATATAGGAGGTTCTTAAACTGTTGAACTCTTTGTCATGGAGTTATTGCCACACAAAACATCCAATTAGGTGCCCAGGGGGGAGGAGTTGTAATGGCGTACAATTTGCCCCCCACATTGCCAGATTTTACCCCAGACTCGCAAATTTTTGCTCAGTCTTATGGGGCCGCAAACAAAAATGTGCTAGTCTGGCAGTACCGTAAGTGCGGCATACAGCCACACTTACGCTCTTAATTGGATCAAGCCCATTATGGCGTTTCCACTCATTCTGCTTGAATATATAGATTGCTTTTGATATGCTCTGCAGTGACACGTTGTACTTGTTAATTAGAGTGCTGCTGTTTGCCCACCTGATATCAGAGGTTCTTGATTTATTTGGGTTATTATTTAGTATTTGGACACCATATCAGCATTTAATAGGAGATTATGGGCCTGATTCAGAGCCGGACGCAATTAGCGCTCGCTCGTCCAGAAAATAGGGGTGGCTATTCAAATCAACCGTTCGATCTTTGCGGTCTGTTCACGCCTCTAGGTCTGAACGAGCGAACAAAACTTGCGGTCGTTTTTTGAAAAAATACGCCCCCTGGCCGCTCGCATCCTACATCATGTCCGCTATTTATTAGATTAATCGAGTACATCGACCAGGGTATGAACTGCTCGCTATTCTTGGGGTTGGTTTTTGCTACCACAATTTTGCGAGCAGTTCTGGCTATAAAATAACCCAGTGACGTGGTCAATGACGCTGCTGTTTTAATTATGCACACCCATAAAATGCCTATTCCTGTCACTCAAATTATCAGGCATTCGCTATTTTGCGAGCACATGAATTTCGGCCGCACTGACTGGTTCGCGCATGCGTATAACGATCCGTACGCATGCGCAGTTGGGCAAACATCGCTCGGAGCGAACGAGCGGCCGCTTACGAGCGGCTCTGAATCAGGCCCTATATGCCCAATCTAACCACTACTTGTTCTTCAATTTATTTTAAAGATGACTTTCCAAGCCCTCTCAGCCACCTTGTTGCAGTGGTGGTCATCATAACTGCTGATTTAAATCCATCAGTCTTTCCTATGCAGCGCTGATGCTTTTGCTTTACGTTCCCGGGATTACAATATTGCCACCATCGCATGATTTTTTTTCAATGTGTTCTCCCAATGTGTGCCGATGTAATGCACCATGGGGCGAAATACTGACCCAGCGGCAGTTCTCCTTTGTGCATGCGCAAACCAGCTTTGCCATCTGAGCCTGCAAACAGTTTCCCCATATGCTTGGAGTGGACTGTGATTAAAACCCTAAGTATTAGTAAGTGATTTTTCAGTAATACACTTTCAATAGCAGAGCAGATACAAATCCTGACTTTTGCAAACAAGCCCCAATATATAATACTCAACAATGCAAACACTAATCACATATTTAGCAATCCGACATAGTTGTAAGAAAGACCATACTTGGTCAACTGATTTTGTCATTAATCAGGGGTGATTTAAGTTAGGAGGGGGTCCAATGTGCAGTCTCCGTGCATGATCCCCCCCTCCCCCTCCTTTCTTGCCAGTGCAAGTGCTGAGTATATGCTGGCACTGTGCCAAAGCCTACTGCGTCATACGCACAATTCCGGGGAAATGGTCCCTGGTGATTTTCCTAGCGTTTACAGAAGTGCCAGCGAAGAAGTCAGGAGGGTGCAAGTTGTGCGGTGTGGGCCTGTGTGTACCACACACCCTGCACCCATTATAGATGAGCCCATGGTCTTAGCAGTCTCAACATCCAGTTTCTCTACAACAAGCGTGTATGTAAAGGAGATCTGTATACCACAAATATCCAAGCTCCATTGTTCTGGGACCCCAGAAGAGGCAGCCAGTCATCCCCACGCATTACTTGCTCCCATTCACGGTTACAGGACTTTCTTTGGGCTGCATCCACTGTATAGAATGCCTTACCACGCACAATAAGACTTACCTCTAGTCTTCATTCCTTCAAGCGTTCCCTGAAAACTCACCTCTTCAGACAAACTTATCAGATTCCAGAACTGACTACATAACCTTCATAGCTTCCATGTCTTATTACATCCCCTCTCACAGTCCACACATAAAGATAATTTGTGAGGTTCTTTCACATACTCCTGACATTTGTCCGACATTCCTGTGTGACTGGATCATGCAGACAACCAAGAAACTCTGCATTCTGGCTGGACTAAATTGCAATATATAACACCTATCCTTGTGTATCAATGCCTATTTCCCTATAGATTGTAAGCTTGCAAGCAGGGCCCTCTTACCTCTATGTCTGTCTGTTATTATCATGTTTTGTTCTATAAATGTTTCCAATTGTAAACCGCAATGGAATATGCTGCGCTATATATGAAACTGTTAATAAATAAATAAATAATAAAGTGTTTTGCATATCACACAATCTCGGAACGCCAAAACTAGATTCTGGGACTCCGTCTTGTGTCCTCTGCATCTGTGTCCTGTAATGCATGGACCCCAAAGTAGTTGCTTGATTGTGGTTGAATATACACTTTAAGCATATGAACAGTAACACAGATATAAAGCATTTCATTTGATCATACAACTTAAAATGTAGCATCCATTTAACTATGTGAATGTATAAAAGGAAAATGCATGCAATCACCTGCATACTTATAGGCAGCACAAAGGCTGGTCTACCATAGGCTCACAATACATTATGCACATGGAGTACGATGTTACATGCGGTTTGCTCCTGCACCACGGGCACACAGATTACACTTATTCTATAATATATCCTTTCTTAGAGTTACTCTGCTATTCAGATTGCATATTTTCACGCCTGAGCGGCCCTCCCTTCTACCAGACACCATTCTGATACCTTGAATGTTAAATATTTAAAACCAGACACTGCTATAAAATTAAGTGCTCCGCAATTTTAAAGGATATAATCTAAAAATGCTACGCCTTGAATTACATTAGCTCATAACACACAAGACTGTAAAATAGTGTAGAACAGAATGTTTTCATGAGGCTATATTCCCAACACCAGCAGCGCAGTAGATAGGTTACACAGAAAATAAAAAAGGTCCAGCTTGTGATCCTAACTCTGCCACTGTTGTAAAGTAGAAATTCTGTGGTCACATGCATGTCACATAACACATTGGCAAGGTGAGTACTTTGTAATGGGATGTGGCAGATGTTACCTGATCTTAGATCAGCAGACGGACTGCATTCAGCAACATTAAGCAGCATTATGTGGTGAGAGCATCAAAAAGGGAGATGGGAGGATTATGTTTGACTATAGCTGTACCCGGCGACGCCATTTTCCGGTGTTATATTAATAAAGATGGTGCATAAAAGAGAACAAAGTTTGCCACAGTGCCAGAGTCTTTGCTAGCTCCTGTGAAGATTCCGTCTTTCCAAAGATATCACTTGCAATTATAAGTGTGCGTATGTGGGAGGGTGCATGAGTACAGTATCACATTGGCAGGAGCATAACCAGAGGTATGGTGGCCCCATAGCAAAATTTTCCTGGGGCCCCCCCAGCCCCGTAATACTTACACCCTGTCCAGCCCTGTAATATTTACACCACCCCCCAGTCCCATAATACTTACCTCCTCCTGAGCCCAGCATGCCACTCCATCTCTCCTCACTGAAGCTGGGAGGAGGCGTGGCCATGGTCCGGGGATGTCATCATAGCCATTCCTCCTCCCAGCTTCTAAGAAAGCCGATGTCATTATTAATCAGGTGCTGGTCATGGGCCAATCAGAGCTCGCGGACCACCAGCCGCTGCTGATTGGCTGCTGGTCTGCGAGTTCCCATTAGCTTGTGACCGGCTCCTAATTAAAAAGGACATCGGCGCTGGCTGTACTTAGCAGGGTGCAGGGGGTTGTTTGCTGGTCCGGTGGGCCCCCTAAGCAGCTGGGCCTCATAGTAAGAGCACTCCTTGCACCCTCTATAGTTGTGCCACTGCACATTGGTCCTGGGTGCACAATGTGCAGCTCATGGCTCCCCTTAGTGCATGAACCGATGTGCACTGCACACTCTACACACTGCACTTAGTGGGTCTGTGTGCAGTCATATCTCCCTTGTTCAACTATCCTCTTCAACATGTTTCTCCTAGATAACCAGGAATCCTCAGGGATTGAAGATAGACTGAGAAAGCGTGGTTATCCAGGAGAAACATCAGACCACACTCAGATCCACCAAGTGCAGGTGCCCACAGAACTACTGAGTGCATCGTGTCCTTAGCTGACAGAAGACACAGCAAGAGGTAGATAATTCCACCAGCTGCTCTCTGCTGAGCTCCACTATTGGGAGCCCGTGTACATATTTATATTTATTAAGTAGAGCTATTCCTAGCGGCAAACTCACCCATGAAGCGAGGCGCCTAAGCCGCAGAACCCAAGCCGCTAAGTTAAAGACGCAGAGATCAGAAAAAGCTGCATGCTGCCTCCCATTAATAAGGAAACCAAAAGAGCCGCAGTTGCCTTGCAACCATGTTGGAACCCTAGAGAGCGCTGAATCTTGCCTGCTATAAACATGACATTTCCGTGGAAACACCCAACAAAAGACGGTTGTATCTCTACTGCTGCAATATCCAGTAACAACTGCCAACACTGACCAATTAGGAGCCTTCAATACATCCACAGAGACTCCTTACTAGTCATAACCAGAAAAGGGCTAAATGCACCTATCTGTACCAGGACTGTATTATTTAGAACTAAAATAAGAAAACAAAGTTTTTTTCTAACACAGTTTTTATGACTACTTATTGTGGTTTAAATATAAATTCCATACCGCTAACTTCAACCTAATTGGAGTGATATTTCTGTTCTAACCTGCACTTATTCAAGTTTCTTTTTACTATTTACCCTTTCAGCGCTGCTGGTAATATACCATTACATGTGTACTTACAGTATGTGCTTTCTCAGCCAGTATACCAGCCTTAATCAAACAGTGGATATAAACTGCATTCCCTGCTCTCAGCATACATGGTAATTATTTTTTATGTTGGCAGACCACTGTTTCCATGTGACTTTCCTGTCTCCCAGATACATTGTGATGAGCTGTATGTGATGTCACATTATAGTGAATCCTAGCTCTATCGCATATATCACATTCTCTTAATCAGGGAGGCAAAGATGTCACATGGAAATGACGATCTGCAGACCTATTAAATTGTGACCATGAATGCTGGGAGATAATTTAATTAGCTCTTTAACATAGAGCAACTTTAACTGGTGCTGTGATGCAGGGCCTGATTCAGAGGGAAACGCATTTCATGTGCCGTTGCGATTTCTTACAGATTTGCATGTGCGAAAATATGCAAATGCCAACTTAAGCATTCCCCTTGTGCAGTAACGTGCGACGGACTAACCCTGTGAAGCCCAATCTACGTATCTGTACAATGTTCAAGGACGTTGGTCGTTCCGACCACTCCACGATGGACGAACCATCTGTCGGAAAATTGCAACCTCGAGCAACCCCTGTCTAGCGCAGATAGGGCTGCCAAGAGCAGGGCCTGTGTGAAGGGGGCGTAACCTAATCACGGGAGGCATAGCCATGGCCCCTTAAGAAACAAAATTTAAAAACGTGCTGGGGATGGGGGCGCAGTGAGCCCCTCAGCCCAGTGCATATCCAGGGGGTGGGCACGATCAGATTGATCGCTCCCCCCACAGGCAGAGGGGGCTGCTGCTGCAGCAGCAAGTGGTCTCACTTTGCAGCCCAGCACACAGCAGCATGTGCTGGGCTGCTCAGCTGACAGGGAGGAGGGGGGGTGGCATCGGACCCAAGCCTCCGCCAGGCCCCTCCAGCAAGCCTGGACCCGGGTAATTAGTACCCGCCCCCCCCACTCTTGGTGCCCCTGAGCGCAGAGTCCTCCTTTTAACATTCTCAAAATATGGGCAGTGCATCTGCGGTGCTGCGAAAGAGAATGCAGCCGCATGCATGTACACGACCATGAGACTTCCATAACACGCCCACGAAATGGCCTCTATTTGCATCCACTTTAGGTCACCTCCCAGTCTCCACCTTCAAACACCCATGCAGGGCTGGTGCTAAGTTTGTCGGCACTCAGTGCCATATCAGGGCGGCAGTGTGTCCTCTGCTGCAATGTCAACACTTCCCTCCTCCTCCGCCCCTTCCCTCCCCCACTCCTTCCCGCTGAGCTCATATCAATAACGCCATGTTCGTGGGAGGAGGATGGGGTTCTTCTGGAGCCGGCCCTGCACTCATGGACCATAAGTGCCATCTCCCCGTACCTACCCTGTACGCCATTGCACACATAGGTTCACACGTTCACACTAAGGGTTTCCTAGACTCTTTGCGTATGCACAGTAACAAAAAAACGCTCAACTGCACAAACATCCATTGACTCTGCATCCATCTCTGAGTCAGTCCTATAGTTTCAGAACATGTGCCTTAAACTCATAATGTATTTTGAGAGTGATTCATCCATGTGTCTAAAATAGCAGGAAAATGAACATCAAACTATCTTACCAAATGCTGTCCATAAATGTGTCACTCTCTAGATACCATACCTACAGCAAATGATTCATACGGTACCTATATATAGAATATTTTAAAACAATTCTACTGAAAAGTCATTGCTTGCAGGCATGGCTTTGATGCAGGACAATTCGGTATTTTTAAGTCATTGTTTTAAATAAGTTTGCTTTTTTCCTATGTGAAATGCAGGAGAATAGAGTCAGGGGCAGAACTATAGGAGACAATGGAGATGCCTGCCGCCAGGTTCCAGCACTGAAGGGGCACCTCCTCCATATATATGCACCCCATTTAGGGCTATAACTATGTACCCAGAGTGTACCGTCACATCCACCCAATACATGGCACCTCTTCCCGATACCTGAGAAGCCACCATACACTAGTGGCGTACTCCGTGTCAGACCATCAGCTGCGACACGTCAGGCACCTCCTTACCCACAACTCTCTGCCTCACTTCTCCCTGGCGGCAGCACTAGCCTCGGCTCGGACCAGTGCAGCAGTCCCGGCGCATCCCTTCACCAACAACTTCCCGCCCCATTCCTCATAGGGGACAGCCCTAGCCGTGGACCCGTGCAGTAGTTCTGGCATCACCCACAACTCTCCGTACCACTCCGCCATAGCCGCAGACCCATGCAGCAGAGTCCTGAGTGGCTGGCCCGAGAATAAGCGCGGCTGGATGTCAACAAGGATGCATAGAACGGGAGCTGCGGGTAAGAGGGCATGGGAGTCGGGGGCCTGAAGCACCAGCGACTTAGTCTTGGGGGCAGATCTTTGGTGGAGCAACTTCCTGGCATGTGAGGCAGTCGGCAGTACACTGAGGATTTTGTGATTTGTAGTCCCACCACAGTGGCAGTCTTACAGTACTTTGACTTAAACTCTGTCCTCAAAGTCAGGGGTATCAGGAGGGCTTCCCATCCACATCAGGTGTTTTTCACCTCCATCAGGAGGACTCTGAGCCTCATGCTAATTGCACCATACAGGTCACTATTTTATCTGTGACTAATGCATACAGATGTGTCCACATACATCTATCCTCAGCACATTGTGACCTGGTAGCACCGAGCATCTTTTTGTGCTAATTTTTCCCTTCAAATGTGTCTTATTCGCACAGCGATGTGAATAGAATGCACAACCAGCTCCTGCTGATTAAAATGAGGCATGCCTATATCTGGGTGTACCTGCTTGCGAAATGCAACATTACAGTGTCAGAGGCCTTGAAGAGGGGGGACGAGTACCAAATTATAACTTGCCTCCGGGTGTCTGGGATGAAGTTACGCCACTGAATAGAGTGAGTATATTTTGCTATGTGTATATAATTGGTCCCCAATTTTATTAATAACATGTTTAATGTATATATGTATCATTGCATGCAGCTTGAATTGTTTTTTGTTTTGCTTTTTTTTATATACAATTGTATGAAATTTTTACAATTTAAGTTGAAGTCAGTTGGTCAAAGCCCAGCCAGGTGCCTACTTCTGGCAAACTACAGTGTGTAAAGTATCCAAAATGTTTAGTTACTTATCACTGACTTTACCAATATGGATATTATGAAACAAAAAAGAAACTGTGAGTCTGATTCAGTTTTATAGTCAAATGCTGATGTTTACGCAGATTGAGCGATTGTTAGCCAGTGCGCACGAGCAGCGTTTGTTTTGTGATTGCGCTTGCACAGAGGATTCATTCACAAAGTGAGGGACAGGTAATCAGCGTTTGGGGGAGGTAACGAGGGGTGGCTAAAGAAACTCAGGCATGTCAGGACCCTTTAAATACTGTTTTCTGAGCATGCATAAATTAGTCAGTGCGTTCTCACTTGCAGCATGAGAGCTCTCCGCGTGTCTGGAGACCTGCTGTGTCTGCGGCAGCTTAGACTTACTCAGAAGGCTTTTGGCTGGCTGATCTGCGTCGATGTTGCAGATGTTTATGCTGTTGCACACTGTCGGATGATGTGGTAGGAAGCAGTGGGCATCCCTAGGCTTAGTATGATCTCATTTCACAGTTTGGCAGCTGCAGGGGTGGAACGTGCTTGGCTCTCAGAAGAGCAGAGTAGGGACTTTACTGTGCAGCATTGGACAGAGAGGCTGGCCTGGCATTACCCGTTCTCTGTATTGTTTGGAAGTAACTAGGATGCTTTCTGTATTGTATTGTGGTCACTAGGATGCTCTCTGAATTGTATGATGGTCAGTAGGATGCTTTCTGTGGTGTACGGTGGCTATAAGCATTCCCTCTGTATTGCATGCCGGTCACTAGTATGCTTTCTGTCAGGGCCGTAACTAGATATGTGCGAGCAGTGCCGCTGCACAAAGGGCAGAGCCCAGTGGGCGGCACCTCTGCTCACCTACGGTCCCTGTACCTGGCTAGCATATTGCCTGGAACAGCACCCTGCAGACAGAATCATCATGACATCATGTGCTCAGGGGGCGTGGCTGGCACAGGGCACAGGGCACAGAAAAACACTGTTACAGTGCTGCTTTCCTTATTCTATGAGACTAGAATACACTAAGTTTTAGGTACAGGGCAGAATTAATGAGACAAATATTATTTTGACAATTTAGCAGTGAGATTTAAAGAGGCATCCTGGCTTTGCCTAGAAAATTGCTTTAAATCTCATGACCAGGTTGCAGAAATCTCAACACTTCTTGTAACTCGAAGGCTGTTATATTTAGCTTAATGTCATCTAATTTTTTTCTTCTACACTGCTAGGTAAAATTCATTGTGACCCCATCTACTTTTGTATTGGCCACAACCACAGTTGAATTGGTACCACTTATAGTATACTAGCTGCAGTAACCGGCCCTGCTCAGGCAGAAGTCGTGATCCTACTCTCGCTAGGCAGCCGGCTCCCTCCCTCAGTGGGCTGGCACTTGGACACCAGCTCCCTTGTACTGAGCCACGCCTCCTGCACAGGACCCACCTCTAGGTACTGAGCCGGCTCCTCTGTTCTCTTCAGTGACTGCCCTCCGGTATGCTTATCACTGAGCATAGTGCTACAGGCTCCCCAGATGAGAGGGAACTCCACCAATCACTGCACATAATGGGTCCATGAACTGTAGGTACAGCAGCGATTATGTAATGGGTCTCCACAGGTGGCTACTGCCCTCTGTACTGCAGTCTCTGTGCTCCTCTCACTGCTCACAGCATTAGCTCCTCTTCAGAGCATAGGGCTGAAAATTATTTAGACTTGCCGTGAGCCGTGCAGGGGATCCCTCCCTGTGGAACACCGCCCAAAGCCCCCTGATGGCCAATCGTGGTGATCCCTAGCCTAAAACCTGCCTTTGAAAAATACCTACACAATGGTGAAAACTGCATCACAATCGGTTCAGTGGTTGCGGAGTTTACCGCAATCAAACAAATAAAAAGATGTTCTAATTTCTAAGTATTATAGATATAGAATAAATTAGGCTATTCTCAGAAATTTGTTTCCAGGGCCACTTTAAGTTCACAATATGCTCCTGTTTACTCACTATCACAAAGTAGAGGGGATGCACCGACATTTAATACACATCTGTACATATGATGTCTTTATTTCCAAACTTTTTGTGCTTTAATGAAAAAACATTTCTAAGTTATGCATTTAACATTGATAATGTGTTATTGCAAAAATCAGGGATGGCTGCTCTGTTTTTAAAAAAAAAAAAAAAACATTGGTCAATGCATTTCGTTTGCGAGCACACTAGCTTTTCAAAGAAAGAACATTGAAAATAAAATTCTAAGACTTGTTATTAATTCTGTAGTATTGTATTAGGAAATATGATAACATTGTAATTTGCTCTTAAAACAGAATTGATTGAGATCGAGTATGAATTGCAATTAAAAAAAATTGTATTCAGATGCAGTTTTAAAATAGTTCTATTGTATATTAGTAGAAAAAAGTAATATGGCTGGTTAATCATCTCAAAACACTGTGCAACACTGCACCAAACCAACTTGCTGACACATAACTATAGCAACATAATGGAAAAAATTTAAACTTACCTCCTTTAGACAGCCCATAAAGTTGTTACTGACTGGTGACCCAGGAAGGTCAGCTGTGCTGGGGCTGCCTCCGACATAGAAAAAGTCATCTGAACCCAGCATGGTGTAGTCTTCTTGAGTATATCCTGTTGTAGTGAGAATCCCATCCACTGAAATTGTTACCTACATAACAAAGCACAGGGAAAGGACACGCTATACTCAGACCTAAATACTGCAGTTCTGGGATGTGCCTGATTTGAAACCTAGTTTGAAAATCCATTTTCATGTCTGTTTGAAGTTTGGTCTTGGATTCTAAAATTCGTCTTCCCCTATAAGGATCTAAACTACGGTATTTCAGCTGTTGTCTGATTAATGAGCTAGTGTCAGTATTGTCCCTACAGCAACTGAACAGTTATTTAGCAGACACAAAAATGGTGTTAGTAAAATGCTTTCTAGGTTAGTTCAGCTGTTGTACGTATTAGTAAGTTTAGTAGTCTGTCATTGACTAGTTAAAACATGCGTTAGGGGAGGGAGACATAAATGAAGCAAGCGGTATTAAGCACCACCACTATTTGCACTGGATAACAAATGAGCAGCAGCAAAAAAAAACGTGCAAACGTAAAAAAATAAAAATAAAAACCACAAAAGAAACGCAAATGAACTAATGTGAATAGCGCACTCTAGTGTGCACATGCAGAAACACACTACAGATCATGAACAAAAGACAAAGGGGAAAAAGTAAGTAAACAGACTGCTCATGATGGAGAAAGATGTATGGATGTACCATAACATTACACTTCAAGCATTCATGCCATGCATTATGGATAGTTAGATTGTGGCCGAGCCAGTAGCCACTTGGGCCAGCCAAGGTTAGCCTTGTTTCTGTTAATTACAGCTTGATGCAAACGGTAGTAAAGTTAATGATGCCCCTATGTGTGAGTAAAACAAATAAAATAAAAAATAAAAAAAACTTGATAGGAACAGGTAGAACTTAGGAGGTCAACAACAGATGAAAAGAAGGAGTTGAAAGAAAGCAGAAGAGTACCAACCGCAGTTCCTCTTTTGTAATGATGTCTACAGTTAAAAGAAAGAAAGAAAAACACACGGCAAACCCAAAATAAGAAACAATTAGAATGATATCTACCGAACAATGTAGTTTGTTTACCATAGCGTGTCCAATGCCTGAGTGCTTTGTGGAGAAGGGGGGAGAAAGGAAATTAAAAACTGTGAACATAATAACGATTGTTACTTAAAAAAATAAGATGGTCACTACCATGTTAGTACATTTTTTTTGATTCAGGTAACGGTTAGTAGAATGACACATTCCATGAGTGACATGTTAGTTATTAAGCATGTTAGTAACATAGAAAAAAAAGGCCAAAAAAATTTTACAAGAAAAAAAAGCAGACTAACAAGTAGGCCTCCACCGAGGCCACCACAATAGTATTTGTCCTGCAAATATATTTCATAACTTATCAGCTCTGTACTGAACAAAAACGGACACATGGTCGACACCCCTCCCCCCCAGGTATTTATTTTTTGGGGGTATTTAAGCTGAATACATCTGACAGACATCAAAAATGGCTAAGGAATCAAAGTGGCTGTTTCCTCAACAATATTTTCTGAAACTTTGGCTTTATTTTTCTATCTTTCATTTTTCTTTCCTTCTTTTATTTATTTATTTTTGGACAAATTTCAGAAATTAGTTTAGAATCCCCTATTACTGAATTTACAGCTCTCAAGGAATCCTCCTGAACTCCAAAACGTCTTTCGGTCATACTGATGGGCTTTTGGAGTCACAGATTACTGCAATGAAACAAAGCAAAGAAGAACCTGACACAGAAAATGAGTTGAATGGGTTTCTGCAACTGCCTTGTTAAACATGCACCAAGTAGGTTCTACTTAATATTTATGCTTTAGTGTTGTTATTATATCAATTATGTTTCTATTATTTTAACTGACTGCGTGAGCAAAGGCAAATCTAGAAAGTGGGCATTTACTGGCTTGCCAAGTAAAATACAATTTTTGGACTCTTTGGGGTATATTTACTAAAGGTTGAATTTAATCAATTTTGATCTATTTTAGATCAATGAAAATCAATGAAAATCAATGAAAATTGATCAACATTGATGTTGTGTTCTAGGGCTAAATCCCACATTTACTAACAGACACTTTTTGAAGTTGTTATTGTAAGTATTAGTAAATGTGGGATTTAGCACCAGAAACACAACATCAAATATGATTGATTTTCATCAATTTTAAATTGATCAAAATCAATTAAAATCGATATTTAGAAATTATCCCCCTTAGACTACTGAGATGGAATTAGATAAAAAAGTGTAATAAATGCAGTTTCTGATCTTTAATATTTGACTTTTACCCATTACTTTAAATACATGTAATAAATGTTTAACTACTCTGTGAGTCCTGCTTCCAGTTTCAGAATAGGAAGTAAGGAGAGCGTAATATGATTGGCTCATCTCAGGAACACAGTGCTTACTAAATAATTCATGCTCTTGATTTTTGCTAAGATATGTGTGTGCGCTGTGTACATAACGGTTTTCTTTGTCAATAAATAATGTATACTTTATAATGCAATAAATGTTATTGATAGGACTATCCCTTATTCTGCATTTCTGCTTTGTTTTTTTATATCTTTTATAAAACAATGTTTCAATTCCCTTAGTATATTGATCAAAGTTTTAACTTTGTAATGAGTGTATTATTTATATTAGCCAGGACTCTTGAACTGGTGGGTTGTGGATACAACCTTCCTTCTCTGTGCCTTAGCTGGTTGCTTTAGAACAGAAATAGGCGACCATGGTTCTGTAGCTACAACAATATTTATATATGTATATAAACTGGATATAGCAATATCATATTCTATCTGAAACTGAAATATGGGCCATGAAGCGTAATCAATTTAAGAACGGACACATATGAAAGCAAATTTCATTAAACTTGGAAACATACATGGCTGCATATTCATATTTATGCTTAATGAATTCTGCTTGTTGGCTCATATTTTATTTATGAATGCCATATTGTTCATTTTGTTTTAGAGAAAAAAAGCTAAACTACCAAGATTATCTTATAAATCAAAAATTCGATAAGAAAACGGTATCCTAATCAAAATGTTGATCAATATACTACATTAATTATCTGTAAAATAAGTTTTCTTACTAGTGTTTTCACAAAGAAATGAAAAGCTATGTATAATGATCTTTCCTTCACAGCAGGGTCCAATCCTGCTCTTTTACTTTGTGTAAGGAAAGGGATGATTTGTATCGTTCATGAATTATCAAAACCACTGGGACTAGTAGAGAACCTAAGCTGGCAGGCAGGGTGTACTGCTAAAATATCGATCCATCTGATGCCAGCAACGATAACAGACAAGAAAATGGCATCCTGCTGACAACTGGGGAATTACTGAATGCAATTTTCTCTTTCTTTTTTTATACCACTAAGCAAAAAAAAGTGAATATATGTTTTTTATTTTATTTTTTTAAAGAGATAAATATGTGTGTTTCTTATTTAATTTTTTTTAAACAATAGATCCACAAAAAAATCCACATTTTCATTAATGTTATCTTTGTTTAGAGTTTTGTGAAGAGTGAAACTTTGTTAGTGGCTACATTTGTGTTAGTTACTTTGAACAAATTAAATATACAGTTAACATGTAAATCCTATCACATGAAAAGGAAGTATATTAATTACTCGCTAAGGAAAAATCAAAACCATAGTTATTCAAATGTGTAATTGAACAGTTTTGATAACTGTAAAATAAAACTACACAATAAAAATATCATTACACAGAATACAATACAATTAAAAAGTTTAATTTATTCATAATTCTTTCATAATGAGACTATATTATTTATATGAAAATACAATTAAAAATGTGCTCTGATATAAATTAATATAGTATGGACATTTATGCCCTTCAAATGAATACATTTCTTTGAATTTAGCAAACAAAACAAATCATCTTAAAGTTGTTTTGTTATGCTTTTGTATACTTTGGTTTATTTTGTTTTCTAATATAGTATTTTATTGAGGCAGTGGAAAACAATGTACATCAAAGTTATTTCAATGCTGAAAAATACTGGAAATAATTAGTAATTGTATGCTCTAGCTGTTGTGCAGTATGTACAGTATATTTGACAGATTTATGCCAACATTGTTTATGTATATTATTTATACTTTTAGATAATCTACAAAATCAAAATTACAATTAGTAATTGCCTAATTACAACTATTTTATAACACATTATATCACATTATAATATATAGTTTTAATAGTGAAAATGTGTGCTTTCAAATTATATACTAGACATCTGTTTATTATAGTAATATAAACACCTTTTAATTGCTATTAATATATGTGTTATTTTCTGTAGACTATTGTCTATAATATGTTTTAAAAATATGTGAGATTTTAAGTATATGTGTTTTCAGGGAAATATATTACTTAATATACTGTTTCAAAATAAGAGGAATTAAAATAAATGCTAATTAAATAATATTATTTTTAATAAATGTATACATTTTTAACATTTGCTTACATTTAGGAAAACTATCATGTTGTGTAATATTAAATATAATTGAATGTTGCAATTCATTTGACATTCATTGGTTTGCTGTCATGCTCCTCCCCTTCAGCATGCTAGTTATACAGGATTTTTTTTCCATTAATTAAACTCCTTTTTTAACAGCTATAGCAACAGTAATATCTTCAGGCTACAAAAAATATATAATGTAAACCTGAAAATACCAAAAGAGAAGAAACACAAAAACAAAATGCTAAATAAAATCATAACACTGCAACCTTTAATAATATTTAATTTTACAAAAGTTTTTATTTTAAAATATGTTGAAATTTGTCACTTAAGTAGCAATTTTTACCTAGAGTATGTTTTGCCAAAGGCAAAAACAAAATGTTTATATTGCTCTCACCTGCTTTATCTGTCCGTCCATGTGTATGCATTGAAGAAACATACCTTGCACATGATCGCATTCTTTTGGAAAATGTATTAAAGTGTACAAAAGAAGTGGTAAGTACAAGACAAACGTATGGTCAAAGGAGAGTTCCTGGACAGATTGTGTAATGGCAGCCAAACTTGCTATCATATATACATAATATTTCTAATTATAATTACTGTTAATTTATTGTTGTCTATTGGAAATAAATGTAAAAATTATTTCTGTAGTAGCCCCTGATCTTTTCTAGGTCTGCCCCTGCTCAAGTTTGTCGGGATAAAATTGTAAAAATTAGTATAAATAGTCTTATGTATATTGTTACTTAGCTATACCGAACATAAAATTAATCACTTTTCCGTCCATTTTACTGTTACCTGACGCAGATTTCTTGTTACTTTCACATCATGCCAGTTATTGTCATTAAATTTTCCATTCACTGGCTCCACCAGGGCCTCAAAGGCCCCTGACCCCAAATTAATGACCAAAGAGACGGCTCCATTTTTCAGCGCAAGATTCACGTAGTCTGCCGATTTTCCTGTGTGAAGCATCAGTCCGTTCCTCTGAAGGGTTTTAAATGACAACGTAATTTCATCACTGCTGCTCTGTATGGGATTTTGTGAGAGGTCATAGCAGAAATATTCAGACCCTTTAAATGTGGCAATGTATTCTTCTTTTCCTGAAAAACAAAGAAAAAATGCATATATAATTGAATGTATTACAGTTGAGTTAATTTCAGTCATTTAATTGCATTACCTTTTCAAAGAAAAATGCTTTTGAACAACATAACAACATTCTTTTTAATGAATGACAAGTCATGTTAAAAGCATTGCCAATTGTATTAGGTAGCTAAAACACATATCCCACAGATAGATCACTGTGCATAAATGGAATGAACTGTACTTTCAACTATCACTTCACATTGCAATCAACTCATTATTTTTATGCATGAGCTCATTAAAAATAAAATTTAAACAAAATATGAGTCCTGCAGCTTAGCAAGCACTTAAAATGTATTCAGTTTTTTGTTTTTTTTTTAAGATTTGCATATGTTAATAATCTGAGCACAGCGATGGAATATATATTGTACTTTGGCAGAAGAGGATATAGTGCAAGAAAGTCATTGTGCAGATGTTGAATACAATTATATTATTATAATTTAAAAAGAAATCATTTTAGCAATGTATCCCTCTAGGTACTATGCCACCAGCATTTTCCATACTGTATATTCATAATATTTGTTCGTAACACCTTTTAGATGCATCAGGCTAATAAATGGATGAAACAAAACAGCAAGTAGCTAATTGTATATACAGTATTAACAAAGCTACTCTAAAGCAATACAAGTATTTATTGCCTATAACAATTTAAATATGCCAAGACATATATATATATATATATATATATATATATACAGTATATATATATATTTTTTTTTTCTTTTTCCGTCTTATATGAAATACATATTAACTTATTTATTCATTGTTATTTATATAGGGCCCGCATATATTCGCCACCAATTCAGTCATTATGTTTTGTTATTCACACCTGTCCCTGCCCCAGTGAAGCTTACAATCTACATTCTCCAACACATGATGTACACACACACATAAAGGGTTAAATTTTGCTGGAATCCAATTACTCTACCAGTATGTTTTTGTTT
The DNA here is from genome assembly GCA_031769625.1 of Taudactylus pleione. NCBI lineage: Eukaryota > Metazoa > Chordata > Amphibia > Anura > Myobatrachidae > Taudactylus > Taudactylus pleione. The sequence continues at coordinate 1,715,244 of JAUIMM010000205.1, forward strand.
TTTGATTTGTGGGAGAATATTCACACAAAGAAATGGAGAACATACAAACTCCACACAGTTAAGGCCTTGGTGAGAATGGGAACCAAGACCTCAGTGCTGTGAGACAGTTATACTAGCCACTAAAGCAAAAAATGTGCTACAAAAGCAGAAACCTATCTCTATTTACACAGTGATGTAGCCAGGTTTTGCAGTGAGGGGGAGTAAAGGGTAAAAATATGTGCCATTGGGGGGCATGGCTACATCATGCCTTGTGGTGTGAAAGCATCATAGTGTGAATGTTCATGCTCTCCAGAACCATTTAATTGCTGCAAACAGTGGATGCACCATCTTCTACTGGTCTTACTTCCCCCCTTAATTTTGCTCTGGATACACCGCTCACAACATGCTCTCACACATGCAGAGTCACACTCATAGGTGGCTCTCACACATGTACAGGCTCTCACATGTGCACAGAAACACTCACAGATTGGGGCACACAATATAAAGTTTCCCCTCCCTCATACATTACTATGCAGGCTGGGTAGTGATCACCTTGCAGCAGATAACACCTCCTATCTTCCACTGTGTAACTAGGGATGGCTATCGACCACTGATAGTTAGCAAATATCAATGGTTTACTACCAGATGGCCGATGGTTTTGCAATCGATGGCAGAAAGCCAATGGCTTTCCTCCATCAAGTAGAGCCAGATGAGTTTTTTTCTCTGCTTCCAACACAGAACTTAGCCAGCACCCCCTGACAGTCTGCTAAGCCCCCCGTTTTTGATTGGCCCACGGCCTGTGCAGCGGTGGCCATCGAGTGGTGCAAACCTTTGATGTGGCACCATCGATGGTGACCATTGACTGAAAACCACCGATGGCCATTCCTAGTGCAGACAGGCAGGAGTCAGGGCTGTACTAATGTGTCCGTATCCCCCCCCCCCTGTTCAGGCCACGCCCCTTGTAATGGATGATGCGGTCGGCTCTGCTGCTATACCCTTGAAGGCAAGTCTGGTCAAGTTTTATTGTAGAGGGGGTATTCGATGCCCTTGCTCCCCTTAGCTACGCAACTGCATTTACCATTACAAAGAAGTCTCCATATTCTGTCACAATCTTTCTTAGTTTTTCCTTTGTTCACTAGCCCATAGTGTTAAATACGTGAAACCTATTGTAAATAATAAGCCCTTTAGTACATTGATTAACTGGTAGTATAATCCTTTATATAATGTTAAAAATGGCTATTAACGCCGGATCATTTTTGCTGACATTAAGCAGAACTGACGAAAACAATGGTGCATCGCTACTTTTTCATTAAAAAATTAGGATGGTCAGGCTTAATTTGACCAAAATCACCCTGGCGAGTCAAAAGGTTTACGTCTGAAATACCTCCTTACCGCACACTATAATTATAGGCCAGTCAAAGGAATCATTTTACTGTGAATGACCGAGCCTGAGTAAAAGCAGCTTCTCCAGGGCTTAGAAAGATTGGAAAAAGCTTTTAAGAAGGTTAACAGTTTGTATGTATCACGCCTTCTTTAAGTATTGAAGGCTAAATCTTCTGAGCTAATGGTATTTTCCTTTAGAAACCGAATGAAAAGCCAATTCAGCATGTCTGCACCCTTCTGTGGGAGAGCGGCAGCTTCATATGTCACTGAAGATTTGATCAGCCCAGTATACGAAGACAAAGTCAGTTTAATGCACCTTCCCGGTGGAAGCACTCGTAGTAAAATCACTGTCCGTAATCTCTGAATTCTTGTTATTGTCCTGTTTTATCTATCGATAACAATATATATCAGTCCCTGTATTTGTCTTTTAAATAGTTTTCTTGTTCCTCATTATTTTTGTATATACTGCTACAGCATGACCCCGATTGTACCGTGAAACCAGTGAGGTCTCATTAAAAATGGATTTCTTGAATGGTCTCTGAAGAACAGCACTTTAATAAGAAAACATTTCCTTATTCGAAATTGCAGATAATGTACTTTATTTACTTGACTGCAGCTGTGAATTAAAAGCAATCTAGACTGCTACCTACAGAGCACTGGCAAACTGACCTATAATCAATTACCACAAAACACCATTAGGCTTAGTCAGAGTAAGTTTATTTCTGATAAATGCACAGAATAGTTTTTGTGTTATGCAAAGAAAATACAAGATGTGCAATTACTCTTATAGTTACTCTTATTGCTATTTTTTTATAAACTACCGACAATATATACATAGTAGGAATGGAGCATTGACACTGATGTTTCAGGGTTGATGTTTGATGTGCCCTCCCCCACCCCTATAATAAAGCATAGCCTCTTAAATTTCATTATAAAAAAGCAAGCGAAATTTAGTCCCGGCCTTGTCTCAGGTAGGAATGACCATCGTTGTTAAACATAGATGTTTCCAACCTGATGGTTTGATTATGTAAAAATCGATGGTTACCACCCTAGGTCTTCAGTGGCCATCGTATATGAGATGCTTATTTTGTTTTGTTGCTGACTGTCCTGCATACTCCAAAAACTGAGAAACTATGTCCGTACTAGTGCTCTGTTGCGTGTGTGCAAACTATGTCTGTCCATTGCACATGTGCACCAGCATACCATTAGTGTTGCTTAGAACATTGAATGGTTAATAAGCTAACTCGTGATGGATACTCGTTAGTTAGCACCCATAGATGGTTTACCAGTGTTGGTCAATGGTCAATTGCCATTAACGGTGGAGATCCAATGGTACTCTGCAATCAGTGGCACAAGGGCAGCGATGTTAGGGTTTTTTGTCCTGATGGAGAGAGATTGGAGCTTAGCCCCGTATGCCAATGTGCCACTAAGGTCTGCCCAATTCCCTGATTGGTTGGCTGCCTAGCTTTTCACAGAGAATGGATGTCCATCAATCGGTGAAACAATACCTTTTTTGGTGCATGTGCAAGTGGTTTATTCGTTGAATTCTGTTGATGCAATGGTTAGTTACCATCACATCTCAAGGCTGGGTGGTGGAAGCTCATCTATCATTCAGTAGCAGGCTTCCGAAGTCCATCCTATTGCAAATCATATAACAGTGACATCAAAATGTGATGCTGCCCTTCAGATTGCCATCACTAATCTCACAACCCCACCCTGATCTACTCAACCACACCCATTCTGTCTAAGTGAGACCACTTTTCTGACAGCTCCATAACTTTTAAGGTGACTTAGACACTACTATAAAAATGCAATAAGGAGTCTAGTTACTAAGCCTTGAAGAGAGATAAAGTGGATGGAGATAAAGTGCCAACCAATCAGCTCCTAATTGTCATTTTTCAAAAAACAGCCTGTAAAGTGACAGTTAGGAGCTGATTGGCTGGTAGTTTATCTTTATCCACTTTATCTCTCTCCAAGGCTTAGCACATACAGTAGATCCCTAAGGGTCTTCTTATATCACAAAAGCATTTACATACAAATACTGTAGACTGGGTTACGCAACGGTACAAAAGTCTCAATACCCTGCTAAGAACTCTATCATTAGGCGACAATGCATCACTCATAAGGGGCAAACTCATATAGCCACAATATTCCATCCCTTTGTATTTGGTATTACCATAATTTGTGATATGTAGGCTAAAATGCTATGCACTGGAAAATGTCAGCTCCAAAAGTAACATATTTAATGTAAATCACTTGCATATCAAATAGTTTTCGTTACATTAACAGGACGATTGAAATAAAATGACATAAATTACCAAACCTTAGTATATTCTTTATATAAACCATATTTATATAATCTATAATACTGTTATTTTCAAGGTCTCAAGCTCTGCACTAATTGAGCAACAATAACTTCCACTGCACTTCTGACCTTAAAAGCTTTGATGGCAATTTTTTGACAAGGCATCAAATGATTTCATATATCAGGTCAGCAGTGGCTCTGACATTTTACTGTGTAATAATCTAAAAAGTCCAGTGTTCTTTAGTACATTAAGGGCAGCAATTCCCCCAACTCAGCACCAAGCTAGATTGTTTGCGTTGAACAATAGTTTCCATGGTAACACTTTAGGAGCTCTGCCAAGTTGGATGTTGATACCACACAACTTATTTCCTAATATTGCATGAAGATGCACAAAACCAATTTATCCAAACCTCTCCATCTAATCTCTTCATGCAAGCCCCCTTTTTTTCCTGACTAGAAGAATGGGCTGTTTTTACAGAGATAATGCTTAATGATGGTTCTATTGAATTTTTAGAAGAACCCTTGTCATTGACATTTGACCTGGACAATTGGTGCAGCCAACCAATCAGCAGCTACCATATAATCTTGTCCCTTTTAAATCATCCAGGCTTGAGAATATAGGCCCTCATTCAGAGCCGTACGCTCTGAGCAGAGCGCACGCTCTGAATGAGGGCCGGGCTCCATTTTCATGGAGCGTCCTCCTGGACGCTCGTATAGCTGTGGGTCACCACCCACAGGCTATACGAGCGTGCATTGTGATGGTCGCGATGGTCGAGACCATCGCGACCTTCGATTTGCGAGCCGGAGCCTGCGGTTGAGGTTTTCAACCGCAAGCTCCGGAGTGATTTTGGCTCTATCAGAGCCAAAATCACTCCCACTGACATCACTAGTGATGTCAGTGGGCCGGCTTCTGACGGTAGGCGTTCCCGTGGGAACGCCCCCGTCAGGGAGGCACGCCCCCGGCACGCCCACCAAAGGGGGCATGCTGTCAATCAACATTGACAGCACGCCCCCTTTGATCGGACACAACGAGCGAAGGACTTTCCTTCGCTCGTCGCGTCTGGCGCATGCGCACGACGGAGCTCCCTCCGTCGTGCGCATGCTCAGTCCATAACATCGACCCACTTGCGAGCGGACAGCCGCTCGCGAGTGGGTCTGAATCAGGCCCATAATCAGTAGGTAGGACTTCAAGGCAGAAACTGGTGGGCCAATCAGGTAAGGGGTTGGGGCTTTGTGGGTGAAGCAAACAGGAGTGATCCAGGTGCCGGGAGAGAAAAATAAAAACATTGCTGGGCTTTCTGCCATCAATGATAGATAACCACTGGATCCACTGTCACAGCAGCAGGGACATAGCTCCAGTTACCAGGTATGGCGGTGTCGCGTCACAGCCCTCTGTGCCCTGGTCATTTCTGACATCCCTGAGACCTGTGCTGGCACTGCTGCGTGTGTGCCTGGCATTCACTTTCCTGTCAGTTCCCACAGCGCTGGAGCATGGGTGCGGCCATTTTGGATTTTTCTCACATGACTGCACCTGTCAACCAGATTTGAACAGCTGCACTCACATGACCTGCTCAGATGATATGTACCAAGCCCGACATCTTTAGCGACGGGACCCGTATATACGCTTTCAGCAACAGAGCAACGGCAGGGGGACATGCTGCATTCGGCAGTATGGACCTCGTTAACGACATCCCCCGTCGGCCCTGCATGTATGTTGCTGATGACGCTTAGGAGTGCACATCAGCGACATACCGGGTGCACACGAGACGATGCGCCGGAACGGACAACATATCATCTAGTGTGTACCCAGCATAAGAATATATTATATCTGTTTGTTCACAAGCACCCAAACTTATTCTTCTAATAGTGATCTAGATAAGTAGGAGCTTTATCAAGGCCTCAATCTTTCACATACAAAGCTAACCCCAGAGGTCCTGATCCGAATCTACAAAACTGCAGTGAAATGACATCCACCATCGATGGCAAGTACATCGACCATCAGTGGCAAACCATCAATGGCTGATAACTATCGATGGTCAATGGGCATCCTAGGTCAATAGTGACAAATCTCTTGTTCTACTACTGTATGCTGTGAGGGAAGATTATGTGGAAAAAGATAAGAAATATGCAACTAATTAATCCTAATGTTAATAGGCACTGTCAAACAAACATATTTTTCCCCATGAAAAGAGGAAGATATGAAATTTCTTATCCTAGTTGATTTGACCTATTGCATAAACCTATCTAGCATTTCTCTCCCAGAAGATATGATGAAAGATTATTTCTTTATTTCATTCTTGCTATAAAAAACATAAAAGTAAAAAAATAAAATAAATTCCACACTTCTAGCTAATTAAAATGATCACTGACAACTGCAGCATATTTTCTGTTAGGATGGAGGTAAATAGTAGCACAATAATTTCAGCAGAGTGAACAGGTAATTAAGCACACAATTCCTGCTATTGTTCGCAGCGGGCGATTGTCCATTTCCTCAGCATTACATGCAAAAAAACCTATATATAAAGTATGTACATTTGTGTTTGCAGATGACATTTGTAGCTGTGAGCTACAGTACATTATATTACAATAGTCCAAAATGGATATAAGATACCAGGAAAAAACATACCCCTACCACACTCAGGGTACATTGTTATGCAAGCAGGCAGAATTGTCAGGTAAACGCAAAATCTGCACAGGTGTGGCTTGTGTTACAGGCATATCATGGAAAATTAACATATGGCTTGAATATATCACTTAAAATGTCCTGAAAAAATCCTTGCTTTTTATTTGGACAATAGTGATACAACTCCTGTGAAATATAACATGTATTTGGAGAGTGGTGATGTGTTTTGTGTCACATGAGTTAGTTTTGTGTCACATGACTTGTTTTAAAAGTGACTTGGATAGGAGTATTTTGTATTATTCTGGACGTGTTTGCCATTTTGACTGTTGTTGTGCTGTGGATCTTAGAAATGGTTCGTTAGGAGCTTCAGGACCTCAACAATGATTATTTTCCACTTGGTCAGAATACCGACAGCGGCAATCCGACAGCCAGAATCCTGACCAATATAGGAAGACATGGTAAGTACTTTTCTAACCCCTTATCCTAACCCTAAGCCACCCTCCCCGGTACCTAACCCTAACCCAACTCCCTAGTGCATAAACCTAACCTCCCCCTCACCGCACCCTAAACCTAACACCCCCTCCCCAGTGCCTAAACCTAACCTCCCCCACCTTAGTGCCTAAACCTATCCTCCCCCTCCCCGCACCCTAATCCTAACACTTCCTACCGGTACCTAACTCTAACCCTCCCTCTAATGCCTAACCCTAACTCTACTACCTAACCCTAACCTCCCCCTAACACCCCGATACTTACCTTTGAGATGCCGGCAGTCGGGATACTGGTGCCGGGATTCCGACCTATCAGGATTTTGGGGAATCGGTATGATTTACCGCCGGACGCCTGTCCGGCAGTTGGAATCCCGACAGCGGCTGCCCGACATGGGTGAAAATCCTGATCGTCCAGAAGGTAAGTCTTCACTAACCTAATTCCCCCCCCAAACCCTACCCCTCCTTAGGGGTGCCTAACTGTAACCTTCCCCCCATTCCCAACCCTAATCCCCCCTCTAAGTGCCCAAACCTAACCCCCCCTTCCCCGCCGCCTAAACCGAAGTCCCCTGGGAGGTGCCTAACCCTAAGTCCCCCCTGGGGGTGCCTAACCCTAACCCTACCTGCCCCTAGCCTAACCCTAACCTCCCGGGGGGCCCGTAACCCTAAGTTCCTCTGGGAGCCCTAAACCTATCCCTCCCCCCCGCGCGGCTGTCCGCGCTCGGCGCCCGGCATCACTTCGATAAGGATTTAGATTTAGACGCCTGTCATTTAACCCTCACCGTGATAAATCAGTTGGGAAGCCAGCTGTCGGGATTAGGTCCGCTGGCTTTCCGACTGCATACCAGATTTCGGCACCGGTACTCAGACCGTCGACATCCCACACGCCGGGATGCAGTCTACATCACGTTTGACCATGTTTGGTGATGTGCTATTGAAGTGGCTTTTTTTTTGCCTGTACTTCTACTTTTGCATCTATATATATTATATGTGTGTTTATTAGGGGCGAGCGGGTTCGGATTTCTGAAAACCGAACCCCCCCGATCCGAGGCCGATCCGAGTCAGGCTCGACTTTTCCCGCCTGACTCGGATCTGAAATCGAGGCAAAACATCATCATCCCGCCTTCCGGGTCTCGCGGGTTTTGGATCCTATATAAGGTACCCGCGTCGGCGCTATTTTCTCACTCGGCTGTGGACAGTGAAGAGGGAGGGTGGTAGTTAGGGCTGGCTGGGCTGTGTAGTGTAGTGTAGTGCAGTGTAGTGTTGTGCTGTGCTGTGCTGCGCTGCGCTGCTGTTGCCCATAGGGGCTGTGTCCACTCCTTCAAAGTCCATAGGGGCTGGCTGGACTGTGCTGTGAATTGTGTGCACTGTGGCTGCACGTGCATCAACAAAGGAGCAGCGCCAAGCGTGCGCCTGTGTCCCATAAGTAAAGGGCCGGCTGGCTTGTCCATTAAAGGGTGCTGTAACCCCCAAAGTACACTCCAAACAAAATAAAAAAATATTTTCTGTGTTTGTGAATTGTGTGCGCAGTAGCCGCACGTGCATCAACAAAGTAGCGCCAAGCGTGCGCCTGTGTCATAGTTAAAGGGCCGGCTGGCTTGACTGTTAAAGGGTGCTGTAACCCCCAAAGTGCAACTCAAACAAAATATAAAAATATTTTCTGTGTTTGTGAATTGTGTGCACTGTGGCTGCACGTGCATCAACAAAGGAGAAGCGCCAAGCGTGCGCCTGTGTCCCATAAGTAAAGGGCCAGCTGGCTCATCTCTCAAAGGGTGGTGTAACCCACAAAGTTCACTAGTCTCCAGCAAAAATAAAAAATTATTTTCTGTGTTTGTGTGCGCCTTAGCCGCACGTATATATCAATATAACATAAATGGAGGACCAAACTTTCTCCGATAAAAATAAAATAGGGAAAGATCAAGAACCACTTCCTCCTAGTGCTGAAGCTGCTGCCACTAGTCATGACATAGACGATAACATGCTATCAACGTCATCTGCCAAGGCCGATGCCCAATGTCATAGTAGAGGGCACATACAATCCCAAATGACAAAGTTCTGGAAAATGACCTTAAAAAAAACATTTAAATCATCTGAGGAGAAACGTAAACTTGCCAATATGCCATTTACGACACGGAGTGGCAAGGAACGGCTAAGGTTTATCCCTATGTTCATGACTAGTGGTACAGCTTCATATGACGATGGAAGCCCTCATCCCGCTAAAAAAATCAAACGAGTTAAGTTGGCAAAAGCACAGCGAAGAACTGTGCATTCTAAGAAGATATCACAAATCCCCAAGGAGAGTCCAAGTGTGGTGGCGGTTGCGATGCCTGACCGTCCCAGCACTGGACGGGAAGAGGTGGCTCTTTCCACCATTTGCACGCCCTCTGCAAGTGCTGAAAGGAGCACCCAGAGTTCACTTGCTGATATGCAAATTGAAGATGTTACTGTTGAAGTACAACAGGATGAGGATACTGGTGTAGCTGGCGCTGAGGAGGAAGTTGGCGAGGAGGATTCTGATGGTGATGTGGTTTGTTTAAATCAGGCTCCGGGGGAGACAGTTGTTGTCTGTGGGATGAAAAAGCCCATCACGGTCATGCCTGGGCAAAAGACCAAACATTCCACCTCTTTGGTCTGGCAATATTTCTATCCAAATCCGGACAACAACTGTCTTGCCATATGTACCATATGTAAAGGTGAAATAAGTAGGGGTAGGGACGTTAACCACCTAGGAACATCCTCCCTTATACGTCACCTGCAGCGCGTTCATAAAAAGTTACTGTCAAGTTCAGAAACTTTGGCTAAGACCATAAGCAGTCCAGGGACACCTAAATCCCTTTGTCCTGTTGTATCCAAGCGCCTGCAAACCACACCGTCAACTCCCTCCTCGTCAATTTCCTCCTTAGCCATGATCTGAAGTAGTCCTGCAGGCTATGTCACTGGCATGACTGACTCTCCTATCTGGGATTCCTCCGGAGGATCCTGCATTGCTACGCCTCCTGCTGCCGCTGCTGCTGTTGCTGCTGCTGGGAGTTGTTCATCATCCCAGAGAGGAAGTAGGAACACCACTACTTTTACTAAACAATTGACCTCCAACAGTCCTTAGTGAGGAGGATGAAGTACGACAGCAGTCATCCTGAAGCAAAACGTATAACTGAGGCCTTGACTGCTATGTTGGTGTTAGACGTCCGTCCGGTATCCGCCATTAGTGCAGTGGGATTTAGACAATTGATGGAGGTAGTGTGTCCCCGGTTCCAAATCCCGTCTAGATTCCACTTCACTAGGCAGGCGATACCGAGACTGTACAGAAACGTCAGAAAAAGTGTCCTCAGTGTCCTGAAAAATGTGGTTGTACCCAATGTCCACTTAACCACGGACATGTGGACAAGTGGAACAGGGCAGACTAAGGACTATATGACTGTGACAGCCCACTGGGTAGATGTATCACCTTACGCAGCAACAACAGCAGCGTCACCAGTTGCAGCATCTCAGAAACGCCAGCTCGTTCCAAGGCAGGCAACGCTGTGTATCACCGGTTTCAGTAAGAGGCACACCACCGACAACCTCTTAGAGAAACTGAGGGAAATCATCGCCCAGTGGCTTACCCCACTTAGACTCTCCTGGGGATTTGTTATATCTGACAAAGCCACCAATATTGTGCGGGCATTACATCTGGGCAAATTCCAGCACGTCCCATGTTTTGCTCACACAATAAACTTGGTGGTGCAGAATTTTCTGAAAAGCGACAAGGGTGTGCTGGAGATGCTTTGGGTGGCCCGAAAAATTTCAGGCCACTTTCGCCATTCAGCGACTGTGCCGAAGACTGGAGCGCCAGCAAACACTCTTGAACCTGCCCCGCCATCACCTGAAGCAAGAGGTTGTGACGCGGTGGAACTCTACCCTCTATATGCTTCAGAGGATGGAGGAGCAGCAAAAGGCCATTCAAGCCTATACATCTACCTATGACATAGGCAAAGGAGGGGGTATGCACCTGACTCAAGTGCAGTGGAGAATGATTTCTGTGTTGTGCAAGGTTCTCCAGCCCTTCGAACTTGCCACACATGAAGTCAGTTCAGACACTGCCAGCTTGAGTCAGGTCATTCCCCTCATCAGGCTTTTGCAGAAGCAGCTGGAGAAAGTGAAGGAGGAGCTAAGATGGAGCGATTCCGCAAGGCATGTGGGACTTGTGGATGAAGCCCTTCATTCGCTTTGCCAGGATTCGAGGGTGGTCAATCTGTTGAAATCAGACCACTACATTTTGGCCACCATGCTCGATCCTACGTTTAAAGCCTATGTGGTGTCTCTCTTTCCGGCCGACACAAGCCTGCAGAGGTGCAAAGACCTGCTGGTGAAAACACTGTCAGCTGAATCGGAACGTGACACGTCAACAGCTCCTTCTTCATTTTCTCCCGCAACCGGGGCTGCCAGGAAAAAACTGAGGTATCCTAAGCAACCCGCTGGCAGTGATGCAGGGCAGGCAGGACCAAGTTTGGACATCTGGTCCGGACTGAAGGACCTGGCAACAATTTCTGACATGTCTACTGTCACTACATATGATACTGTCACCATTGACAGAATGGTGGAGGATTACATAGGTGACAGCATCCAAGCAGGCATGTCAGACAGTCTGTGTACTGGCAGGAAAAAGAGGGAATTTGGAGGCCCCTGTACAAACTGGCTCTATTTTACCTGAGTTGCCCCCCCTCCAGTGTGTACTCCGAAAGAGCGTTTAGTGCAGCCGGGAACCTTGTCAGCGAAAGGCGTAGGAGGTTGCTTCCACAAAATGTGGAGAAGATGATGTTCATAAAAATGAATTATCAACTCTTCCAGGGAGACCAGCCTCCAGAACGTACAGAGGGACCTGTGGTGGTGGATTCCAGTGGGGACGAGTTAATACTCTGTGAGGATGAGGATGTACACAACACTGAAGAGGGTGAGGAATCGGTGGATGAGGACGACATCTTGCCTCCGTAGAGCCAGTTTGTGCAGGGACAGATTAATTGCCAGCTTGTTTTGTGGGGGCCCAAACGAACCAATCATTTCAGCCACTGTCGTGTGGCAGACCCTGGCGCTGAAATGATTGGTTTGTTAAAGTGTGCATGTCCTGTTTATACAACATAAGGGTGGGTGGGAGGGCCCAAGGACAATTCCATCTTGCACCTCTATTTTTCTTTGCATTATGTACTGTTTGGGGCCTAGTTTTTCAAACTGCCATCCTGTCTGCCACTGCGGTGTCACTCCTAGATGGGCCACGTGTTTGTGCCGCCCACTCGTATCTCTTAGCATAGTCATCCATCTACCTCGGTGCAACCTTCTGGACATAAAAACACTATTGTGAGGTATGAGGTGTTCAGAATATACTAGAAATGAGTGGAAATTAAGGTTTTTGAGGTTAATAATAGCATAGGAGCAGAAAAATCAACACATTCTGTGATTTTAGCTGTTTTTATGCTTTTTTTAAAAAAAAATACAGATCCAAAACACAAAACCCAGAACCCAAAACACCGAAGGGTGGTTTTGGCAAAACCAGTCCAGATCCAAAACACGAAGAAAGATCCAGATCCAAAACCAAAACACGAAAAGTGGCCGGTGCACACCCCTAGTGTTTATATATATATATATATATATATATATATATATATATATTTGCAGCATATAAATATAAACACACACGCACACATACTGTATCTATATGGCTGGAAATGAGGAGTGCACATGTTTTCTGACGGGAATTGCAATAAGGCTTTGAGTACTTGTGTTGTGATTGCTGTGTCATAATCAGGGACTTATCCACTCAAGCTAAGCCTTTCCTTTGGCTGGTAATTACATTGAAGCCCTCTTTACAAAACATTGCTTTCTTTTAAAGATTGCAGTGGAAAATGAAGCCTTTGACATTGTTTAATAGCTGAGAATGGCTGAAAGGGCTTGTAATATATAGTGGTCGAGCATTATCAGTTTTCATAGGTTGTAACTAAAGCCCATATACTCATAAAAGGTCTGCAACATGATTTGCAAGACAACTGCATATTAATGTGGTTCTCTCGTGCCGAGTTTACAGCACCGGTATGAATATAAAACACAGTTTGGCCATTAATGTATATTATTGACCAAGGCAAGAAGAGTAATCTCTACCATCATTGATTATATAAATGATGTTAATGGGGGAGATGTACTAAGCTCTGGAAAGTGATAAATTGGAGAGTGATAAGCTACCAGCCACTCAGCTCCTGTCATGTTACAGGCTGTGTTTGAAATATGACAGTTAGGAGCTGATTGGTTGGTACTTTATCTCTCTCCAATTTATCACTTTCCAGAGATTAGTACATCTGCCCCAGAATGTGTAACTCCTTTACTTATAACCTTTAAAACTTGTGCATTATTAGGGACAGTGTGTCTCCAACAGAATAATATGGCTGATATTAGTAGTCTGATTTCTATTGCACGGCTTCCAATATTTCTGGCAATATGACATCAATTGCCCTCATTATTTTATCTGCAAAACGATATGCTCAAGGAATTCGGGAATTATTCTGTTGACAGGTATACATGAAATAAATACATGCAGAGTCACCATTCATCAGCTTTTTCAGGGTGATTTTTCGTCTAGCAGATGCCTCGGTAGCATGGCACAGAGTCTGCAGCGCCAGATCAGTGGTGCCCTGCTTTACAGGAGAACAGAATGTCATGCTAATTTTAGGTTCATTAGACTTTGAAGTTGTGGTATTGTGTTACTTAGCAACAGCACACCTGAAATATTCAACATGGCTGGAAACATCAGTGGAGTCGTTAGCTTTCATTTAGGAAAGGCTTCCTGTGTCATGTGAAATAGAGTCACTTAGCGCTGCGTAATAAGGCACCGTCACAGGATATGTGGCCTTACTGAATAAATGTGCACAGACAAAAAACTGGAATCTATGCAAATCTGTCCTGCTAAATCCATAAATCAAAGCACATGCTTGCTTGATATGCTAAATGCCTGAGAAAAAAAGTGTTTGTACTGTAAATCTTTCAACATTTAAAAATAATTTGAAGGGAAAAAAAAATACAACTATACAGAATAAGAATAGAATTAGTTATTATCTGGTCTGCAGCGCTGTACATGAAATATTCATTTTAGTGATAAACAAAAAACAAACTGACCATACTCGTTATGTTTTTGGATATATATATATAATCCACCGGAAAAAAGGGCACTCAGAGACAACACAGGTACAAAAAAAACGTATGTGTATGTTCCTGATGACGGGGCTGTGTCCCTGAAAAAGTTTGAACGTTTATACACGTTTTTTTTGTACCTGTGTTGTCTCCGAGTGCCCTTTTTTCCGTTGGATTGTGTTTTCTCTACATAGGGAGCACCGGAGCAAGTCGTTCACATTGAGTGCCGGCAGACTGCGATACATGTATATATAATATACATGTATATGTACAGGGCTATTTGGGCCTGATTCATTATCGATCGCAACTGCGATTATGCACGCAAACGGCAGATTGTTTTGTTATGCGCATGCATCGCAGTCCTCGTGCGTGAACCGACCACTGTGATCGGGAAGTGCCGTTGACAGAAAGTGCCTTTTGTGGGAGGTGACGGGGGGTGGTCGGAGAAACGCATGTGTACCAGGGCGTTTGAACGCCGTTGCAGGGGCGTGCATAAATTATCCACTGCGATGCCTTACGCAGCCTGAGCTCTCATAGCGTGCGATGAGTGTGCGTGAGGCTGCGATCGTATTAGATTGTACCAATGGTTTTTCAGTCTTGCTAAACATTACGGATGTGTGCAAGGTGAAGTGGGCGTCCTTATGTTATGCTGTGACGACATAGCGATCGCAATGGATTAGCATACTATCGCAGTCAGACTGCGTGATTAATCGTTATTGCAGTCACAGTTGCGGTCGGTAGTGAATTAGGCCCTGCGAGCGGAGCTACTGGGGTGGAGCTATAGGAAATCAATTATATATTTATATATTTTAAATAAATATATTACTCAAAAGGACAATACGTCACAATAGCTATATATATATATATATATATATCTATATATAGATATATATATATACACACAGTATATATATATATATATATATATACACACAGTATATGTATATATATATATATATATATATATATAGATAGATATATATATATATACTTTTATCCCCCTAACACCACAAGTGAGCACGCCTGCCTCGCACGGCATCCCATAATCAAGAGGGGACAAGTATTCTCACCACCATTACTTTTAGGGGCAAAAACAGCAGACTAACTAAGGGCAATTACCTATATAACAAATCCTTGGCATATGTACTAAATTACTAACATCTAATCAGTCATAGTATATAATAGATCTCGTAACAGAGTAGTTGCTTGCTACATAAAACATTATCACACATAAAGACTCCATTCTTAAATTTAAAGGGATATACCCTAAAAAACAGTGTGCTTACTATATATAAGGAGCATCAGATGAATGATTCCCATGCACACGTCACATCGCAGGTTCCAAAAAAACATTGTATGGTTTCATTTAGGCCAAAAGGGGCTAGCGTAATTAACCTGTGGATCCATCTAGATTCACATTGAAGCAGCATTTTAGAACGATCGCACCCTCTGATAAGAGGGGGGATGTGATTGATCCTACGATACCTTAAAGTGGATACATTATGGGGGGCTTGGCAGAAATGTCCGGCAACGTGTTGATCACTATTACCCAGGGCCGTTAAGAGCTGGTGAGGGAAGGTAAGGGGGAGTGTTCTAATTGCGGGAAGAATACCGCTCGGGGGTGGGGCGCTGTGAGCCCCTCAGCCCTGCGCAAATCTCAGGGGGCGTGATCACAGTGATCGCTCCCCCCACACAGCCAGTGAGCAGACTCCCACTGCAGCCCAGAACACAGCAGCGTGTGGTGAGTTGCTGACAGGAAAGAGGGAGGTGGGGCGACGTTGGACCCGGGCTCCTGCCGAGCCCCTCCAACAAGCCTGGGTAATTAGTACCCGCTACTCCCACTCTCGGCGCCCCTGCTATTACCACTGTATAATGCACGAATGGCAGAGAGGTGCAGGGCCATTCTTTCTTTAAACTGACGTGTGGTCTTACCCACATAGGTAAGACACATGAAAGTATAAATAACAAATTCAGTACTACATGTTAAGTGTTAACGTAGAATGGTTTTCCTGAATGGGGATGATGGAACACTTTATCAGTTTGTAAATACCTACATGTGGTCCAATTAGGACATTTAACACAACCCACTCTTTGAGATGAAAAATGTGTATCCGTTTCTTTACCCATACCTGTAATGGGAATGCAGTTATTATGCCGGTGGACGGGTTGACGGCAGTCGAAATACCGACACCGCAATCCCGCCGCGCAGGCATAATGCCGATGCCGATATCCCGATGGACATCAGGACACCAGCGTCAGCATCCCGACCGCCGGAATTCCGAAAGTTCAGATGGCTGGTAAGTACGAAAGTAAGCCGGGGATGGGGGTGGTTAGGATTAGGCATCCCCGCCGGGATTTCAGATTAGGCACCCCCCCGGGAGTGTTAGCGTGTGGGGAGGGGGGGTTAGGGTTAGGCACCCCCGGGGGAAAGTTAGGGTTAGGCACCCCCCCGGGAGACTTAGGCTTAGGGTGCCGTAAGGGGGGGTTAGGGTTAGGCACCACTGGGGGGACGGGACTTAGGGCTAGGCAACCCCCGAGAAGGTTAGGTTTAGGCACCACTAAGGGTGGGTTAGTGGGGGGTAGGGTAGGGTTAGATTACTTACCTAGTCGCGTCGTGATCTCCTGCTGTCGGGCTTCCGGAGGTGGTATTTGAACCGGCGGCTAAAGAACCGTCGGTATTTCAATACCATTCCCGTGTAATGCCTGTTTTTACCAGTATGTCACTTGGATTATTTCCTCCAGTGTAACTACTGTAGGAATCAGGGACTTATCCTATAGATTGATCACTCTGAATAATTAGTACTAAAAAAGAGTGCCAAGAAGTCTGCCTGATTGTTATCATTCCGTTCAAATTATTTATGTGTTTAAATTATTTTCCTTTGTTTTCATGTCTTTGTTATATATTGATATATTTGTGTTTGGTTTGTTTTAAAATTAAAAAAATATATATATAAGCATAGAAAATAATAAGCGGTCATAACCTTAGAATTTTCTAGATGTGTATTTTAAAGATTACTAACACGTGACTGATACATGATAAAAGTACACCTGGTGTTCAAGATGAAAACTACATATTAATTGATTCTTTATTAGGATGAAAAAAAGTACCAAAACCGTTCAAAAATTATTATTAACATAATTAGGGCTCGTCATGACATTTACAGTATATTAAACTAAATATGTCATTATAATAACTTCTAACTATATATCACTTGACTGATATGTGAGCTAGTTATTTTATATTTACCACACAGGACATTAGTTTAAACATAATGCGCTGTATGAACCATGACCAACACCTAAAGCATTCATTCAATTAATGTCTAATAGATGACTCAACCGTACCATACAAGCAAACCAAAGCCAAGTGTGATCAACTCCAGTTTTATATCACAGATGGGAAATGTAACGTAAATGCTTCATGTAAGCTGATTAAAATTAATGTGTGTCAATTACAGAACTTTGAAAGTGTGGATTTTTAACACGACGGCAGAGCCATGGTATATCAAATCCAATGCTTTAATGCTTACACACGCACATGTTAAAATGAACACTGCTGAAGCTACTGGAGGCAGCCATTTTGTGAAATGAACCAATATGCAGTTAACAAATCACTAGGAACGGGCGTCCTCGCTGAGGCATGAGGCACAATGTACCTCACGTCTCAACGAGCTTATGCGCTCCTAGAGAACTGATGGGTTGCTTTCTCATGCTCGCTGCATTCTGAAAAGTGGTTCAGCTCACAACATGGCTGTAGTTACTGTGTGTGGAAAACTGCATTTTAATATACTCATATTGAGCACTATTATTACAATGTCAAAAGCACAGCTTAAAAAAAAAAGAAACACAGAGCAGGTGTAAAGTACCTATGCCTTTGGCAATGTCCCGTCTGGTCTTTGATTAATTAAGATCAGCAGTGCACCAAAAAGTCTAGTTACGGCTCTGATATATGTTATTAGATTCCCATTATTGAGCAGAGTGGTGATGTTCTCACCAAGGCCGCAGAGAGCCGGCCCACGCCCGGGTGAAGGAGGCGTGGCATAATTGAGGCATACTTGCCTACATTTGAAAAAGGGAGATTGTGAAAACAACACCTATGAGCGCAGCGGTACAGTGGGCGTATACTGCTACATCTGAGAGGCGTGCTATAAAATTGTCTTACATCCAAATGTATACGAGGTAGCTGCAGTAGCACAGGGGTTAGCATTGCTGCATCACAGTGCTGGGGGTCATTGGTTTAATTTCTACCAATGCTACACTTGTGCAGCTTATACATTCCAGGGGTATTTGTATGGGTTATCTCTAGATATGTTTGCCGGACCATTTGTGCTGGTTTTGGTCCTAATTTGTCGGCCGGCTTTGGTTTTGCCAAACCGTCATGACTGGTTTTGGTTTTGGTATTGTATTTTGTAAATTTACAAAAAAAGCTAAAATCACATAATTTGAGCCTTTTTTGTTCCTAGAGTATTACTGACTTCAATAACATGAATTTCCAGTCATTTCCAGTCAATTTTGACCACCTTACAGCTCACAATATTGTTTTTATCCAGTTGAGGCCAAAAGGTTGCACCGTGCTAGCTGGCTGACTAAGCTAAGCGACAGCAGTGGTTGGCACAAATATGTGGTAGCTCAACTTCAAACATGGCACATGGCTCACACTGCGTGGAGTCCTCTTGCATGAACACGCTCTGGGGTACTACAACGTACTGGGGTACAGTGCACAGAACAGTACAAATACAACAATTTTTATTTATTTTTTTTAAACTGGCAGCTTGGCTCACACTGTGTGGAGTCAGACCGCTTTTACACACATGCTCTGGGGTACTATGGGCATACTGGGGTGCAGTGCACAGAACAGTAGAAGCCCAACAATTTTTATTGTTTTAACTTTTTATATTCTTTAGATTTTTTGCTGACAAATATGGAGTCACGCTGTGAACACAGTGGGTTGGGCCTGCGGAGTCAGTGCAGCACCACTGTGATAGAATTAGATTAAGGGGACTGGAGCTTGTGAATGGACACAGTGACAGCAGCACAGCCCCTTAGATGGACACAGTGACAGCAGCACAGCCCTGATGGACACTATAGAGCAGAGAGCAGCACACAGTGACAGCAGCAAAGGCCCTTAGATGGACACAGTCACAGCAGCACAGCCCCTTAGATGGACACAGTGACAGCAGCACAGCCCATTAGATGGACACAATGACAGCAGCACAGCCCCTTAGATGGACACAGTCACAGCAGCACAGCCCCTTAGATGAACACAGTGACAGCAGCACAGCCCCTTAGATGGACACAGTGACAGCAGCACAGCCCCTTAGATGGACACAGTCACAGCAGCACAGTGACAGCAGCACAGCCCATTAGATGGACACAATGACAGCAGCACAGCCCCTTAGATGGACACAGTCACAGCAGCACAGCCCCTTAGATGAACACAGTGACAGCAGCACAGCCCCTTAGATGGACACAGTGACAGCAGCACAGCCCCTTAGATGGACACAGTCACAGCAGCACAGCCCCTTAGATGAACACAGTGACAGCAGCACAGCCCCTTAGATGGACACAGTGACAGCAGCACAGCCCCTTAGATGGACACAGTCACAGCAGCACAGCCCCTTAGATGGACACAGTGACAGCAGCACAGCCCCTTAGATGGACACAGTCACAGCAGCACAGCCCCTTAGATGGACACAGTGACAGCAGCACAGCCCCTTAGATGGACACAGTGACAGCAGCACAGCCCCTTAGATGGACACAGTGACAGCAGCACAACCCCTCAGATGGACACAGTGACAGCAGCCCAGCCCCTTAGATGGACACAGTGACAGCAGCACAGTCCCTTAGATGGACACAGTGACAGCAGCACAGCCCCTTAGATGGACACAGTGACAGCAGCACAGCCCCTTAGATGGACACATTGACAGCAGCACAGCCCCTTAGATGGACACATTGACAGCAGCACAGCCCCTTAGATGGACACAATGACAGCAGCACAGCCCCTTAGATGGACACAGTCACAGCAGCACAGCCCTTTAGATGGACACAGTCACAGCAGCACAGCCCCTTAGATGGACACAGTGACAGCAGCACAGCCCCTTAGATGGATACAGTGACAGCAGCACAGTCCTGATGGACACAGTCACAGCAGCACAGCCCCTTAGATGGACACAGTGACAGCAGCACAGCCCCTTAGATGGACACAGTGACAGCAGCACAGCCCCTTAGATGGACACAGTGACAGCAGCACAGCCCTGATGGACACCATAGAGCAGAGTGCAGTACATGGTAGCGTGACTGGAGTAAAATGGCACTAGATAATTTGGTTTTATTGTTATTCACTGGGAATGATCATTTTATCACACATGTCAGTGCACATTGTACTAGTATAGGAGTTAATTTCTGACCTTGACTTCTTTGCTTATTAAATATGTACTGTAGCTTAGGCATTATGGAAATACTGCTTTACACGATTGTTTGCCATCTCTATAGTGATGGTCATGAAATATATATTATAGCAATCATAAAAAAAACAAATCTACGTTGTATTTCATAGACTCCGATGTTGCACAATGCTCTTATTTTACGTTGCATTGTAACAGAAGTTCTAAAGGATACAAATGTATGATAATCTTGGCTTTAAAGAGATATTGTCACTATACTGTACATTCATGTGCTATGTTAGTATTGCAGGGGTGAGATTTATACAGCAACATGAAATACAGTATAACATGTACTGTACTAGACTTATCGTGGTGACCTTACACCGCCAGTTGTTTCCTGCCTACAGTATGTACTCAGTGCTGAAAACATTAATATTAATCACTATTTGTACAATGTATATTCACTAATAAGCTCTGCTACATTCACAGGCCATTACCATGTTGAGCAGACAGATGGGTTCTTCTAAGAAACAAAAAATTGCAAGGTGCTGAGCGTTGTGGTCATTGCGCCATATTTTGTGAAACCTCCTATTTTCTTAAGAGCCCATGGTTCCGTGGGCTGGATTAAAGGTGATCTTGCTGAACAGAGCTTAAAAAGTGGCACGGAAGAACTTAGCAGCAATACTTGGATGTGCCCCAGATACAACTTTATTAGGTGCTGTAAAAGGAAGCATACTGTATATTTGAAGAAAAATATCAGTAATGGCTTTAGAAAACAGGATCAGATGTCAATCTGGTAGCTGTATCCAGGGGTGCCAAGAGGGGAGAGGATACAACGTAGATTGGTCTGTGCCTGTTTGGGGCTCCAGTTCTAGGGTCAAAATGTCTATATATATATATATATATATATATATATATATATATATATATATACAGTCAGGTCCATAAATATTGGGACATTGACAGAATTTTCATATTTTGTCCTCTATTCACCACCACAATGGCTTTGAAATGAAACAAACAAGATGTGCTTTAACTGTAGACTTTCAGATTTAATTTGAGGGTAATTACATCCAAATCAGGTGAACGGTGTAGGAATTACAACGGTTTCTATATGTGCCTCCCACTTTTTAAGGGGCCAAAAGTAATGGGACAAACTAAACAATCCTAAATCTAACTTTCACTTTTTAATACTTTGTTGCAAATCCTTTGCAGGCAATTACAGCCTGAAGTCTGGAACGCATAGACATCACCAGACACTGGGTTTCATCCCTGGTGATGCTCTGCCAGGCCTCTACTGCAAATGTCAGTTCCTGCTTGTTCTTGGGGCATTTTCCCTTCAGTTTTGTCTTCATCAAGTGAAATGCATGCTCAATCGGATTCAGGTCAGGGAATTGACTTGGCCATTGCATAACATTCCACTTTTTAGCCTTAAAAAACTCTTTGGTTGCTTTTGCAGTATGCTTCGGGTCATTGTGCATCTGCACTGTGAAGCGCTGTCCAATGAGTTCTGAAGCATTCGACTGAATATGAGCATATAATATTGCCCGAAACACTTCAGAATTCATTCTGCTGCTTTTGTCAGCAGTCATATCATCAATAAATACAAGGGAACCAGTTCCATTGGCAGCCATACATGCCCACGCCATGACACTACCACCACCATGCTTCACTGATGAGGTGGTATGTTTTGGATCATGAGCAGTTCCTTTCCTTCTCTTCTCTTCCCATCACTCTGGTACAAGTTGATCTTTGTCTCATCTGTCAATAGGATGTTGTTCCAGAACTGTAATGGCTTTTTTTAGATGTTGTTTGGCAAACTCTAATCTGGTCTTCCTGTTTTTGTGGCTCACCAATGGTTTGCATCTTGTGGTGAACCCTCTATATTCACTCTTGTGAAGTCTTCTCTTGATTGTTGACTTTGACACATATACACCTACCTTCTGGAGAGTGTTCTTGATTTGGCCAACTGTTGTGAAGGGGTTTTTCTTCACCAGGGAAATAATTCTTTTGTCATCCACCAAAGTTGTTTTCCGTGGTCTTCCGGGTCTTTTGGTGTTGCTGAGCTCTCCGGTGCGTTCTTTCTTTTTAAGAATGTTCCAAACAGTTGATTTGGCCACACCTAATGTTTTTGCTATCTCTCTGATGGGTTTGTTTTTATTTTTCAGCCTAATGATGGCTTGCTTCACTGATAGTGACAGCTCTCATATTGAGAGTTGACAGCAACTGATGCCAAATGCAAATGTCACACCTAGAATCAACTCCAGACCTTTTACCTGCTTAATTGATAATGAAATAAAGAGAGAATAGCCCACACCTGTCCATGAAATAGCTTTTGAGTTGATAGTCCCATTACTTTTGGCCCCTTAAAAAGTGTGAGGCACATATTGAACCTGTTGTAATTCCTACACCGTTCACCCGATTTGGATGTAATTACCCTCAAATTAAATCTGAAAGTCTGCAGTTAAAGCACATCTTGTTTGTTTCATTTCAAAACCATTGTGGTGGTGAATAGAGGCCAAAATCTGAAAATTCTGTCAATGTCCCAATATTTATGGACCTGACTGTATATATATATATATATATATATATATATATATATATATACATATATATATTTGGCATCTGAAACTTTTGGATAAATGCGTTAGCTAACCTCAGTGAGCCTTACAGCTCTACTTATAGCAAAATATTTGCTGGACAGCTGTAGAGCCAATAGATTAATACGAATGTGAACTTGGGTGCTTTTTTCTATTTCAAGCAAGACCCTGGAAGACTCCATGCAGGCCAGTACTGTACCGAAATTATCTACAGGAGTTTATACATAGATTAACACTTGTGTGTTATATAATCGCAGTACTGCATATTAATTTGTTTTCAAGCAATTATACCACAAAGAACTGCCACTAGTGTGTACCTATATCTTCGTTAATCCTCTGTCCCAAAACAATGGAGCAACTACTGTTTTATTTTTTTGCTTTCACATTATATAGTGTCCTAAGAGTATAATACAGGAGACACATTGGAAACAAATTACTAATCGGTGTTAAGATGTAGATTTCTCTCTAGAGAGAGGAAAGTCTGTTCGCTAAAACATAGAGATCTTTTATTATACACTATCGCACACTATGGATACGTCCCAGTAGGAAAACGGATTCAGCCTACAATAAATTACGGCTGGATTTAATATGCATATGCTCCCAGAGTTGAGAAATAATACGATCTTCTATTTACAATAAGCTAGGATTAGACTGAATGCATGTATATAATGCATAAAAAATAACAGAAAAACAAATTATTTAAAATATAATAATAGAAAAAATAATAAAAGTAACACACAGCAATGAAAATTCCCCTGTGAACGGACAGGAAGGTGGGGATGACATCGGCTTCACATACGCTGTTCTGTACTCAACTGATAGTATCAGCACATTATTCTATTACATTTGCTGACTTCTTTGAACTAATGATAGTCATGTCAAAATAAGTGTTTATCCGGTAGTAAAGTAATTTTAGATGGATAACGTTTATGAGTTCCTGAGATTAATATTGTTGCCCCTACATTCAAGGACTTTGCACAGTGTCTTTCCTCCTTCCCATACTTGAGTACCTTTAATGTTTGTCTATTCATGGTTGGCTGATTCCTAAGTACCATACTTTTAAGATTTGTCATATCTATACTACTTCTGTTGCTCTGTCATCAGTAGAATGTGTGGCCTCTCATTAAACGTACAGCGTATCTCCTAAACGTCCTGATTTCGGTGAGACAGTCCCAATTTAAATGGGACGCATATTCATATTGAGCTTATTCCGCATGCAAGGCAAAAGAAGGTGGCCTTCGGAAAAGAGGGGAACAAGACTATGGGTGGCCTGACACTACAGATACTATAATAGCCGGAGGTACTGTAAGAAATATCAAACTCTATAAGAAATAAACAAACCAAAATATTGAAATTTTGTAATAAAAATATCACTCTCTTATGGCCACTAGATATCAATACAATTGAATTAAATATAAATTTCATCAATAGGTTAATAATGTAAATAAACCAATATTTATTTCACATAATTATTTTTTGAACTTTAACAGACCAGAATGGTGAAATTCATTGCGTCTGTCTGAAACTTTTAAGATAAATTTAGTGTCAATCTCTATTTTTTGCTGGCCCAAAAAATATTACAATATTAATACTTAAAAACAGGGGCCACTATGTATGTACCTGAAGCAACCACGTGGGTGAAATTTAAAAATAGACCTATGAAAATCCACAATTTATCACCAGTTTCTAAATAAATAGGAAACAATGCCCCAGTAATATTTTTATTATTATTATTATTATTATTATTAGTAGTAGTAGTAGTAGTAGTAGTAGTAGTAATAGTAGTCAGGGCCGCCATCAGGGGGGGACCGCCGGCAATCCAGTCCCGGGCCCGGAGAGAGATGGGGCCCGGGTAGCAGCGGTGCGCAATGCACTGGGTGGCTGACAGTCACAGGAGACAGAGCATAGGCTGCGCTTGAATTAAATATTGAGCCATCCGTGAGACAATCACAGCTCTCAGAACAGCAGCCAATCAGGAGCGGCCGCTCCTGATTGTCTGCCGTTCCGCGAGCTGAGCTGTGATTGGCTCGCGGCTGGCTCCATATTCCAAATGCCGTGGCGCCGATGCTCTGACTCTACCTCCTGCCTGGTGTATTCTGCACCGTTGCCACCCAGGACCCCTCTCTTTCTAAACAAGGTATGCTACCCCTGCCTTACTCCCCCACCCCAGTCCAGCCATCCAGCTTTCCCTGCTGCTCGCCTCCCTCCCACCCAGTTCAGCCAGCCCTCTAGTCTGGCCAGCCTGCCATCCCTGCGCCCAACTCCAGTCCAGCCAGCTAGCCACCCACCCTGTCTTCCCTGCCCCAGTCCAGTCAGCCTTCCCTGCTCTCCACCCACAGTCCACCCAGCATTCCCTTTGCCCCCACCCAGTTCAGCCAGCATTTCTTGAGACCCCCCCAGTCCAGCCAGCCTTCCCTGCTCCCCACCCCCTGTCCATTTAGCATTCCCTGTGCCCCCCCCAATCCAGCCTGCTTTCCCTGTCCCCCTAAGTCCAGCCAGTATTCTTGTATAGGCAGCCTGCCTTCCCTGTTCTGCCCCAGTCCAGCCTGACTTCCCTGTACTCCCCACACAGTATATACAGCGTTCCCTGTGCCCCCCTAGTCCAGCCAGTGAGCCTGCCCCCCTAGTCCAGCCAGCCTGCCTTCCCTGTGCCCTCCCCCAGTCCAGCCAGCCAGCCTGCCCCAGTCCAGGCAGCCTTCCCTGCGCCCCGCCCCCCCAGTTATAACAACTGCCCCCACAGGCCCTGCCTATTTTTTGTCAGTACTGGGCCCCACATTTTCTGATGGCAGCCCTGGTAGTAGTAGTAGTTGTAGTAGTATGTTTAATTTATAAGGCGCCATTAACTGTTTTCAGTGCCGTGTTTAGTGTAGTGCTATAATATAAAAGACTTGATAACTTCTATCCTTGGGCTTGTAATAATTACAATAACCTCGGACCTATATAATGTTAAAAGTTTGTTTTGTTTCAAGGAACATGATTATCTTGTCTGTATTGTTGCTAGCACACTTTTAGCCTAGCTGTGTGAGTTACTCTGAATATGCTAAAAAGAAAACCACTTTTTTTTTAGTGTACAGTATAATGGAGACTTGTATTAATGAGTTTTGTGACACGACACATGGCAGATAACACATGTAATTGCACGTTTCTGCAATGTCCCACAGAGAGCTTACTGTAACTATTTTGTATCAAACTTGAAACTTTTCTAGCCAAACGGGCAACATTGGACATTTTTGTGTAGACACATGAAGCTTCGGATACATTTGCTCTGAGGCTTTTACAGCAATGAGTGGTTACCAGTTTGCCCTGGTGGTTCCCAGTTTAGATTTTGTGCTGCAGATAATCAATCCAATATAATAGATTTTCTGTCCAAGCAACAAAACAATAGAAAAGCTGTGGAGTTGAGGTGACATCGGACAAATTTAGGGCCATTTTCACAAAATTATGGGTTACGTCATCATAATTATCCTATGACCGTGGTGGTTACTGTATGTATACAATGTTTTGCCAAAATATATACATTTTTGTCAATAGAATATTATAATGCTAAATATTTTGCACTACGTAAACTATGAAACTAATATGAATGTTATTAACTGTTTCAATAACACTAATTAGTAATTAGACTGTCACTGCTTAAAACATTCCTAATGTTGGCTACATTATTTGCGGCCTATTTATCAAATAATATTTGCGCAATATACGGGTACCCGCGAATATTATGGAACCCCTGAATTCCTCCGATATCTGCTGCAGTCCCTCCATTTCCAACAACAGAAACAGCCCCCACAGGGGAATGCAGTCAGGAAGCCGACAGTCGAAATGTCGACCGTCGGCTTCCCGACTGTCAAATACCGGCAGGGTACTAATGACAGGCGTCTGTGATTATACCAACGCCGGGAGCCCGACGCCCGGCATTCCGAACGAAGGTAAGCTGGGCGAAGGGCGCGTACAGCCATGCTGGGGGGAGGGTTAGGGTAGGGCACCCGGGGGGACTTAGGGCTAGGCCCCCTCCTGGGAGGGTTAAGGTTAGGCTAGGGGAAGGGGGGTTATGGTTAGGTACCCCACGGGGGGAGGTTAGGGTAAAGCATCACCCCGGGAGACTTAGAATTAGGCTGCGGGGACGGGGGGGATAGGTTTGGACACTTAGGAGGGGTTAGGGTTAGGCACTAGGGGGGTAGTTAGGGTTAGGCACCCCTAAGGGAGGGTTAGGGTTAGGGGGGAGAGGGTTAGCGATAAAATCCCCTGTCAGAATCTTCACTGCTGCCGGTCTGCCGGTGTCAGGATTTGAACCGCCTTAGGGCCGGCGGTCATTCATACTGATTCCCCCATAAAAAGGGAATCAGTATG